>JAQPZY010000966.1:0-600000 GCA_029931535.1 Margaritifera margaritifera
TATTTTATTCCTTACTTTTAAATATATCTCGACACTTACGTTATTTTATGGTATATTTTCCTTAAGGAAATTTCCAAAATCACACATTCCATTTAAAAATAAATTCACATCGATAGGAAAAAAATCCTCTCTTTTCGGTAAAAATATCACAAGGTTGTATTTGGAGACATAGTCTACTAAAATCCTTCTTTTTGAAAAAAGCGTAGATGTAAAATTCTCACCAAAATAATACATCCAAACGTTCTGTGATTGTTATTTTGACTTATGGCTGATACACTTTCCATTGATCACAAATTATACGATGGGGTTGTGCCACCAGAACATTAGAATATATTGGTCTAGAACTAAAAAGTAAACACTTAAACTTCCGAATTTGGTTCCGAACCGTTAGCGGAGTACTGCGGGAAAATAATTATTGGAAAAAAATAAAAAAATGGAAAAAAATTGGTTGACAAAAATACTAAGTACTAAAATTTCGTATACTCATTTAAAAAATTTTGGATTATTTTATATTTTTTTTATATATACAAACCCAAATAAACCCAAAAAAACCCAAACCCAAAACCTAACACACTATCCCAAAGTGCCTTGTGTGGCTGCCTAAAAACCCCAAAAACTTGCTTATCAGGACGAAAGGGTATGACTAAGGGATGAAATCACGCCAACATACTATGCAACATATAAACCATCCATTTTTTTTTTTATTTTTTTAAAAATTTTTTTTATATATCAAAAACACAAAACTTACTCACACTACACAACCATTTTTTTTATTTTTTAAATTTTTGTTTAAATATCAAAAACACTCACCACAAATATATACTATCCATTTTTTTTTTACTTTTTTAAAAATTTTTATATATCAAACACAAAAAAAACTTACACACACTAACACAACCATTTTTTTTTTTTTTAAATTTTGGTTATATCAAATCAGGACACCACAAATATAACAAATACATTTTTAAAAAAAAAAAATTTTTAATTTGATGGACTGCAAAAAGGTGTTGTTGTTGTTGTTGTCGTTGTTGTCTTTGCTGCTGCTGCTGTTGGTGCTGTAGTCTATTTCTTTCCTCCCAATTTTAGATCGATAGAAAGAGAGTAGTAAAGTGGGTTTTTTTTGGTTTGGTGGGTAAAAAACAAACCACACACAAACCATTCAGATATTATACATCAATAATAATAATTTTATTTTATTCAATGTATATACATTATGTTACTCGTGGTAAATAAAACAATTTCATATAAGTCCCATTACAGTTCAATACTCTTCCATTTTTACCATTTCATTCTCTTATTGTTCTGACACTTCAGGAAGATTCATTGTCTACATTTCTCTCATAACTTTCTTCTGGACTCTCATTGATAAAACTCCAACTTATATAAAATGTCCATTATCATCTCTAATCCACTTTCCTTTTTTTTACAAATCTCTTTTTTTATTTTTTATTTTTTTTAAAAAAAAACATAAACACAAACACACTCTATACAAACATACTCCACCACACCCATTTCTTATTTTAAATTTTTTTTTATCCAATACATACCACCACACCATCCTTGGCGCCTGGACCTAATAAAATAGGGTTCATGATTCGATAGTGAGATTCATAGATTAGAGGGGGGTGACTTCAGATCGATAGAAAGAGAAAGAGATAGTAAATCATAATCATTAATTATTTCAATTTCAATAAAAAACCACACAACTCCATAATTTGTTTCAATCAATCAACAAAATGTTTTATTTAAAACAATAACTATTCTAACATAAAAATTACTATCCATTCAACCATAAATTTTTCAAAAAGATACATATTTACAAGGTTGACAACGTTGGGAAGGTAAAGTAAATGTGATGAAACTTTCTACATCTACATCATTTTGATGTACACTACGATTGGTGAGCTAAAGACAAGAGATAACCATAACGTGGACAAAACCATTATTGTACTTTAGCATCATTTCGAAACATAGTCACTATCAAAATAAGTCAGTACATGTTCTAAGGACATATTCAAGACTGCGTTGATGAAGATAATGAACACAATTATTGTCCACACACCATTATAATCTGGATCCTTGTAGGTCTCATATTATTGAATCGAGTCCGAGACTGCATTTCTTCTTATAAACTCGATGTTGGTTTTTCCAAA
Organism: Margaritifera margaritifera; assembly: GCA_029931535.1. Lineage (NCBI taxonomy): Eukaryota > Metazoa > Mollusca > Bivalvia > Unionida > Margaritiferidae > Margaritifera > Margaritifera margaritifera. The sequence continues at coordinate 2,154 of JAQPZY010000966.1, forward strand.
GGTGGTAATCCGATAAGAATCAAAATATTCCACCCCACCTACCAATTGTGATTCGTTGGGAATGTACACGGCAATCCAATGGGTTCCTGGTTAGGTCACTGTCGTCAGTTATTGATTACGAAAGCATGAACGTTTTTTGGTTTTCGATGACGGTAGTTCATCTTTAGCACATACAACAGGATTCCAAGAAGAAGTGTAGGAACTACGAGTTCAATAGGCTTTAAATTTTTTTTAAAGTTCTTAAGTATCCATTCTTTTTCTTCTTTTTTTTCTTCCAATGGAAATAATGGGTCACCAATGCACACCTGACTTTAAACTTGAATTGATCTGTCTTGTAATTCTACGAATATTCAGTTCGGATAGGTTATGCACTCTGTTGGAATGAGCACTTCGATGCGTCACTGATCTCCAGAAGGAGTAAGTGGAGGAGGAAAGGGAAGAATTCACCAAGTCTGTATACCATTGTCCCAACACTTTTTTCGTCCGAGTTCTGGGACCAAGCCGTTTCCAAATAGTTGTCCAATTGTTCTTCACCTGTCAACATCATACATTGGTCGTGTTTTGTATCTGACTAGTATGATCGATTTGACATTCAATAACATTGTTCTAGGGACTAGACTGTTAATTTTTTTACTCAATTCCTGAGCATAACAGGACACTAACTGTTTTTCGTGTTCTGGCCATCGAGAAATAAATCCAGTAAACTCGGTTTTTTAGGTTCTGAATGAAAGACTTCGTCTTCATCCATCATTTGTGGTAGTTTGTGACTTCTCACAAAAATTCCTCATCTATTTCCATATGTTCTTCTTCTACGTGTTGCATCTTTTTTTTCTTCTTCTAATAGTCTAGAATCACTTTTCTCAAACTGATGGATCTCTAGAGTATTATCAAATTCTGGCATACAAGACGACGTTCATCGTGTGTCGGGTTAGAGGAATCTGCAAACTGAAACTTCCACACAAAGTGGGCCTGATTTTATAGGGTGGGAAATGTCCTTCATCGCTTGCGTGGTCCGGAGTGAAATTTAATACCCCACAAAGCATACCCTCCTGCATAATCGGCGTACCGAAATGCCGTGGCTGGTGTCGCGCCCCTAACTGTCCCGTGGCTTCACACAGGCTCAAGTAAGATCGCAAGTAATTTTTATGGGCCGTCGCTAAAGTTAGGTTCAAAAAGGTCTGGTACACAAGGTCTTGCCATCTCGACTGACTTCTATCTTGGAGACGTTGTAGTGTTTAAACTCGAACGAGATTCTGATCGTGGACTCCGTTGAGGGCTGCATTACTGACGATGCCAATCAGCAAACGTTTGGGGAGCTGTCCTTGGAAGATGTGATCTAATCTTTCGACTTTGGATCGGAGGTCCAGCGGCTATGGTAACAGGTTTTCACTTCACTCGTCGCACAGGATACTTAGCAGTGGTTCTGCTCAAGGATTGACTGATGTCATTGGCTACTTTTGGGTAAGACTTCTTCACGTCGCACGTAAAGTTTGGCTTCTTGGATTTTGGTTTTCCACTCGTTAGCATGAGCCATCAAATGGAAGGCGGCACTACTGCGATTCAGTCTCAGGCGTACATCTACTCCGTTCAACAAATACTTGTCTTGCAACCACATGTCCAAATGCAAACGATCCATCAGTTCTAAACTTCGTCTGATTTTCTTTCGACGGTCGATGAATCCCACATTGTGAGGGACTGCTGGAATTATAGGATCACCATCATTAGCAAAGTCTTCGCCGGTATCTGACAGCTCTGTGTCGTTGAACTTTTCCGAGGTGTCAGGTTTTCCAGACCACCGAAGCATCCAGATGAAGTGTTCTTGGGCTTCTTTTCCGTACGTCAAGAGTTTTCCAAATTAACACGGTCAAGGGGTAAGTATCCCAAACTGCTGCTGACCAGTTTGTTATTCAAGTACAAATCTACTCCGCTGAACAAGGAATGCATTGAAATTATTGACGGGTGCTACTCGGCGCAGCTTCCCCAGAAGAGGGTGTTTGTCATTTTTTTGTACTTGAAGTTTCAGGTACAAGTAACTGTTATTCAGATCGATGTAATCTTCGGTTTGTCCTTTGATTCAAATTCGATAGGAGCTGATTCCGTCAAGACGATACAGGATGAAATTCCCACCCATTGGGATTCTTGCATCGTCATCATGGTGGGAGGCATAGAAAACATATCCAGTTCTGACTTGTACATTCGCAAGAATCTTCGGTGCATCATTTTTTTTTCACAGTTAATAATCAAACACGTCTAATTCTCTGACGGTTTCTTCTTCTTTTTTTTATTCTTTTTGAACTGCCGTGTGTTTTTTTTATGAACTTTGAAAGGATTTAGTCGTTGTCGTCGTCTCTTTCTACCTTGTCCTTGCTGCTGTGAAGTACTGCCAGGGTCTGAGCGTATTTATAGGATTTTCTTGGAGGCCTAAAAGATTCTTTACCAGTGGTTCATCAACACATTTTTGCCTGCTCTCATAAAGGCTTCTTTTGGATTTAGTTTGTCGATGAGGACATTTTGCAAAAATTCTTTTCCTTGTGTCAAAGCGGCATCTTTTAAGGCATGAAATCCTCGAGTCACCATCGGTTTCAAAATAGGAGCTACCGTCCGAAAAGCCGATTTTAACATATCTCCTAAACCATGTCCTCGTTGTCGAGCCACTCCTTGGTACACTGGATACATTTTTTTTTGAGGAATGTTAGAGAATTTTTTTTTTTTTTCGAAAATGTAGTTTCACCGTGGACTTTTCCTTTGTCAATGAATGGTTACATCTTGTCCCAAATCTCCTTTAATACTAATGTGGACACTGTCAAAATACGATTTACTGACTGGAAGATAATGAGGATGTACAAATTCACGGTGAACGTGAAACGTGTTTCACCTTCTTCGTACGCACCAGCAGGCAGTATCCACTTTGAAAGGAATGACTCTCAGTAAGGGAGCAGCTGTTGTGACCCACCACGTTGTACTCCACCACATCGGAGTACACAAACATAAATTCTGTCCAACGTTCAATTCGATAGGGGTGCGAAAAGCCTCTCCGAAATCTGTGTTGGTGTGGATTGTTCGTTCACCATTGATACTTTTTATTTCACCCAAAATATCAAACAACCCAGCAGAAAAACCCGATGGTCATGAATTTTCTTTCGTGCGCGGGGTAAGTGTTTGTCTTCTTTCCTCGTCGAATAGGCTTTCCCTCATGCCCTTTCAAAAATTGTAATCCAATTACGGCGTGCCACAGGATGGTATTTGATCTCTACCCATTTTTTGGTTTTTTTTCCAAGGCTTTGCCAAATTGGGCTTCGAAGACGGCCGCAATCGTCTCCACCAAATGTTGAGCACTAAAATAATACCCCTTCAGGAATTCTCATGCGATAGGTCGAGTAGGGAGTATTGTCAGTTTTTGAACTCATTTTTTTCCCAATATCAGGATCATGAGCGTCCAATCTTTTTGCACTTTTTCGTTATAGATTGCTACGTCAAAAATGGTTTGATTTCCAGACACATTCTTGAGTTTGCGTAGGATGAATGATTTCTACCAAAGCCACTTCCCAATGAGCGTCGTGATCCAATTGGAAGGCCTGAGGTAATTTGGCCGTGAAAACAAACATAATCTGTTGTTGGGAAACACATCATGGAACTGTCACTGGGTAAAGTTAAAATAAAATTGGTCATTCATAGTTCCAAAGTGGTTTGTTCTGGTGTCCGAGGAGTCACTCAAGTGAACAGAAGAATGATGTTCAAAAGGTTCCTAAAAGAGAATTGGTATTGTGGTGGTGACTGGACGAAGAAGAAGGTGAAACTGGCGTTGGTCGAACTAGCGTGGTTGTTGCTATGGCTGCTGTTGTCTGTCGTCGTAAATTTCAAAGAGGGACTGGGTAAAAGATAACCGATGCAACTGCGACAGTAAAATGGTCCACAATTGTTTGTCTCCTTGTTGTAAACTCAAATTGGCAATGGCTGCTCCGATGACACAATACACTTACAAAAATTTGGCAGAAAAAGACGATTTGATTTTTAGGCACACGTTCTCCACACCACACCCCCAAAGTGGTTGTTTTTGTAATTCTTGAAGAAGAAGAAACGGCGTCTGTGAATGGGGAGTCGTTGTGAAGTCGTCTGGGGGGGGTGGCTAGGCTGGGTGGGTTGGGAGGATGGGGGGCGGGATGTGTGTGAGTTTACTTTTTCTGTTATTTCTTTTGTTTATAGGCGACGACTTGAGTAGGACGCAATCCAAGAATCAAAGGGACGGAGGTTTGTGGATATCCTTGGGTCCAACAGTGAGGCTTGGGGGGGGTGACTTCTTCTACTCAGACGTTTACCTACTTTGTCGTGTTCTTTGATTCGCGGAGAATGCTTTTCGATGTGCGTACAAGGTGTCTTCTTTTTTTAGTCACTCGTTGTAACTCAGGCAAGTAAAAATGTTCCTTTTGAGCACGTTCACCGTGCAGTCTTTCCAAATTTAATAAACGGGAGGATCACGGTCCACGGACGGGGGGGGGGTAGTGACAACGAAACAATTCGGTGGTCCAGTTAGGGTAAATAAACCTTTGTCAAAAGTACGTTTTGGTTTTTCCGAATGCGAAAGCCCAATCTCCCGTCTTTAACTCCAACAAGGTTTTTCTTGTAACTTTGTTTTTTTCTTTATGAGGGGGGGGTTGAACCAAAAAAATGGTTACCAAAACACAGTAACTTGCGTTTTTGCCAGGGAGTGACCTCTTCGGGGGTCACATCCAACTAGCTACGATGGTTACGAATTGATGGTGACGCTTTGAACCAAAACGAGGTAACCCGTCGATGTACTTGAGAGTTTGGGATGGATGTTGATGTGTAATATATTTCCACACTACGTTCTTTTCAAAGTTCTTGAAAACGTTTCCACGATACTGGCTTTGGTTTCAGGAATTTCGGTAGTAAAAAAATGAAATGTGTCTTTGTTTCAATTCTTTTTGAAAAGCTTGGTTTAGAAATTCGGTGCCTTTGTCAGTTTTGCCATCGTAAAGGTTGGCGTCCACTTTGTTTCAAGACCAATTTTAAGGCTCGTACCAATTCGATACTGCTTTTAGAAGTCAAGGTACGACCCAAGCAAATTTGGAAAACACGTCGATGACACAAAACAAATATTTGTGACCACGATTGTAAGTGGCTAAATGAGAGACGTCAGCTAAATCGGCTTGCCATTGATGATCGATCCCTTCCACTTGAGTGGGTACTTCTAGAAAATTTACGTCGAAATGGGTTGTGTAACGTGTACGTCAATTGTTCTTGTAAACCCATCGTCGTACTTCGGGCAAACGTACACTTTTCAATTGACTTTTAGCAGCTCGATATAATTTTTGAACTCCTCCGTAACCAGCAACATGGCCAGGATTGTAATAAAGGCTAGCTAACAGTTTCTCCATGATGATGATGATTTCCTCAAGAATAAGTTAACCAAGTTCCAATACTCTTTTCTTCGTGAAGTATCGTTTTGGATTGTTGTTTACCTGTCCGTCGTGCTACTGGGGTAAAGGGAGTTTGAACAGGGGTCATCGGTTCTGTTTTGACTTCTTTCTTCACTTCTTTCTTTTTCTTTTCTGAGGGTAAAGGGGTAGGCATCTTCTTTTTCATCCAATCCGGTGTGGCTAACTTTTTTATTTTTTTAAGAGGTGGAGTTAGTAAAAACTCTTCTTCTTCTTCTTTGACGGTCATCCCTGTACCGGTGTCTGTTTTAGGTTCGCTTTTCATCAGGGCCTTAAAATCTCTCAGAGTGGGTGAAGCTGTTTCGTCGACTGCTTTTTGGCGAAAGAGTTGAAGACGTTGTAAAAGTTGACCGTACCGTTGGGATTTTTCTGTTTCGGACACATCGTTGCGTTCCATCAGGGATTGTATTTCTTGTTGTAACTGAGACATTTCGTTGAGATTAGGATTGGGTGGTAAATGAGGTATCCGTTGTTCGTTCCAACGATGAAATTCCATCCATCGTTTGTAAGGTACTAAAGTCAGTTTTCGTCCTTCCATTTCATCCAAAGGTACCAAAAAGGTGTGGTCTTTTCAGAGAAGGGTGGTCCTTTTTATCTTCTCTTTTTTATCGCATGACCCCTCCTAAAAGTGGTCCAGCCAATCGTTCCTAACAAAGGAGCGGCTATTTTTAACAACGGTCCTATCAACATAGGTAGAAATCCTCCTCGTTTGCACCAACATTTTTTTTCTTTTGTTGAAGAGGTATTTTTTTTTTACCATTTGACGAAGAACGTTCCGATGTTTCCCTAATTTTTGTTTCTGTATCTTGGACAAAGGTACCGTTCCTTTCAACACGTTCAAGCAACATTCACACACGGTATCGATGATTTCTTTAGGAGCTGTTTGAATGAGTTGTTTTCGCATGGGAGGATTGGATTTGGTCAAGACAGACAAGACATCCCAATGTTTGGCCAGACGAGTGGGGAAGTCGTCCTTTTTTGGTGGTTTTACTTTTCTTCTTTTTTTGGTGGTGGTGGTGGTGGTGTGCACGTTTGGGAGCCATCTTTAGAGGTGAGGAGGAAGTAAGTCTGAAGTCTCTGGCAGGGTACCCTTCTATTTTATACTGGAAGACGTCTCCACTGATTGTCTGCACGACGTACCAACTTCACGACAGGTCTCACTCGACGTTGAGGTGTTTTCAATGGACTAAATCGTCTCAATTCTTCTTTGGATAAATCCACTAAACTTTGTAAGATGCCAGTTCTTTCTTGGACTTTGGTTTTAGGGGATGGTACTTTGTTGGTGGCTGCTGCCATGGCTAAATCAGACTTTAGAAATAGGTTTCCATTTTTGCATCAAATTAGGAAACACGGATCTTAAGTCTGGTTTGACAGGCATCATGGTAAAAGAGGGTGAAGAAGAAGACAAAGAGGAAGAGGAGGTGGACGCAAAAAGGAGACCTCGTCATCATTGGGGACTGTGATGGTGGTGATGGTAAGGGTGGTGGTGTTTTGCGGGTGTACGTTTGAGTCCTGGCTGCAGTACCTCTTTTACGTCGGGTGTTAGTGGTGGTGGTGGTGGTAGGTGTGGTTTTCTTCTTCTTCTGGGCACGACTTTTCTTTTTCTGAGGGCTGCCTTTCTTCTTTTTCTTGGTGGTGGTGGTTTTCTTCTTTGGACTTTTCTTCTTTTAGGAGTTGTTTTGGCTTTGGCATCATTAGGATCCCATTTCAAAAGGGAACGAATCATAACCCCTCCTAAAGAACCACTTCGACCAGGAGTTAAAATGATTTGTTTTTTAGTCCGTGAATCGATTCTAGGATCAGCCAGTTGTGACAATGCTCCTTTATGTTTTTGAAAAAAACGTTGAGTTTGATGAGGGATGTGAATGATGCCTTGTAGTAATTGACGTGCCGTCAAAGTAAACCATCGTAACACTTCTTTAAGACTCGCTTCTAACAAATGAGCACGGACTTGTGCATTTTTTTTCACGACTGATGCCATACAAGGCACGAATCAATTTAGCCGAAGGATGAGATTGAAAGGAAGTCATCTTCTCTCAAAAAGAGTGTGAGACAGAAATGTCGAAGTAGGTTGTTTTTATAGTTTTTTTAAAAAATGGGCTGAAGGGGACGTGTAAATGACAGGACCTCCTTCTTCACCCCAAGGGTGAAAGATACTGGCACGAAATCTCAAATAGTCAGGAGTGGTCGGTTTTAAGTCGATGAGTAAATACTCGTGAGGGGTTTGAGTGGCATCGTCGTACGCATAATTGAGCCAAGGAGCCCCTAACTGTTTGGCTAACACTTGTACTTGAGATTTGTCTCTGGGGCTTTTAAACAAGACCACGTAATGAGCATTCAAACTAATGGTTCGATGGGCTTAACTTTGTTGAAATAAATTTTGTGTAATGTAGACAATACTAGCATTACGATGGTGTCCATTTCGTGTAAACCAAAGTTTAATTTCTTCTTCGTCTTCTCCTAACATGTCATCACAAATAACTAAATGAGTTTGACTCACGTCAGACACAATTCCATCGTCTTCGTGAGGAATACCATCCACAAACGAAATGGTTTCTCCTTGACTTTCTTGGAGTAGTGTGTAAGACGGTTGCCACTCTTTGTAACACCACACGATACGTTGAGGTGGACGATCAAACAAATCAGTTTTGTGTTCGATCAATCGTTTGACAAATTCGGTTTTACCTGAACCACTCGGTCCAGCAATCAACATGTTAAATGGATGGCGCAGATACAAAGCATTCCAACTTTGACGATCTAACTTTTCGTCAATCACTTTAACCACAGAAGAGGTAGACGAGGTAGAAGAGGAGGATGTAGCCATGTCTGAGGTAAGAAAATTTTTGAGAAGAAGACAAAAGACCCAAGACATTTTATACATTTTCATACACGTTTATTTTATTTTATTTTTTTTAAAAAAGCAACCAACCAACACAACAAAAAACATATTTTACAACTTTACACGAACACGAAGAAGTGAATTAGTGAGAAAATATGCAATTAAAATGAACACGTAAAGTAACTCTCTTTTGTGTTCTTCACGATACTCGTGATAGTTTTTCTTCAAAATCAGATTTCTGATACGGTGAAAGTCACGGTAGTGTGCAAATCGAGGAATGACTTTGAGTTTGGGTTTCACTTGGATCTGGACAAACTCTTTGTAAATGCGTACTCGCAACTTCGAAGGCAAGTCACGAATGCGATCTTCTTAAACTAGGGACAAAATACTGGTAAATCCGTTCTCGCAGCTCCAAAGGTAAACCACAAATGTATTCTTGTAAAGTATCCTCCGACATGTTTTTTTTACTTCTTCTTGGCATCTGGCTCATCGTACCCGTACTCTTCTGAGGCCACTAAAGGTAAGAACTGACAGAGCGGAGACCATCTGGCATGTTCAATGTAAGCTGAGTCGGTAGGCTCCCATTGGTGAAGTCTCACACCGCAACTGAAACATTGAACTTTATCTCCTTCTCCCAAGTAGATAAATCCAGATCTGGCTAAAGCTTTGTCAGTAGTGGATTGTAGTAGAAATTTAGGCCACTTGTCTTTGAACGTCTCGAGTCGATTATCATACTTGGAATAACCAGGCAAAGCCACAGGTGTCGTCAATTCTTTATGACATTCACAGGTACGTTTAGCATTCTTCCCAATAAAGAAGAAAGGTCGTCCTGCATCTCTAGATGGACGGTGAGGTACACGTGCTGCATCGACGATGTCCAAGCGTACGGCATCCGTCTGATCGTGTGAATCGATGCTGTCAACGCTTACGGAATCCGTCTCGTCGCATGGCACTGCATCGCACTCCAAGTCGTGATGGTACTTTGAGTTCACACCACAAGATTTCTCCCTCGGTGGGTGGGTGGCATGAGTATTCTTATTCATCTTTGGTGGGAGGATGACAAAATTAATCTTTTTTTTTCTTCTTCTTGCTCGGTCAACGTTGAAAGTCACAATGAATGGTTAGGTTTGGAAGGGGTGCCCTTTTTTATGCTGCAGATCGGCGTGTCAGTAATGTAAAGTGGTGTGGTCTGAAAGTCTCACTCGCTTCTGGTACACGATTTGGTACACTTTTTGTAAAGGACGAGTGACAATTTGATGATTAGGTAACCGTACGATCTTGTGAGGTTCTAACGTGTGCACTCGAAAGTCTTCCACTTGTCCAGACAGCAAAGCATTTTTCATAACCTCAAAGTTAACCACTTGGCTGGTTAGGGATGCCTGCTTGTTGCAACAGGAGTTCTGCTTTGTTTCGTTGTTTGGTTCTGTCCGACTGTCGAATGTTATTCCAGGCTCTTTTCCATTCTTTGCTCTCGTTCTTGTTAGCATATGTTCGCCCCACCACAATAGCCCGAGCAAAGCACATCTGGTCTTGAGTATTGTCGATTTGGACGACACTGCGTTTGGTACTTCGAATATCGTCCACCAGTAACGGTTTCCTACTTCGTCCACTTCCTCAAGGAGGGGAAACGTGAGTCAAGTAAAGTGTGGCCTTTCCATCGGTGATGGTAAACTTGTCGTTGGATTGTTGCACATGTTCTATTTTGGACATGACTTTGTCTGGCGTTAATTCTGCCGGGGTGCTGAACTCGATCCAAACAGGACTCTTCAAATTGTCATGATGAATGGCCAGTCTCAATCGATCGTCTTCTTTGGCTCCACATTGTCGTTTCAAGTTCATTAAGACAGAATCCCACAAATCGCTAATGAACCCCGCCGCTTTCTCGGGAGGTACTTTGGACTTGAAGTCTTTAAAGTGAACCGTGTGAGTGTAAGCTGTAGTTTTAAATTTTCGAGAAGTTATTTTTTCCGTCTCTCGAATCCGATAGTAATTTTCAGGAGGAGCCAAGGTAGTAGGTAGCGTTTTTTGATCAGGGGTTCTGGTAGTGGATTTTGTTTTGGGTGGATTAGAAGGTGGTAAGGTTTCAGGTTCACTCATCTCCTCTTCGAAGTCACTAGCATGGACTTGAGCTAGTAGTTCATCTAGCGGTGTTTCAGGCGGTACGGAATGTCTTAGTCGTCGTGGCCTCTTTGTTTCTTCTTCTTCTTCTTCTGGTTTCTAATGGCTTCGGCGTGATCTTTTCATCTTGAAGTTTACTTTGAAACTGATTCAGTTTCACCCAGGGAACCTATATATATATATATAGACCTTCTTACCCTCAGAATCACTAGTCGTGATTGAACTTTCAAACTGTGAAGATGGAAAAGTACTGCGCTCGAGATAAAAGTCAAGATACTGGAATTGAATTGAATAAGTATGTTCATAAGGTGTATGATAATTATGCTGCTGACATACTTGGTAATGTCTATCATATGAAGTATGGAAGGAAAGTCAAAGGAAATTTGAATTCATTTGGATTGATAAAGATTAAGGTTACTGGTAAGGAAGGAAAGAGGAAGAAACAAACAAATCGAGGGAGATTTGTCTTTGAAGCGGTGAATGGAGTGGATCTACCAAGACAGAGTGAAGTAGTACATCTCAATGATGTACTTGATGATGATAGAATAGAAAATCTTCAAGTGATGACTGCTAGTGAACGAACATGTTTGCATAAACATGTGAAGAATGATAAAGAAAGAAGGAGAATTAATTTTGGAAGTGATAGAAGTGTGTTGTGCCAGTTTGTTGGTGAGACAGAGGAAAGAATATTTGAAAGTATGGAAAAGGCTGCTGAATATTTTGATTGTGTTTCATCAAGTGTCTACTATTGCTGTACTGGAATTTGTAAGTCGGTCTTTTCGAAGAAGTTCCAGAAAAGATTTCAAGCTAGATGGGAAGAGCCAGAGAAGAAGAGTCAAGTCATTGGAGGATTTGTGAGACCTGTGAAATTAACTGACTTGAATTCAGGATTATATAGTCGGATGGATTCCATTCGTGATGTGGCAAGGTGTTTTGGATTAGATCATAGTAAAGTTTACAAGATTTGTAAAAAAGAGCGGTGGATTCGAGATGATAATGGACATTTTATTAAGTTGGAGTTTATCAATGAGAGTCCAGAAGAAAGTTATGAGAGAATTGTAGACAAGAATCTTCCTGAAGTGTCAGAACAATAAGAGAATGAAATGGTAAATATGGAAGTGTATTGAACTGTATTGGACTTATATGAAATTGTTTTATTACCACGAGTAACATAATGTATATACATTGAATAAAATATAATTATTATTATTGATGTATGTATCTGAATGATGTTGTGTGGTTTGTTTTTTACCCACCAAACCAAAAAAAAAAAACACTTTCCCTCTCTTTCTATCGATCTAAAGTTGGGAGGAAAGAAATAGACTACAGCACCAACAGCACCAGCAGCAAAGACAACAACAACAACAACAACTTTTGCAGTCCATCAAATAAAATTTAAAAAAAAAAAAATGGATTGTATATTTGTGGTGTCTGTTTTGATATAAACAAAATTTAAAAAATAAAAAAATGGTTGCTTAGTGTGTGTAAGTTTTGTGTTTGATATATAAAAAAAAATTTAAAAAAGTAAAAAAATGGATAGTATATTTGTGGTGAGTGTTTTGATATAAACAAAATTTAAAAAATATAAAAATGGTTGTGTAGTGTGTGTAAGTTTTGTGTTTGATATATAAAATTTTTTTAAAAAAGTAAAAAAATGGATGGTTTATATGTTGCATAGTATGTTGGCGTGATTTCATCCCTTTGTCATACCCTTTCGTCTGATAGCAGGTTTTTGGGGTTTTTAGGCAGCACACAAGGCATTTGGGATAGTGTGTTAGGTTTGGGTTTGGGTTTTGGGTTTATTTGGGTTTGTATATAAAAAAATATAAAATAACAAAAAAATTTTAAATGAGTTACGAAATTTTAGTACTATTTTTTTGTCAACCAATTTTTTCCATTTTTTTTTTTTTTCAGGATTATTTTCAGTCTCCGCTAACGTCCGGTACAATTTCGGAAGTTTAGTGTTACTTTTAGTCTAGACCATTATAATCTAATGTTCTGTGCACAACCCCATCGTATAATTTGTGATCAATGGAAAGTGTATCAGCCTTAAGTCAAAATACATCACAGAACGTTTGGATGTATTATTTTGTGAGAATTTTACATCTACGTTTTCAAAAGAAGGATTTTAGTAGACTATGTCTCCAATTCAACCTTGTGATATTTTACCGAAAAAAGAGAATTTTTTTCCTATCGATGTGATTTTTTAAATGGAATGTGTGATTTTGAAATTTCTTAAGGAAAATATACCATAACAAAACGTAAGTGTCGTGATATTTTTAAAAGTAGGAATAAAATATTCTCTCTCTCTCTCTCTCTCTCTCTCTCTCCGTCGTAATGTCAATTCTCTCTGTTTCACAAACACACACACTAAGTTTATTATACAATGATTTCGATTGAAATGATAATGGTATCTGTTCCCGTTTTAAGATGCCTCTCCACAAATGCTGGCAGTAGTCACAATGATTATGTGAAATGTGACGTTAGTTTTGTAATTTTTTCAAAAACTCGCACCCCTTAAAATTGTACAACGATTTTTCTTCCATAGGTAAATCGTTGGATTATATAAAATCTTGAGTTTAGTTGTTCTTGTGCATGTCAGGTATCTTAGCTTTGTTCCTATTTTGGCACTGCAATGTGTCACGAAAAAATTCTAGATCTACCGTTTTCAGAAGGAAACCAAAAACAAAAAAAAAACAAACAAACAAAACAAACAAGCACATAGCTTTACGGTGTAAGAATGACTCGAGTATGACCCATCCAATTCAGCACTCTATAACCCGTCCTATTCTACACTCTCATTCTTGAGCCCAAACATGCGTTCATGAAAACTGTAACAATGTATTTTAAGTCAGTCCATTTCAGACTGTCGATAAAACAAGACGTGTTTTTACTGTTCTCCCGTCTTAGGTTTTGGGAAATGTTGTAACATTGTTTGTAGCCGCAAGGCGTGTGCAGCAAAACATAACATATCTTAAATATTTGGGAGGCATACAACAAATGCTACTGCAGTCATTCGACAAGAAATATAACATTGCTTTTTAAAACCGATTCAGGACCACCTTTTTTCAAGAAAGATTAATTCTATTTCCACACACTCTCCCCCACCCCGTAATGTAGTGACGAAAGACAACGTCTACTACTATCAAAACACATCCCCACCCTCCACCCCGTTTTGATGGTAGTAGACGTTGTCTTCGTCACTACATTACGGTATACCCAGAGAGACCTCTCCGCCATCTTTTTCCCCCAAGTGCCCCCTTTTCCCTATAAAACTTTTCACTTTTCCCCCAAGTGCCCCCCCCCCCAATGTTAAACGTCCATAGATTCCCCCAAGTGCCCCCTTTTCCCCCAGTACCCCCCGTCTACTACTCTTATTGAAATAAAAATGCCCAAAAGAATATTTTGGAGAAATGTTGGACACCAAATATTAAGCACTATATACGTTTATGTGTATGGTCTTTAAAGACGCAAAGCCGCAGTTATATCACTTTACCTCGCGTTCTATCTATAAAGCTCATATTTAAATCCTTTTTGATCTAACGTCATAAAAATACACTGAAAAATCTGGACGTCTGCTTTTATTGGAGTGTGTGCGTGTAGATTGTAAAAAATCGGTGATGTGTAAAGACTAAATGGTAGGGAAACTAATAAAACTCTGATTTGAATATATGACATAAGACTGTTATAAATGCAAATGGAAGAAAATGCCTATTCATAAATCGAGAGAAAATACTAGAATTAGTGTGGGGAGTATGACAAGAAACATTTCACTTTGGGCATGCTTCATTCGTTTTTGTTACCTTGGCTATGATACAATGAATGACGAAAACTGTGCTCGAGCTCTATCTATTTTTTTTAAAACGTGCACGGATAGGGAACACGTAAGTGTCCCTGCAAACAATCCTGAACAATGTCCCGGTAGGAACTAACAATTTAGAAGAAAAAAAAATGAAATCACATGTTCAAACTACAAGAATTACGTAAATGTGAAAATTCCAATAACAAAATTTAAAATAATAATAATAATAATAATAATAATAATAATATCATTGTTGTTAATATTTTTCATCACTTAATGCAGTGCTTTAAGTTGTCTTGATGCATTGAAACTTTTGGTGTCAGATCTTAACACAAAAGCCCTGTATAGCATTTATTACTCTAAAATTCGTCATAAAATGTTCTTGATGCGTTTGCTTTGCAAACTCGCTTGTTGATTTACTCATCTGTTTGTCTGTCTATCTATCTGTCTATCTATCTATCTATTTATCTATCTATCTGTCTATCTATCTATCTATCTATCTATCTATTTATCTATCTATCTGTCTATCTATCTATCTATCTATCTATCTATCTATCTCTGTCTATCTATCTATCTATCTATCTGTCTGTCTGTCTGTCTGTCTATATATCTATCTATCTATATGTCTGTCTGTCTGTCTGTCTGTCTATCTATCTATCTATCTATCTATCTATCTATCTATCTATCTATCTATCTATCTATCTATCTATCTGCTCTTATAATACATCTAACACTAATCGTGATCAAATATAAAAACCAGACATATGTTTGATCTAGATTATATCAAATACTTATAAGGTATCGAAAAATACTAAGGTCTGTATAACCTATTTTATAAATTCGTCACCTGCAGCGTTTCTAAATATTTTATGAACAGGGATTATAAGGCTCTTATTTTTTCTTAATTGGATCTGACTGAAGAATTCAAATGATGCGTTTATGAAGGTATCGATTAAAGAATGTTTACTTTTGATTAGAGACAGAAAACATAATACTGGCGCATATTTTGGTCTCAATATTTTATGAACAGCTTAAAAAGGCACTTATTCTAGAAATGATTTCGCAGACTGAACAATTTAAACAAAAACACCCATATATGTATCGATTTGAAAACAAATATTATTACAGACAGAAAAGATGTTATTATTTATTTTAAAAATAAATATTGTATAAGCGACAACTATATGAATATAAATTAATATGGAGGATTTTCCACAAATTTATGGAAAATAAAACGCAAAATTCAAATAATTTTCAGTATAATTCTTTAAAATACTACATTACTAAAAGAGAAACAAATAACCATTTTTACGGTATAACTCTATTATGTATGTGTCATGCATCCAGTCATAAATCATTAAGAACATTGTCGTATACAATATATAGCATATATACTTTATAAAACAGAAGAAGATGCAAGGAGAGGTCTACACCTGAGAATACAGGTAACTTTATTTTGTAAGTTCCTGTGCTTGGAATTAGGACACAAATGTACGTTATACGATTTAATTCAAAACTTTGACAATATAGACGGTGGTGCGGCAGAGAATTTGTGCCGAGGTTAATATAGACGGATACAGTAAAACACGGACAAACAAAGAGAAATAGGTGGAAAATGAGAGCAAACCAGGACAAATATATAATAACGGTGACGATAGTAGCCTTTGTGTGATTTTGTTCTGACCATGTAATAAATTATTAGGTACTATATTTTAAACAAAATATAAAGCAGTAGTAAACAAATGCATATGAAAAGTCAACTAAAAATTATAGAACTTGTGGCGAAATGTTTTCTCTCTGTTTGAATATATTTTTAGAATACTTTGTTCTTTTAATGTCCATGTAGAATGAATAAGTTGAGAGATACACATTTTTTATATAAGCTGTTTCTGCTGACTTCCATATCTTGCACTGCAAGTTTCTATTTTATAATTCAGTGTGTTTCTTATTATGTAATATTAAAATGTTTGCAGATTTAATATAAAATAGTACAATTTAAATATTACATTTTCTTTGCAAATATGTACAAGTCTAGGACCATAAGATAAATTAGTTTACTACTACTAATGATGACACCATGGATAAATAAAGGATGTTATTAATAATTATTATTATTATTATTATTATTGGTGTGTCCCATGGAAAGCACAATATGACCTTTCATGTGTTGATACATCGTTAAACATCAATCAATCAATCAATCAATCAATCAATCAATCAATCAATCCTTTGTTTACTCTATAACTCATAACTTGTTTGATTGTTTTGCTAAACACGTATCGTAGCGATCGTTCACGCATAGTCGTCAAAAGAGCCACAAAATATTGTTTGAAATTCTTCTAAAACAAGTAATAGCAGTTCTAGCTGGATGATTTTTTTATTTGTTAATGGGTATTGTTCCAATCTTGCCATGCCTCGTCAAAGTAAATGCTTTGTCGTTATTAAGTTGACAACTTTATAATTTTCACAACAGAGTTAGCGGCCAGGCTATCATAATTTATGACTACTACTATTACAACTATCTTTACTACAACATTGCAACAATCTGGATAGATAATATTCAGTGTGTCGGCAATGAGGCCTGGCTGATGGATTGTCCTCACTTGCCTTGAGGCACTCATAACTGTGTAAATGCCGAAGATGCTGGTGTCAATTGCTTTGGTAAGTCACGCCTAAATATATTAGTTTCCTAATTTTTCTCAAACAGAAAATATTGTTCATAATCATTTAAAAAAATAATATTTGACACAAAAAGCCATTGTAGAGACAATCACAACACTGATAATAGACACAATTACAAGCAAAACTATATATCAACATTAATCAAACTGACGTTTAATATCTTTATTCCAAGACGGTGAGGTAAAAGTTGTTTCATGTGCAACAGAGATTAGGATGCACCCAGAAGTCTTATAATTATTATTTACCTCCTTGTTCTGCCTAATCTTCTTCTTGCGACTTAAACATATCGCAATTGTCTCTTAGTTTGGTAGGCATGTCTGAATGAAATGTGCTTGGTAAGATTAAGAGGTTACCGTTAGAAGTACTTGGGGAAGCTTCCGGAAAAAAACAGATGGCACTATAGCTTCTCCCTTTGTAGGTCAATAGCAACTTGTTTACAACATCATCAGTCAAGCTGAATCCAACTGGGCGAAACATCAAACATTTTTAATCTTTAATTCTATTAGAAATAGTCATGTAAACGTTTGTAATTTCAACGCTTTTTTTTGGGTTTGTCTTACCTCTGTTTAGTGCTTGCATTTGACAAAGACTCAGTAAGAGTCAAAAGGGCTTAGGCTAGTTAAAAACTAGTTTTGTACTTTTCGATGTCAGTTTGTTGCATTTATCTTAATCAATCCCTGACACACGTTATCCCTTGCTGGATCCAGTGCACTTGAAATGGCTGTTATTCGCCATATGATTTGTATTCTTTATATATATATATATATATATATATATATATATATATATATATATATATATATATATATATATGCAATCAGACAAGTGAACGTAAGCATGGACAATTAAGTACACTTGGTAATTATTCATTGGCATTGGCTTAGTTATCATGTTCCACGTTTTTCCATTATAACATATGTTATTGAATGCCGCCTTTTTTCGTGACAGTATACCAGCAGTTTTATAGTAATCGTAATACTCATTCTCTACGCCCTTCGTTTCACTTACGATTTCAAGCGATTCTGTACGAGCACGAATCCTGATCTGCAGGCTCGTTATGAGATAGTAATACTGAATCAACGATGTGTGAAGAGGGATGCATAACTTAGACGGATAAATACGATATGATTAAAATTTATGATTAGTGGCAAATTAGTCAAATTAGGCAACAAATTAGGCAACAGAGATAAAAACAAATGAGCAAACCAACAAATTAACAAGAAGCAATAAAACTTACACGAAACAAAACAAAACGAAACAAAAATCAGTAAACTTCTAATGAATCTTATGGAATCCTTAAAGGACATGTAAGTCCAACATATGCTATACATCTGACATGTCTATATTTAAAGTTATGCACTATGTGTTTTTTGTCCAATTGTATATATGTACTATGTTTGTATGTCTTGCAAATCTTTGTTTTAATGTAATTATTATCTTATTATGTCACGTCGGTAAAAAGCTCATTAGAGCTTATGTTGAACTGTTGTTTTAAAACATGCCGACTCTAAATAAATCTTATCTTATCTCATCGTATCTTATCTTAACATTTAATAGTACAAAGGTAAGTAGCTATAATTGAATTGCAATGATCAATAAAATACAATACTGAAAGCAAAATATGTAGTCAATGTCTTCATATAATCTGGCAAAAGAATGATGCCGATTTTATGAAAAGATCTGAGAGTTTGTTTAAACATCTATTTTGGAAAAAAACTCTAAAAGGGAATTGCATTATTTACATCAAAGTAAAGACATTATGCAAGTAATGAAATTCATCACCGATTTGTTGTTGTGGCAATGTTCTTCGAAATTTGCAATGTAAGACCAGTTGTACAAACATTTACATCTGGAATGAACAGGAGACAGTAAAGTAAAAAACAAAAAGAAGAAGAAGAAGAAGAAGGAAACGATGTGACCAGCCGGTTGATACAAGACCGTAAGTGTTTCAACTACTCTTATTATTAACATAACACTTTCACTTTATCATGTTTGTTTGTTTTATTGGGTGGGGTGGGGGTGGGGGGTGGATATGGCCAGTGTTGGACATTGTTCAAGGACTAAACACTGTCTTGCAAACAAAACCTCAACGTCGCTTACAAATACATAAAATTTAACTCGTCTATACGTTTACATTGCATTATTAAAACTAACCAAAATCTTTTTGAAAAGAGATAAAATCTTCGTTTTATGTCGGTATTACACAATTATTCCGGTAATTACTTTTATACCGGTATTTATTCCGGTAAATACCTTTATTCCGGTTAATCTAGTGACCACTTGCCAGGTAGTGATTTAGCTTCAGTTGCAGCTGTACTTTCACTTTAGTTTTTAAATGATCTAATGAAATCTGTTGAAGACATAATCCAATTTCAAGAAGGTAAAATTTTGTATTTCTCAACTGTTTCATTTGTTGAGAAAGATATACGGTAGTTGTTCTCAGTGGCGGATAGAGACTCAGTTGACAGGAATGACGCAGGGAGTGGGGGGATTCTCTTTACCTTTCCGTCTCACTCCACAGGGTCTCGTTACAAACGAAATTAATTATGTATATTATAAGATTTTATGGCACTTCAGTACTAGGGTTACCATATTTGAACTTTCAAAAAAGAGGACACTCATATATATATATATATATATATATATATATATATATATATATATATATATATATATATATATATATATATATATATATATGAGACAAAGAGATTTGAGGACAGAAAAGGAGGATATGTCATGGAAAAAGAGGACGTGTGGTAGCCCTGTTCAGTACAGTATTGGGTACTGTATATAACGCTGAGTAAAAGTAAGTTTAAAAAAAATGTAAAGATAAGGAATTGCAAAAAACTATGGAAGATAAACCCCACGAGTGAAGGTTGTGATGAGGAAATTGTCATAGATCAAAACAAGTGTTATAGGTGTGAGAAGGAATATGTAAATACTCCATCAGACTGGATAGGGTACTGCCATGGCCCACGCTAGCATCGCACCGATCTTGTGTAACTTCGGTGGATTTGCTATCTCGTGCTGACTCTCACCGTTGCAAGCCACAGGCATCAATCTGATACGCTACTTTATCACCTGTGACTGCCTGTGCTGAGACTTTCTAATTTATCATGAATATGCATATATCTGCTTAACCAATCACTATGAGCGCGAGTAGTATATTCTTGCCATTGTTACCCAACATGATCTTTCTCGCTATTTGAATGAGCCAATCAAAGTTTCTCTTCCAAGCATATTCACATACATGGGACAGAACCAGGATATCAAAACAGTGGCTTCTAAATCAGTAGACTTTTTACAGACATAAATTGTACGTGTTTTGAAGAGATTGAAAAGAAAACAACTGCATTTTTTGTCATACCATGTATTTTCATACAATAATAAAACAGCAAGTTTTGAACATGAATCAGTTTCTCATGGATAATGTTATAATAATAATTAATAAATGTGAGTCAGTGTTTTGTACCCAATTAAATGAAAAAAGAAGAGTTGTATATCTCATAGTTCACTGCAAAGATTTTTTATAAATAAAATCCACAAGCATTTTTAGTTTCTTTCACAAGATCACTGATTGGTGACCACTGTGACATTCATGGTGATTATTAAGTTTCACGCTTAACAGGCTCTCACTAGTTTTCTGGTCCAGATTTCCCCTTGAATCATTTGTATCTTGCGAGAAATGACGAATGTCATCTCTGTATCAGCATCAGAATGTGGCACTGACAAAACAACCACACTCATCCGGCAAAGTTCAAACTTGAATTGCTGAGCTTTAAGGCTGCTGACTGCTATTATTGAGCCTCATACTTCTTAGCAGGTGGTTTTTTATCATTGGGAGAAAGTACATGTTTTGGCAGTTTGACATGAATTGAGTTTTAAAAAAATATTAGCTGCCCTGAAATATTCCTCTAAAAACATTTTGAACAACGCAATAACAATTAAACAATACAAAAAATCAAACCACTTTCTGAAGTGTTTTTGCAGAAATCATTTTTGGGTCAGACTCTCCTTTTTATCTACCTCTGCGAAAGATCGACTGATTTTTATTAAAAGACACAAAAGCAATCATGGACCACCTTTGATCCCTTTGTTACTTGTAACATCTAATAAAACATCTCGCATTTGTCCTTAACTCTCTTCACAGTACAACAATAAAGTAATCAATTAACAGCTTGTTATGTACACACATTGGTCTTCTTAATCCGATTACTCAGCCATGCATCATTGCAGTGTTCATTGTGCTATGACATTTCCGGTCTCCAGTAGACTGGTTCCCGCTGGTTTTTATAATGTGAGGATACAGTGCCTAAAGATACCATTTGATTTTTTTATCTGTCTTTTAAAAAAAAAAAAAGATCTTTTATTTTTCAAAATCGGTAGATTTCAACTATAAAATGGTATGTGCAGTATATGTCCTTTAAAACAGTATTTCTGTCCTGCTGCCAGTAGAATCACATGAATGCGTTCACATATTCATCAGTAAAATGGGTGCTTTCATTGACATGTAGGAGATTGTTCCATTGTGTTGTTGATGATGTATTTATGTTTATGCATACTCGTGAAAAATGAGGAAATTGCTGCACAGGCAGCCATGGGTGATAAAGGAGTGTAGCGGATTGTCGCCCGTGGCTTGAGACGATGACTGACTCTGAAATTGAGGAATTATACTGAGTTACTACTGTTACATCTAGTTTTGTATGTTCAAATTCCAATGACCGGTGTTTATGTTTAGTCGTATAAAAATGATGTGAAAAGAAAGTGTAAAATTTCATTTGTTTGCAGCAGGTTTTTTGTTTGTTTGCATATGGACATTCATGGTTCTCAATAGATGCGTACCCTCTGGTTTTGACGCTTGGAATTTAAATGTGACCCATTTCTGATGCATGAAAATTCCAACTTGTGCAATTTTATGACGCACGTTGATTTGGGTCAGAGCATCAGTCTTGATTACCCTTGTTACATCTCAGGCATAATTTTCTACTAAGTGCGTGCTGTCCATAACATATTTACTGTATGCGCCAGCAATCAACATTTGCTAGACTACTGTTTACAACTTCTCATCCAATAATATCGCGCCTTTGTAAAGTCAATATGAACTGGGCGGAACTAACATGTCACTTATGTCACACTTAGGCGTGCATAATTGAATCAAGGTTAGATTGTTTTTTTAAAATTATCTTTGATGTTTGTGATAGTTAGAGGAAGAGGGAATCAATTATGACTTGATTGGATTAATTTTTGATCAAATATTGGAGTTTGCTTGATTGCCCATCAAATTATAATCAATTAGACACAATTGTGGAAAATATGGTGGCTTGTGAAGCAAGTTGTCAAAGGTACGTGGACAACCTTTACTTGTGTTTTTTTGGCGATTAATTTGCTTCAGTCGGCAAAAAGTTTAAAAATGCTGGTGTTATTATTAATGTATCATTAAATTAGCAGGGGAGTCACGCTACCAGGCAAACATGGCGACTAAGTCGCCGAAAAAATGTAAACATTGCTTTCTTCAATTAGGAAAGCGAAAACGACTTTACCCTGTAATTTTATTTATAGGTCTATACTGTGTGACAGTAGTTTATGACTTTTGAGATGCTCCCACAACACAGCCAAATAGTTGTTAAACCCGAGGTGAAATGGATTGCATATTGCCTTGGTAGGTGTTCATATCAATTGTGTCAACAAAACAAACTCTTGCACATTCACAGGCATGTGTTTTAATAGCTGATTGACCAATTAACTCTTTCCCCCTGCAAGATATTTCTGCCCAATTTCCGCAAGTTATCACGATGATGAAAACTTTACAGGTGTTTCGAAACTTGATTATATATATATATATATATATATATATATATATATATATATATATATATATTATATATATATAAATAACAATTTGTGTTTCTAGAATAGAATTGGTGAAAGCACTTTCTAAATGTATATTTTTGAAGACTTTAACTGCCGTGCTTGCATTATTTTCTTCATAAAATCAGTTTGAAACTGTAAGTGAACCTGCTATGGGGTAATATTTGCAGACATCGCAGTGTCTTGAAAGGACGTCTCATTAGACTGTCTGTTTCCGTAATTCACTGGGCACATACATTTAAAGAAATCGTAAAATTCGTAGAAAGCAAAAACGTAACTATTATGAGATAAAACAATTAGCGTAAAAATAAAAATGTGATGGTCAGAAACGTATGAGACAATACTTGTGGAATCGATAAGCTCTGTAACTTAAGGTCAAGGTTGTTTTCTTACATCACTCATTTTTTGGAAAATATGAGAAAAAGTAGCAAAGAAAAAAAAAATCCAATCAATACACGACGTTTTTACAATTACGTAGACAAATATTAAAACCATACATTTTCAGTCCTATCTAAGGATTGTTGTAATAAAGCTATAAAGTGAGTGGTCATATGAAGAAAGTTACCAATCGTGATGTTCATCCTTGATAAAACTGCCTTGTTCATGTTGTTTGATTCATTAGTCTGATGCATGATAATCATATTTAATTGGTTATGGTATAGACATTAGACATTAGTAGTAGGGTGGGAGTGTATAGCTACAAATGGGACACTACAGCTACGTACGGGAGTTTAACATAGTTGGGACACTACAGCTACGTACTGGAGTTTAACGGGAGTTTAACATGCGGGGGACACTACAGCTACGTACGGGAGTTTAACGTGGCGGGGTCTCTCTGGGTACGTACGGGGTGTGGGAATATAATTAATCTTTCTTGAAAAAGGGGTGGTCCTAAAAAGGACCGTTGGATTTTTTGTTTTAAGTGTATTTTTTAGAGGTGGGGGCACCTTCCAGGCTTTGCCCTGCATGCAGGGCAGCTCCCCTTCCATGTATTTGCACTCATGCAGCGGTTGGATTTTTTTAATGCAAACGGAGGATGGTCCGCTTCCGGATTCCAATTTTCCTTATTGTCTTCCTCCATCATAGAGTGTGGTCTGATGAGGATTTTTCTTTCTTTTCTTCTCCTTCTCCCTCTCCTCCTCCTCCTCCTTTTTTTCCAAGTCATGGAGGAGGTGCCACGCCACCTCTAAATGCACTCGAATTTGACTAATGGTTTCAGTTTTATTCATCTTGGTTGAATAAAAATGGGTAGCTTAACTAGTGAAGACGTTGTTTTAATATACTAGGGGGACAGCTCCTCCTCCTCTAGGAGTCTAGACTCCTCCTACAGCGCTTCTTCAGGATAAATGGAGGATGGACCGCTTCTGGTTCCCAATTTTCTTCCTTCTTCTCCTCCTTCTCCTCCACTATCCTGTGATCTTCCTCCTCTATCATCGGATGAGACTGGATAGGCTCCTTCTTCTCCTCCTTCTCCTCCACTATCCTGTGATCTTCCTCCTCCATCATCGAATGATCCTGGATAGTCTCCTTCTTCTCCTCCACTATCCTGTGATCTTCCTCCTCCATCATCGGATGAGGCTGGATAGGCTCCTTCTTCTCCTTCTCCTCCACTATCCTGTGATCTTCCTCCTCCATAGTAGAGGGGGTACTGGGGGTCGTGGGGGTGCTATGGGGTCTTATGGGATTTTAACATTGGGGGCACTATGGAGCCAAAAGTGCCAAGATTTATGGGGCTGGGGGGCGCTATGGGGTCTTATGGGAATTTAACATAGAGCCCATTCAGGCCCCAATGTTCTGCCTAGTGGCTATATCTATATAGCCTAGGGTTATATATAAAGCATTACCTATACCTCAGATCATGTTGAAGATGTCAGTAAATTTGCATATATTATACCTATGTTATAAATAGCTTTTATCAAGGGAACTAACTTATAATAACACTAAAATGGACGTGAATAAATGTTGTATTAAACTTCGGGAACCGTCACGGACTTTAGCGTTGACTAGAAAAAATCCGGAACATTAGATTATAATGGCCTAGACTAAAAGTAACACTAAAATTCCGAAATTGTACCGGACGTTAGCGGAGACTGAAAATAATCCGGAAAAAAAAATGGAAAAAATTGGCTGAGACTAAAAGTAACACTAAACTTCCGAAATTGTACCGGACGTTAGCGGAGACTGAAAATAATCCGGAAAAAAATGGAAAAAATTGACTGAGACAAAAAATAGTACTAAAATTTCGTAACTCATTTTAATTTTTATTTTTTTTATTTTATATTTTTTTATATACAAACTCAAATAAACCCAAAACCCAAACCCAAACCTAACACACTATCGCAAATGCCTTGTGTGCTGCCCAAAAACCCCAAAAACCTGTTATCAGACGAAAGGGTATGACAAAGGGATGAAATCACGCCAACATACTATCCAACATATGCACCATCCATTTTTTTTATTTTTTAAATTTTTTTTTATCAAAACACACACACCACACAACCATTTTTTTTACTTTTTTAAAATTTTTTTTATATCAAAACACACACCACAAATATACAATCCATTTTTTTAAAAATAATTTTTATATCGAACACAAAATTTACACATACCACAAATATACAATCCATTTTTTTAAAATTTGTTTATATCAAACACAGAACTTACACACACTACACAACCATTTTTTTATTTTTTAAATTTTGTTTATATCAAAACACGCACCACACTATCCATTTTTTTTACTTTTTAAAAATTTTATTATATATCAATGTCAAACTTACACACACCACACAAATCATTTTTTAACTTTTTAATTTTTTTTATATCAAATACAAACTTACACACACTACACAACCATTTTTTTTACTTTTTAAATTTTTTATATCAAACATAAAACTTACACACACTACACAACCATTTTTTTATTTTTTAAATTTTTTTATCAAAACACACATCACACAACCATTTTTTTTAATTTTTAAATTTGTTATATCAAACACAAAACTTACACACACTACACAACCATTTTTTTATTTTTTAAATTTTTTTATCAAAACACACACAACGCACAACCATTTTTTTACTTTTTAAATTTTTTTTATCAAAACACACACACCACACAACCATTTTTTTTACTTTTTAAATTTTTTATATCAAACACAAAACTTACACACACTACACAAATCATTTTCTAACTTTTTAATTTTTTTATATCAAAACACACGCCACAAATATACAAGGGAAAGGTTTTTTTGGTTTGGTGGGTAAAAAACAAACCACACAACACTATTCAGAGATATACATCAATAATAATAATTATATTTTATTCAATGTATATACATTATTTTACTCGTGGTAATAAACAATTTCATATAAGTCCAATACAGTTCAATACACTTCCATATTTACCATTTCATTCTCTTATTGTTCTGACACTTCAGGAAGATTCTTGTCTACAATTCTCTCATAACTTTCTTCTGGACTCTCATTGATAAACTCCAACTTAATAAAATGTCCATTATCATCTCGAATCCACTGCCTTTTTTGACAAATCCTTTCTTTTGATTTTTTATTTTTAAAAAAAAAAAAAACAAAAACACAAACACTCTATACAAACACACACCACACAACCATTTTAAAACTTTTTATTTTTTATTTTTTTTATAAAGAAACACAAACACACTCTATACAAACACACTCCACACAACCATTTTTATTTTTTTATTTTTTATTTTTAAATCAAACACAAACACACACACACACACACACACACACACACACACACACACACACACACACACACACACACCACCTTTTTAATTTTAATTTTTTTTTTTTAAAAACAAAAAAAAAAAAAAAAACACAAACACACTCTATACAAACACACTCCACACACCCATTTTTATTTTAAATTTTTTATTTTTTATCCAACACATACACCACACCATCCATTGCGCGGACCTAAAAATAGGGTTCAGATCGACAGTGAGATAATAGATAGAGGGGGGGGGGGGTGACTTCAGATCGATAGAAAGAGAGAGATAGAACATAATCATGATTTTTTCAAATTCAATAAAAAAACCACACAACACCATATTTTGTTTTCAACAATAACCATTTTTTAAATTAACAATAACCATTCTAACATAAAAATACTAACAATTCAACAATAAATTTTTTTAAACAGGAACATATTTACAAGGTTGACAACGTTGGGGTGGTAAACTAAACCTCCACCTTTCTACATCGACATCATTCTGATTGACATTACGCTTGTGAGCTAAAGACAAGAGATAACCAAAATGTTCACAAAGCCATCTTTGTACTTTAGCATCGTTTCTAACATAGTCACTATCAAAACAAGTCACTAAATGTTCTAAGGAATATCCAAGACTGCGTTGATGAAGAAAATGTACACAATATTGTCCACACACCATGGAATCTGATCCTTGTACTCGAACATTATTGAACTGAGTCGAGACGGCATTTCTTCTCATAAAGTCGATGATGTCTTTTTCCAAAGGAGGTAATCCATAAGAATCAAAATATTTCACACAGTAACCGTTGGGAAAGTACACGGTAACCCAATGGGTTCCTGGTAGATGACTGTCGTCGGTATTGATGACATAGGCATGACCGTCTTTAGGTTTACGATGAGGTAGTTCATCTTTAGCACACACCACAGGATTCCAAGAAGAAGTATAGGAACTGCGAGTCAATAGGTAATGAAATTCCCTGGCATCCATTTTTTTCTTCTTTTTTTGTCTTCAATGGAAATAATAGGTCACCAATTCACACCTGACTTTAAACTTGAATTGATCTGTCTTGTAATTCCAGGAATATTCACGGCGGATAGTTTCTGCACTCTGTTGAATGAGCCCTTCGATGCGTCTGATCTCCAGAAGAGTAAGTGGAGGAGGAAAAGAAGAATTCACCAAGTCTTTATACCATTGTCTCAACACTTTTTCGTCCGAGTTCTGGGACCAAGCCGTTTCCAAATAGTTGTCCAGTTGTTCTTCACCTGTCAACATCATACATTGGTCGTGTTGTATCTGACTGGGATGATCGATTTGACATCCATGACATTGTTCTTGGACTAGACTGTTAATTATTTTACTCAATTCCTGGGCATAACAGGACACTAACTGTTTTTCTTGTTCTGGCCATCGAGAAATAAATCCAGTAAACTCGGTTTTAGGTTCTGAATGAATGACTTCGTCATCATTATCATTTGTGGTAGTTTGTGACTTCTCACAAAATTCCTCATCTATTTCCATAGGTTCTTCTTCTTCTTGTTGCATCTTTTTTTTCTTCTTCTAATAGTCTAGAATCACTTCTCTCAAACTGTTGATCTCTAGAGTATTATCAAATTCTGCATACAAGACGACGTTCACTGTGTCGGGTAGAGGATCTGCAAATGGAAGTTCCACACGAAGTGGGCCTGATTTTATAGGGTGGAAATGTCCTTCATCGCTGCCTTGGTCAGGAGTGAAATCAAATCCCCACAAAGCATACATCTCCTGCATAATCCTCGTACGAAATGCCGTGGCTGGTGTTGGTACCTAACTGTCCTGTGGCTTCAAACAGGCTCAAGTAAGATCGCAAGTAATTTTTATGGCCGTCGCTAAAGTTAGGTTCAAAAGGTCTGGTACACAAGGTCTTGCCATCTCGACTGACTTCTATCTTGGAGACGTTGTAGTGTTTAAACTCGAACAGATTCTGATCGTGGACTCCGTTGAGGGCTGCATTACTGACGATGCCAATCAGCAAACGTTTGGGGAGCTGTCCTTGGAAGATGTGATCTTCGACTTTGGATCGGAGTCCAGCGGCTATGGTAAAGGTTTTCACTTCCACTCGTCGCACAGGATACTTAGCAGTGGTTCTGCTCAAGGATTGACTGATGTCATTGGCTACTTTTGGTAAGACTTCTATACGTCGCACGTAAAGTTTGGCTTCTTGGATTTTGGTTTTCGACTCGTTAGCATGAGCCATCAAATGGAAGGCGGCACTACTGCAATTCAGTCTCAGGCGTACATCTACTCCGTTCAACAAATACTTGTCTTGCAACCACATGTCCAAATGCAAACGATCCATCAGTTCTAAACTTCGTCTGATTTTCTTTCGACGGTCGTTAAATCCCACATTGTGAGGGACTGCTGGAATTATAGGATCACCATCATTAGCAGAAGTCTTCGCCGGTACTGACAGCTCTGTGTCGTTGAACTCCTCCCAGGTGTCAGGTTTCCAGACCACCGAAGCATCCAGATGAGTGTTCTTGGCTTCTTTTCCGTACGTCAAGAGATTTTCCAGATAAGCACGGTAAGGGTAAGTATCCAAACTGCTGCTGACCAGTTTGTTATTCAAGTACAAATCTACTCCGCTGAACAAGGAATGCATGAAATTATTGACGGGTGCTACTCGGGCAGCTTCCCCAGGAAGGGTGTTGTCATTTTTTTGTACTTGAAGTTTCAGGTACAAGTAACTGTTATTCAGATCGATGTAATCTTCGGTTTGTCCTTTGATTTCAAATTCGATAGGAGCTGATTCCGTCAAAGACGATACAGGATGAAATTCCACCCATTGGGATTCTTGCATCGTCATCATGGTGGGAGGCATAGAAAACATATCCAGTTCTGACTTGGTACATTCGCAAGAATATGGGTGCATCATTTTTTTTTCACAGTTAATAATCAAACACGTCTAATTCTCTGACGGTTCTTCTTCTTTTCTTATTCTTTTTGGAACTGCCGTGTGTTCTTTTATGAACTTTGAAGGGATTTCGATGTCTTCGTCTCTTTCTACCTTGTCCTTGCTGTGAAGTGGAGGAAGAAGTAATGCCAGGTCTGAAGCGTGAAGCGTATTTATAGGATTTTCTTGGAGACCTTAAAGATCTTTACCAGTGGTCATCAACACATTTTTGCCTGCTCTCAAAAAGGCTTCTTTTGGATTTTGTTTGTCGATGAGGACATTTTGCAAAAATTCTTTTCCTTGTGTCAAAGCAGCATCTTTTGAGGCACGAAATCCTCGAGTCACCATCGGTTTCAAAATAGGAGCTACCGTCCGAAATGCTGATTTTAACATATCTCCTAAACCATGTCCTCGTTGTCGAGTCACTCCTTGGTACACTGGATACATTTTTTTTGTTTGGGTCAGTTACAATTCGTTAGAGAACTTGTTTTTTTTCGAAAATGTAGTTTCACCGTGACTTTTCCTTTGTCAATGAATGGTACATCTTGTCCCAAATCTCCTTTTATACTAATGTTGACACTGTCAAAATACGATTTACTGACTGGAAGATAATGAGGATGTACAAATTCACGGTGAACGTGAAACGTGTTTCCACCTTCTTCGTACGCACCAGCAGCAGTATCCACTTTGAAAGGAATGACTCTCAGTAAGGGAGCAGCTGTGTGGCCCACCACGTTATACTCCACCACATCGGAGTACACAAACATTAAATTCAGTCCAACGTTCAATTCGATAGGGGTGCGAAAAGCCTCTCCGAAATCTGTGTTGGTGTGGATTGTTCGTTCACCATGATACTTTTTATTTCCACCCAAAATATCAAACAACCCAGCAGAAAAACCGATGGTCATGAATTTTCTTTCGTGCGCGGGTTAGTGTTTGTCTTCTTTCTCGTCGAATGGCTTTCCCTCATGCCTTTTCAAAAATTGCAAGAGGAAACGGCGTGCCACAGGATGGTATTTGATCTCTACCCATTTTTGGTTTTTTTCCAAGGCTTTGCCAAATTGGGCTTCGAAGACGGCCGCAATCGTAACAACCATCTGTTGAGCACTAAAATAATACCCTTCAGGAATTCTCATGCGATAGGTCGAGTAGGGAGTCAGTTTTTGAACTCATTTTTTTCCCAATTTCAGGATCATGAGCGTCCAACTCTTTTTGCACTTTTTCGTTATAGATTGCTACGTCAAAAATGGTCTGATTTCCAGACACATTCTTGATTTGCGTAGGATGAATGATTTCTACCAAAGCCACTTCACAATGAGCGTCGTGATCCAATTGGAAGGCCTGAGGTAATTTGGCCGTGAAACAACATAATCTGTTGTTGGGAAACACATCCATGGAACTGTCACTGGGTAACGTTAAATAAAATTGGTCATTCATAGTTCTAAGGTGGTTCTGGTGTCCGAGGAGTCACTCAAGTGGACAGAAGAATGATGTTCAAAGGGTTCCAAAAGAGGACTGGTATTGTGGTGACTGGAAGAAGAAGGTCGACTGGGGTTGTTCGTACTCCCGTGGTGGTGACTGTTGTCCGTCGTCGTCGTAAATTTCAAAGAGGGACTGGGTAAAAGATAACCGATGCAACTGCGCAGTAAAATGGTCCACAATTGTTTGTCTCCTTGTTGCAAACTCAAATTGGCAATAGCTGCTCCGATGACACAATACACTACAAAAATTTGGCAGAAAAAGACGATTTGATTTTTAGGCACACGTTCTCCGCACCACACCCAGAGCGGTTGTTTTTGTAATTCTTGAAGAGAAGAACTCTGTGAAGGAGTTGTTGAAGTCGTGGTTGCAGTGTTGAATGGCATGTTGTTGGGTTACTTCTTTTTCTTTTTATAGTCGACGACCTGAGAAGTAGCAATCCAAGAATCAAAACTAGGAGGATATCCTTTCCAACGTACTTTGACTTCTTCTACTCGACGTTTGCCTACTTTACGTGTTCTCTGTTCGAGAATGCTTTCGATGTCGTACAAGGCGTCTTCTTTTTTGGTCACTCGTTGTAACTCAGGCAAGTAAAATGTTCCTTTGAGCACTTCACCGTGCATGTCTTCCAATTTATAGACGGGAGGATCACGTCCACACACGGGGGTAGTGACACGAAACAATTCGGTAGTCCAGTTAGGTAAATAACCTTTGTCAAAAGTACGTTTGGTTTTTCCGATGCGAACCCAATCACCCGTCTTTAACTCCAGCAAGGGTTTCTTCTTCTGAGGTGGTTTCCTTTTTGAGATACCAAACAATTTATCAAACACGGTCACTTCGTTTTCAGGGCTGACCTCTTCGGGGGCAGATCCGATGCTACGATGGTACGATTGATTGTACGCTTTGACCAAACGAGGTAACACGTCGATGTACTTGAGAGTATGTTGATGTGTAAAATATTTCCACATGCGTTCTTTCAAAGTTCTTTGAAAACGTTCCACGATACTGGCTTTGGTTTCAGGATTTTCGGTAGTAAAAAAATGAATTTGTCTTTGTTTCAATTCTTTTTGAAAAGCTTGGTTTAGAAATTCGGTGCCTTTGTCAGTTTGCCATCGTAAAGGTTGGCGTCCACTTTGTTTCAAGACCAATTTTAAGGCCCGTACCAATTCGGTACAGCTTTTAGAGGTCAAAGGCACGACCCAAGCAAATTTGGAAAACACGTCGATGACACAAAACAAATATTTGTGACCACGATTGTAAGTGGCTAAATGAGAGACGTCGGTTAAATCGGCTTGCCATTGATGATCGATGCCTTCCACTTGAGTTGTACTTCTAGAAAATTTTCGTCGAATGGGTTTGTGTAACGTGTACGTTGATTGTTCTTGTAACCATCGTCGTACTTCGGGTAAACGTACACTTTTCAATTTACTTTTAGCAGCTCGATATAATTTTTGAACTCCTCCGTAACCAGCAGCATGGCCAGGATTGTAATAAATGGTAGCTAACAGTTTCTCCATGATTCCTCAAGAATAAGTCAACCAAGTACCAATGCTCTTTTCTTCGTGGGGTATCTTTTTGGATTGTTTACGTGTCCGACGTGCCACTGGTCTAAAAGAAGAAGATGTTGTTTGAACAGGGGTCATCGGTTCTGTTTTGACTTCTGTCTTCACTTCTTCCTTTTTCTTTTCTGAGGGTAATGGGGTAGACAACATCTTTTTCATCCAACTTGGTGTGGCTAGCTTTTTCTTTTTAAGAGGTGGAGTTTGTAACTCTTCTTTTTTCTTCTTTTTCTTCTTTTACGGTCATCCCTGTACCGGTGTCTGTTTTAGTGGTGGTGACTTTAGGTTCGCTTTTCATCATCGTCTTAAAATCTCTCAGAGTGGGTGGAGCTGTTTCGTCTACAGCTTTTTGGTGAAAGAGTTGTAGACGTTGTAAAAGTTGACCGTACCGTTGCGATTTTTCTGTTTCTGACAAATCGCTTCGTTCCATCAGGGTTTGTAATTCTTGCTGTAACTGGGACATCTCGTTGAGATTAGGATTGGGTGGTAAATGAGGTATCCGTTGTTCGTTCCAACGATGAAATTCCATCCATCGTTTGTAAGGTACTAAAGTCAGTTTTCGTCCTTCCATTTCATCCAAAGGTACCAAAATGGTGTGGTCTTTTCAGAGAAGGGTGGTCCTTTTTATCTTCTTTTTTTGTTATCGCATGACACCTCCTAAAAGTGGTCCAGCAATCGTTCCTAACAAAGGACCCGCTATTTTTAACAACGGTCCTAACAACATAGGTAGATATCCTCCTCGTTGCACCAACATTTTTTTCTTTTGTTGAAGAGGTATTTTCTTTTTCACCATTTGACGAAGAACGTTCCGATGTTTACCTAATTTTTGTTTCTGTATCTTGGACAAAGGTACCGTTCCTTTCAAAACGTTCAAACAACATTCACACACGGTATCGATGATTTCTTTGGGGGCTGTTTGAATGAGTTGTTTTCGCATGGGAGGATTGGATTTGGTCAGGACAGACAAGACGTCCTAATGTTTCGCCAGACGAGGTGGAAGTCGTCCTTTTTTGGTGGTTTTACTTTTCTTCCTTTTTTGGTGGAGGTGGTTGTGGTGTGCACGTTTGGGAGCCATCTTAGAGGTGAGGAGTAAGTCTGAAGTCTCGGTCAGGGTACCCGTCTATTT
This sequence comes from Margaritifera margaritifera, assembly GCA_029931535.1. Taxonomy (NCBI): domain Eukaryota; kingdom Metazoa; phylum Mollusca; class Bivalvia; order Unionida; family Margaritiferidae; genus Margaritifera; species Margaritifera margaritifera. Next base: position 35,773 of record JAQPZY010000966.1, read on the forward strand.
TATACTGGAAGACGTCTCCACTGATTGTCTGCACGACGTACCAACTTCACGACAGGCATCACTCGACGTTGAGGTGTTTTCAAGGGATTAAATCGTCTCAATTCTTCTTTGGATAAATCCAACAAACTTTGTAACACGCCGGTTCTTTCTTGAACTTTGGTTTTAGGGGATGGTACTTTGTTGGCAGCCGCTGCCATAGCCAAATCAGCCGATGTCGTCGAGGGTCCCGAAGTGGTGACTTTCGAAATAGGTTTCCATTTTTGCATCAAATTAGGAAACACTTGTCTTAAGTCCGGTTTGGCAGGCATCATCGTGAAGGGTGGTTAAGAAGACAAAGATGATGGGAACGAAGGAGAAGGAGACCTCGTCACGGTTGTTTGTCGTGGTGTCTTGCGGTTGTACGTTTACGTCCTGGCCGCAGTACCTCTCTTGCGGCTCCTTGCAGTGGTGGTGGTAGGTGTTTTCTTTTTCGGGTGGGTGGTTTTCTTTTTCTTTGGACTTTTCTTCTTTTTGGGTGCTTTGGGTTTTTTGGCTTGGGCATTAGGATCCCATTTCAAAAGGGAACGAATCATGACCCCTCCTAAAGAACCGCTTCCACCAGGGGTTAAAATGATTTGTTTTTTAGTCCGTGAATCGATTCTAGGATCGGCTAGTTGTGACAATGCCGATTTATGTTTTTGAAAAAAACGTTGAGTTTGATGAGGAATGTGAATGATGCCTTGCAGTAATTGACGTGCCGTCAAAATAAACCATCGTAATACTTCTTTAAGACTCGCTTCTAACAAATGAGCACGGACTTGTGCATTTTTTTCGCGACTGATACCATACAAGGCACGAATCAATTTAGCAGAAGGATGAGCTTGAAAGGAAGTCATCTCGAAAGAGTGTGAGACAGAAATGACGTAGTAGGTTGTTTTTATAGTTTTTTTTTTCAAAAATTGGCTGAAGGGGACGTGTAAATGACAGGACCTCCTTCTTGGCCCCAAGGTTGAAACAATTGAGCACGAAATCTCAAATAGTCAGGAGTGGTGGGTTTTAAGTCAATGAGTAAATACTCGTGAGGGGTTTGAGTGGCATCGTCGTACGCATAATTGAGCCAAGGAGCACCTAACTGTTTGGCTAACACTTGTACTTGAAATTTATCTCTGGGGCTTTTAAACAAGACCACGTAATGAGCGCTCAGACTGATGGTCCGATGGGCTTTACTTTGTTGAAATAAATTTTGAGTAATGTAGACAATACTAGCATTACGATGGTGTTCTTTTTCGTGTAAACCAAAGTTTAATTTCTTCTTCGTCTTCTCCTAACATGTCATCAAAGATGACCAGATGTGTTTGACTCACGTCAGACACGATCCCATCGTCTTCGCGAGGAATACCATCCACAAACGAAATGGTTTCTCCTTGACTTTCTTTCAATAACGTGTAAGACGGTTGCCACTCTTTGTAACACCACACGATGCGCTGAGGTGGACGATCGAACAAATGAGATTTTTGTTCGATCAAACGTTTGACAAATTCGGTTTTGCCTGAACCACTCGGTCCAGCAATCAACATGTTAAAAGGATGGCACAGATACAAAGCGTTCCAACTTTGACGATCTAACTTTTCGTCAATCACTTTGACTACAGAAGCAGAAGAGGCAGACGAGGTAGAAGAAGATGATGTAGCCATGACTGAGGTAAGAAGATTTTTGAGAAGAAGACAAAAGACTCAAGACATTTTATACGTTTCATACACGTTTATTTATTTTTTTTTAAAAACAAACCAACACAACAAACAAAAACATTTTTTTTTACAAGTCATGAAGGACAAAAATGCAGACCGAAAAAATGGTCAGGTACAAGATTAAGGCTACCACTAAAAGAATGAAAGTTCTGTATAAACAAGTCAATGTACAACATTCTGGTGTGCTAGGAATGGAAGGCCCAGGCACTGGTGGTAGTATTCTTCTGGTCTCTGTGGTGGTGGTAGAAGAATGAAATGTCTCTGACGGTAAGGAGGGGGGGGGGTGTTCCTCAGAGGGTTGTATTTGGACGACGACAACGGTGTGGTCTTTCTCTTCTGTGTCAGGTTCTTCTTCCAGGATGGTTTTTAAGGTCATTTTTTTGTGTGACTTAGGTTCCCATTTCACTTTTGGACACTTAGTGGTGACGGGCCAGATCTTTGGCAAACTGTGGTACTTCTTGTAGCCAAACATCGAAACCAACACTTTTCCAGTCACGTACATCTTTCCAACCGGTAAGTTGTTGGTGCATCCAACTAACAAGGCACACTTCTTCAAACGTGTCAAGGCAAGATAAATTTTGACTAATGTCTTCTTCACACGGAGGTACCCCACTTGTGATGTTCATCACCACTCTCAACACTTTGAGTATAATTTGTCTTTCGTGTACCGATAAAGCATGAATGCTCATGTTGTTGTTGTTTTTTTTTTTTTTTTTGATGGTTTATCAAAATAGTCCAAAACAACCACGGGTCCTCCAAAATAATCCAAGGCAAACACTTGTCCTCAAAAATACTCCACAACGAATGTCTGGCCAGTGTAGTCATTCTCGTTGACTCGTCAAGTTCTCAACAGATCAAGAAGATGGCAGTAACCAAGATTACAATATAAAAAAATGGATAGTGTGGTGCCTGTTTTGATATAAACAAAATTTAAAAAATAAAAAAATGGTTGTGTAGTGTGTGTAAGTTTTGTGTTTGATATAAAAAATTTAAAAATAAAATAGATTGTATATTTGTGGTATGTGTAAGTTTTGTGTTCGATATAAAAATTTAAAAAAAAAATATATTGTATATTTGTGGTGTGTGTTTTGATATAAAAAATTTTTAAAAAAGTAAAAAAAATGGTTGTGTGGTGTGTGTGTTTTGATAAAAAAAATTTAAAAAATAAAAAAATGGATGGTGTATATGTTGGATAGTATGTTGGCGTGATTTCATCCCTTTTTCATACCCTTTCGTCTGATAACAGGTTTTTGGGGTTTTTAGGCAGCACACAAGGCATTTGGGATAGTGTGTTAGGTTTGGGTTTGGGTTTTGGGTTTATTTGAGTTTGTATATAAAAAAATATAAAATTAAAAAAAAAAAAAAAATAAATGAGTTACGAAATTTTAGTACTATTTTTTGTCTCGGTCAATTTTTTCCATTTTTTTTTCCGGATTATTTTCAGTCTCCGCTAACGTCCGGTACAATTTCGGAAGTTTAGTGTTACTTTTAGTCTAGGCCATTATAATCTAATGTTCCGGATTTTTTTCTAGTCAACGCTAACGTCCGGTACAATTTCGGAATTTTAGTGTTACTTTTAGTCTAGGCCATTATAATCTAATGTTCCGGATTTTTTCTAGTCAACGCTAAAGTCCGTGACGGTTCCCGAAGTTTAATACAACATTTATTCACGTCCATTTTAGTGTTGTTATAAGTTAGTTCCCTTGATAAAAGCTATTTATAACATAGGTATAATATATGCAAATTTACTGACACCTTCAACATGATCTGAGGTATAGGTAATGCTTTATATATAACTCTAGGCTATATAGATATAGCCACTAGGCAGAACATTGGGGCCTGAATGGGCTCTATGTTAAATTCCCATAAGACCCCATAGCGCCCTCCAGCCCCATAAATCTTGGCACTTTTGGCTCCATAGTGCCCCCAATGTTAAAATCCCATAAGACCCCATAGCACCCCCACGACCCCCAGTACCCCCCTCTGCTATGGAGGAGGAAGATCACAGGATAGTGGAGGAGAAGGAGAAGAAGGAGCCTATCCAGCCTCATCCGATGATGGAGGAGGAAGATCACAGGATAGTGGAGGAGAAGGAGGAGAAGAAGTAGCCTATCCAGTCTCATCCGATGATGGAGGAGGAAGATCACAGGATAGTGGAGGAGAAGGAGGAGAAGAAGGAAGAAAATTGGGAACCAGAAGCGGTCCATCCTCCATTTATCCTGTAGAAGCGCTGTAGGAGGAGTCTAGACTCCTGGAGGAGGAGGAGCTGTCCCCATAGTATATTAAAACAACGTCTTCACTAGTTAAGCTACCCATTTTTATTCAACCAAGATGAATAAAACTGAAACCATTAGTCAAATTCGAGTGCATTTAGAGGTGGCGTGGCACCTCCTCCATGACTTGGAAAAAAAGGAGGAGGAGGAGGAGAGGGAGAAGGAGAAGAAAGAAAGAAAAATCCTCATCAGACCACACTCTATGATGGAGGAAGACAATAAGGAAAATTGGAATCCGGAAGCGGACCATCCTCCGTTTGCATTAAAAAAATCCAACCGCTGCATGAGTGCAAATACATGGAAGGGGAGCTGCCCTGCATGCAGGGCAAAGCCTGGAAGGTGCCCCCACCTCTAAAAAATACACTCAAAACAAAAAAATCCAACGGTCCTTTTTAGGACCACCCCTTTTTCAAGAAAGATTAATTATATTCCCACACCCCGTACGTACCCAGAGAGACCCCGCCACGTTAAACTCCCGTACGTAGCTGTAGTGTCCCCCGCATGTTAAACTCCCGTTAAACTCCAGTACGTAGCTGTAGTGTCCCAACTATGTTAAACTCCCGTACGTAGCTGTAGTGTCCCATTTGTAGCTATACACTCCCACCCTACTACTGACATTTTATTCATATATAACTTTCATAGTTATATTGGTATATGTTTGCATTTAAAATGATTTGATTAGTTAAATATAGAATATGTTGAGTAGTTAAAAATATAATAAGGAATAAAATAATTCTTTTTCTGTTTACAATACCAAATATACACACAGTAATACATAATTAGAAAGAGAAACACTTATGCAAAAATCACTAATGACCATGTCTCTCTCAACGTCTGCTTGTCTGTTTCATACAAAATACTGTACAAGTGTTTATCTTTATTCGACACGAGACAATAAATCTTAAACATCAGTTTGTTCCACATATAATAAACAATCCCAGCTATGAGCTCATGACTGTCAAAAACTAATGACTATTGAGATTTCAGTTTTGACTCTTGAGATTTTCATTTTGACTCTTGAGATTATGGGGTCAAGGGTCAAATGACTCTTCAGTTTTTAAATCTATTGAGAATCCTGGATGTTTAAACTTTTTAAGAAACTTATTAGTGTCTGAAAAGACCCTACAACATATCTATTATCATCCCCACATGTTTGATGGAACCCACTACTGCCTTAATCAAATACACCCGTATATCATGCGACCTTTATGCTAGAGAAGAATGCCTAAGGTAGCAAGGGATAGTTTCATAAATTGGCCCATGTCAAATTTCATAACTTAGTGCGTTCATGTGTCCTTTTGATCTATTACTGTTTTTAGTAATTTAAGATATGGATTTATTTATGAATTAGGTCAGGCTTATGTTGTTCTTGAAATCGATGTTAGGCATCTACTCCTGCCATAAATTAAAATGAGTTACATACATAATATTTAAAGAATTTCAATAGTTATAGTAACATGTTTCTTGTGATACATTCTGTGATTTAGTACATGGTCATATGTAAAATTCAGATATTATTGGAGAGTCTCAAAATAGCAACCACTTCTGAATTTAAAAATGCTTAATTTCTAAACCAAAATGTTTTTTAATTCCGTTAGGGTCATAAGTGAATCGTTTAGTACGGGTCATAAGTGAATCTTGAAAACATTTCATACAGAAAAGAGCGGGAACCCAGTTTGTCATATGTAACCATCGGTAAGATGACATCATTATAATTGATATTAAGACTTTAATTAGCAGTTTCATTCATTTTTGTTTAGTGACTATGGGAAGTATTTTAATTCTATCAGTATGTATTATCATCTCATTTTCCTTACACCAAAACTCAAGATTAATGAGAGATGTCTGTAGTTTTGATGCCAATTGCTTTGAATTTTGTGCAGCTATGATAACTGACCATCAGCTTCTTGCCACAGGTTTGGATGAATGTGTCCATTCTGCATTAGATTTAGCGAAGTAGAGCACCTCAGAGAATTGATTCATTCCGAAATATACCAATTGAAAATGTGCTAGAGTTCCATTACTTATTCTGTAACTACAGGATGTTCTAACAATATACTGAATACCACTCATGGCTACAACAAATCACATAAATGGTACAAGGCATTAGTGGCGAGTATTTTACATATTTTCTACTGGAATAATGAGCGTTTTCATAGTGCAACAATGGTCTGATATTTTGGAGAGTATTCTGATCATCATTTGTTATGTGACGTTTTGATTGGTTTGCAATAAACCAGTCATTGACTGTTTTTGTGGTCTTTCCTGTCAGTGTGCAGCACCCAATCATGACCAGTAAATTTTAGCTCTACTGGTCATAGACTAGAAGAGCTTATGGGATGGTCTGTTGTCCGTCCATTAGCACAAGTTTGTTATCGCTACTCCTCCTAAGCTACTTGGAGGATTGCCATAAAACTTTAGAGAAAAAACATTTATCCCATGGTTTAGTTTGTCCTAAATGAAAATGGTGCCAAATTGATGTCTAATGTGGCTACCACAATGGTCATCTTAACAATATTGTTATCTCTACTCCTGAATGGATGGTCACACGAAAAGACTTCTTATCATATTTAGTTGGTCCAAAATGAAAATGGTGCTGATCTAAGATCCAATATGGCCACCACAGCAGCCATCTTGAAAATCTTATTATCGCTACTCCTCCTGAATGAAAAGTCATATTGACATAAAGCTTTCACCAGAAGACTTCGTAGGTTGTCAAGTTGGTCCTAAGTGAAAATGGTGTTGATCTGACCTCCAATATGTCCACCAGAGTGGCCATCTTGAAAATCGTATTATTGCTACTGTTTCAGCCATTTGTGTTCGCTTTCCTAGCATTTCTGGTACTTTCTTATTCTCTTCTCTTGATCATATTTGCTATCGTGCTTTCTCTTGCCATCATCTAATTTATGCCATTTTGGTAGCAGCTGCGCACCTTGCAGATACTTCCATATGTTTACAGTTGTCACTGCACAATGCATTGAATGTTTATCAACAGCGATACAAATATTAGAACACATTGTTCGGTATAATTCTGGATTATTTGTTGAGTTGGCGATTGGTAAATACTGGCCTGATACCCTATACCTTCTGTTATCAGCAGTAATGAAATCAGCTCTTTGTGGCAGTACACCAGGCTAGTTCCATATGCACGAAGACTGTTTTGACATTAATCACAGCAATTTACTTAATGAGAGAATTAGTGGTTAAACACCCATCCATTTGTGCCACGAGCATTTATTGTACCTCGCCAAGTGCAGGATGTTGGTAGGTGCTCGGTTAACGCAATAAACAGATCAGTTAACCATTAAAAGGAAATAACGACTCACGACACTTCTTAACTGCTATGATAGCGAGCGGTGGTAATTTTCATTGCTCCAATGGATTAGTGACGGCTGTGTTTTAGTGATCTGTCGGCAAAATCACTAACTGCGTGCTAGTGGATTGGCATTAATTTTGAGCCCTGCATCTGATATACCCACCACAGCAGCCAATTTGAAAATCTTGTTATCGCTGAAGAATATCTGAGATGGTTTATACACTCGTAGTAAAACGAAGAAATGGTTTTATTTTGATTTTCTGGAAATTCTTTTCAGCCAATTGAGTGCCAGTCCCTTCGTGGGAACCTTGTTTAAAGATGTCCTAAAAGACAGAATGTAAAAAGTGGCAATATTTAAAGTATTTTCTTTTATGGTTGGCCCTTAGAAGGGCTGTTTTAAGGTTCGCCTTGTTAATAGAGTTCCGTCTTTTGCATCAGATCCCTCAAATCCCTCTTCATTGTTGTCACTCTTGAAACTCATTGTATGTCTTCATATGTCATCATTCCGGTCATTGCTGCATACTTGCTCTTGTCTTTGTCATCGTCCTTGCTCTCTGGGTGGTGTTAATTCTTACCATCATCCTTCGAAAAGATGGCATCCACTGTGCCATCCATTTTATTTGAGATGCACACATTTTGAAGACATGGATGATGATGCTTTGATCCAGCTCAGCCCATGCATCCACTATTCACTGGCAGATGTTAGCCAGATTGGGTTTCCTCATTCTGCGAGACAGCATACTGAGTGTTAGTTATCAGCATACTAATCAGTCCATTTTCTTCTGAGCATCGTTTTCGTGGACTTGTTGATGCTGACATCTAAGAGCTGAAACATCAATGCCATACCACCAGGAATTATGCCCAGAGAGGTCTGGTAATCAGTCTTCAGCAGGTCCCTGACATGATCTGACTTGTGGGATCAGAAGGTATCCAGAACTAGTATGCTTTTTATGATGGAACCGTCTGGCTGTTTCCGGATACATTCTTTATCCAGTCCTTTATCAATGTTTGATCCATCCATCCCTTCTCCTGGCACCTGACAAGGATCCCCTTTTGCCACATTGCACTCATTGGAAGGTTCTTCCTCTTGAAAATAACGAAGGTGGAGCTTTCCACCATCAGTAGTGCAGGCAAGCATTGCTGTAAAAATTAATTTGCAATGATAACCAAAAATCAACGAAAACAAGAGCAGGATAATATGTATATTATGGAAATAATCGGCAGTGTGAAGCTTATGTTGGAGTCGAATCTATTGGTATTGTATTACCAATGTTACAGCAACATTTGTCACACGGACATTTTGGCAGAATTTGGTATCTATGCTTTATCAGATTGGCATATATGGATTGGTAGCCCCATTGCGCATCGGTTTATCGGAGGAGACAAACATCCATATCAAGTGGGCCATTAGAAGAGGTCAGTGGTCAATGACAAAGGTCTTGTCTGGTGATGTATTACGAAGGCTGCAGTGAAAACCTTGATAGACATGCGAGGGAGCCGGTGTAGCTAAGGCGGTAGAGAATTGGACTCGCAATCCAAGGGTCACATATTTGATACTTGCCCAGGCTAGCCTTGGTCAGCTTCCTCTGTGTTTCTTTGGGAAAGGCACTTAGCTCCCATTTCCACAACATGACATTGTCAATAGTGTGTTAAAAGTGCTATTAAAACCAACAAACACACAAGGTCAAAATAACAAACAAAACGATCATTGGCAAGATAATAAACATGTAGTTTTTGGTAAAATCTGACATCTATACTTGATCAAATCTTTGTTGATTATCATGTGGTTGCCATTCTCGGTCTTGACCTGTAAGAGCAGAAATTGAGGTCAAAGGCCAGATGAGTGCAAAATTTAGTTACTTCCATTCTGAATCAATCGTCCCATTGCCAACATAATAATGGTAGCGGTTATTGCATTTTTCCTGTTCGCTAGTTTGCTGTTTTGTTGGTTGGTTCATTCATGTTACTACACACAGTAACGAGAGTGTGTGCTTTTTGCCAGTTGCAGCTTTTGAGGAATGTACATGATCCTGACAGCCACATGGCATACAAGGGCTGACTTTTGAAAATTTGAAGAAAAAAAAAAACTCGCAAAACATAGCATTCAATGTTTTTCTGTATCTCAGCCATGAAAATCTGGTTTGATCATTTACTGTTGAAACTTTTTTGCTTTTTCAGATTAAAATTTTCATCCGGATCACCACTTTTTCTCTTATTCTTGATGGTTAATACTATTTATTATAACTCCAGTGAAAATAGCAGAGATTTGTCTTTCCTGTGTTATTAATTGTTAAATACTTAATCAGTGGCGATTGATGTTATCATACTTATTTGATTGGCTATTTTTACAATTGAACAACCAGTTAAAACAACTTGGATAGGTACTTTGTTTGCTTGATTGATCTTTACTTTTATATTGTTTCCTGCGTCACAACTTTTATTTGAAACATGGCCACAGCAGTATTTATTGTTATAACAATGTTGGCAATTCAAAGTGAGGATTCTGTTTGAGGCTTGAATCAGTACACATAGTAGTAATAATGGGATCACTCAGGTGTTGCTGTGTATACCTTAAATCAGCTTTGTTGGTGGAAGTGTGAAGCTGGGATTGGGGAGCCATTATGACTGCACTTGAGTCAGTCTGTTACTTATCATACAAAGATTTGCCATTCCGTGCTTGTTTTGTCAGATAACGTGTTAGCAATTATAGTTGTGAAGTTAAATATAAGATAAATAATAAGTGTTGTGTTAATAACCACGAATGTCCAACATGAGTGTTTTGCAGTCTGTCAAAATATTGTTATCATCAGACATGTCCAGCATATACAAGGTTTTCCAGAGGCTTGATAAATGAGGTTCTTCTCTTTAAGATGGCTATCATTTTCTTACGGACGGTGCCTTCACTATCAACCAGAACAGCATGCCTACCATACACCATGAGTTGGGCAGCATGGGGCCGCCATTGTCAGAGAGTCTAGAACCAGCCTGTGGACATGATATTACACAAGCATCCTTACATACATATAGTGCTTCTGCAGCATCTGGTGCCTCAGGATCAGGTAGCACGTGTGTCATGGGTCAGGAGGTAAGATTTGTACAAAGTTTGAAATTCTACACTTTTGTATGAGGAGATTGAAATAGTATATGTCTATTTTCTCATCCACTCAGACAAATAATAAATTTTAGGTTATATTATGTACATTGTGGCATGCTGTTGTCCTGTCATGTGCATTATCTCAGACTGACTTGTGCTCATAAATATTTAGGCATGGAGCTAAAAACAATACAGCAGTAAGTTCTCCCACAAAGACAATTGCCCATCAGATTTTATCAACAGACGCTGGACAGAATGTATCCATTCTGCATGAGATTTAGGCAAGTACTGAGCACCTCAGAGAATTGATTCATTCCGAAATATACCAATTAAAAATGGGGTAGAGTTCTGCTACTTATCCTGTGACTACAGGTTGTTCTAACTAACAATATACTGAGTACCAGTCAATGATATTCTAAGCCAGTCAGCCATGTGGTTGAAAGATACTATTCATGGCAACTTTGTCATGCCTACAACAAATTACACAAAAGGCACAAGACATATTGGTCATAATGTTCATTCATTCAGTTATTTGTTAAGGTTTTTGTTTAAAGAACATGACTGTTTGAATGAGTGGATCATTATCATTTATCGAGCTGCATAGAGGGAACAGCACTAAAGATTGAAGGCTAAAAATGTCAGAGGTCAAGGTCATGGAGGGAATGGTCTAAACTTTGAATGAGACTTTTGTCTAATGCTTTTCTGAGGCCAATATCTCCTGTTTGCATCATTGTATTATGATCAGATGGAAAAAAACCCAAAAAGTTCAAGGATATATAGGGTGGTGGTAAGTGGTTACATTTTAGATGTGTATGTGGTAAATGATTACAGTTTTTTCACTTTACTCTATCTTCTGCTGAATACAGAACATAGATCATCTCATGTCAGAAGGTAAAGGTCAAGATCACATTTGGTGGTTACATTTTCTGGATTTTGGAAAAGAAAGCTTACGCCATTGTCCATGTAAAGGCATCAGCAGGGCTAGACAAATTAACTTGCCCAACGACCAGACAAGCTCAAATTCAGCTTAGGCAAGTTCAAGTTTGCAAGGTACTTGCCTGTGGGCAAGTTCAAAATATTGAGAGAGAGAGAGAGAGAGAGAGAGAGAGAGAGAGATCATATTCAGTCTGTAACTCTTTATTTTCTGCAAGTTTTGTACTCTGAAATATTGCCACAGTACATGTTTCAACACATTTATTTAGCATTGTTATGTACTGCATTCTTCTGTTATATAAATGCCTGCATTTTCATTCATCTATCGATATTTTGTTTCACGTGATTCACTGCAAAATCTGTCAGTTCCATCTTGTAGTCAATGTGAAGGTCACGATTGTATTTATGTGCTGGTTTGATAATGTGAATGCTTATTATTTTAATCAAGATATGACAGATAGGGAATACATATTTACGTTTTAACTTGTCATCAGTTACATTTTAATTATAATAATTGCAAATATATTGGATTCACTGACTTTGGAGTTCTAACATAGTTACAGGCAGCAGTGGTTTGGCTTCTCCCTAGTCATTATACTGGCCAATGCAACTGCCTGGCCAACTTTCTGGTCTAATCAAGCTCGTAGCTCTACTAGTCATAGACCAGAAAAACTTTCGGGATGGCCTGTTGCCCATCATTTATTGCTGTCCATCCATCAGTTACCTCAGTTTCTATCGCCTAACTCCTCCTAAACTACTAGGAGGATGGCCATGAAACTTTTCACACACATTCATTCCAAGGTCTAGCTCATCCTAAGTGAAATTATTGCTGCTTCGACAGCCAATATGGCCACTACAATGGCCATTTTGAAAAATTAACTATTGCGACTCCTCCTGAATTGGAACGGGGTTTTCACAGAATTACTTGTAATGATGTCTGCTTGGTCCTAAATGAAAATGGTGCTGATCTGACCTCTAATATAACTGCCTCAATGGCCATCTTGAAAATCTTATCTCTACTTTTCCTAGATGACTAGTCATGGCAACATTGTGCTTGTACCAAAAGACTTCTTTGAATGGAAATGGTGCAAATCTGATATCCAATATAGCCACCCTGGCAGCCAACTTGAAAATATTTTTATTTTTACTAAAGAAAAATGAAAAGTCATATCAACATGGGGTTTTCACCAGAAGACTTATTATAAATTAAAGTTCTTGTTGGTCCTAAATTACAGTGGTGCTGATCTTACATTGAATATGGCCACCATGGTGGCCATTTTGAAAATCTTGTTATCGCTACTCCTCTTAAATGGAAAGTCATTTTGACATGGGGTTTTCATCAGAATACTTCTTATGGTGTCTAGTTGGTCCTAAATAAAAATGATGCATACAGACCCTCAATATGACCACCATGGTGGCCTTTATAGGTTCATGTCCCATGATCATTTCAATCAAATATGGAACTTCTGACCTTTTATACATTTTTGAATTCTATAAATCATGGAAAGCAATTCATGCTTTTGAAACAATACAATTTTATAAACTATAAATATGTGTGCATAAAATTATGAAATTTTATTGTATTCCTGGAAGTGGACAAAAAAGAACAAAAAAACCTGGTATTTTTACTATAGAATATGGAATGAAAATATTAAAACGAAATGAATAGCATTGTCTTTCAACTTACTAGTAAGGATCTGTGTCTGCTGTTGACTCTTTGATTTATGTATGAGTAAATTCAACAAAATTGTAATAAATTTTGTTATTCTTGATGGACTTTGATAGTTCTTTTACCATCTTAAGCAGCATAAAATTTCCCACATTTCATACACTTACATTTTCAAGGTGAAAAATGTTTGCCAGTTTACTTATCTTTACCTCGCACTGAATCTTTTACATCTGAAAATTTTCAGTTAAGAATGTATGGCATTGTAGAGAGTTTGATGCTTTTAAAATAGTATATAACTTTGAAACATTATTAGAAAAACTTGTTCAGTTAAGCCAGATTGACTAATGTTCTCTCATGCTGATACACCGCTGACTGAAATTGTCCAGTTCTACACAACTGCATGTCTGATTGGGCTTCAGTATAAAATGGGTTAATCAGCACTAGATATTGTGCTGATGTGCCATTAAACTCTAATATATACATACATACATCCTAAGCACTTGATTCAGAATGGAAAATTAACTTTAAAGTAAATGTAAAGGTGCCCAGATAATCACGATAAGGTGTAGGGTAAAAGTCGTAACTGGTTTGAAGAAAAAAAAAAACTTCTGATGCCACTGACCACATGAACATTTTCTTTGGGTCATACTGTTTTGGTCAGGTCAGTCAGTAAAAGGGAAAGACATTTTTTGTAAAATTTAGGCTTTAGTGTAGTCATTGTTTAAGGGTCCTGTTCATCACAGGAAAAAGGAGGTAAAAGTGTTAAGACACATGTTCGAACAGTTACTTGTTTTGATAAGAGTGGCATCCCCTCTTTAGATCAATTACTTGTAGAGTCAGAACAGTGGTGATGGTAAATGGAACTGACGGGCCTCAGGCCTGAAAATCTGATGACCTCTACATAGGAAAGGAAGAATAGTTTGATTCTTAATGCAATATGTATTGAAAGTAAAATTAGTTTGCCCATCTCTGCATGCCAGTACACAACTAGAAATTGTTTAGATAAGGCAACAGAGTGGTGAGAATAGTGTGACCCTTCTGAGAAATAAAAATCTCAGGCAGTAGAAAGGAGAAAAAAGTTTGGGAGGCCCAGAGGAACTCAGGCTGTAATTAGGGTAATCAAAGTAGTTTCAAGGTCCTCGCAAGAGAATTATTCTTAAAACTTTTGCCAATGTCAAAAACTTGACAGAAATAGTTCCTCTAAATTTCAAATCTGATAATGCTGAAGATTACAATAAACTTTTCGCTTTCAGAGAGTTACAAGACTCTTGATGAAGCCAATGACACTTAAGCAGGACCAGATGATATCCACTATCAACTTTTGAAACACTGACCTGAAACAGCTCAAAATACACTGCTAAACATTTTCAGTAAAATTTGGGACCCTGGCAACTTCCTCCAGTCTTGGCAAGAAGCAATCTTGATACCAATACTTAAACCTGGAAAGGACCAAACCGACCTTTCCAACTATTGTCCCATAGCATTAACAAGTTGTATTTGCAAAACCATGGAACTGATGATAAACAATAATAATGTGACCTATACGAGAAATGAACATGGAGAGGCACTTGAGACCCATAAGGGAAATGAGCATGGAGAGGCACTTGAGACCCATACGGGACATGAACATGGAGAGGGTAGTTGGAGGGACAGAAGTATTTTATAGGGACAGAATAGACAAACAAACAAACAAACATAGAGATATAGAAACACCTATGGCGATTTTAAGATAATCTTTTCTAAGAGATCTGAGTGGCACTGAAAAGGGCCGTTGGAGTTTTTTTACTTTTTCCTCCACCATGTCTTCAGGAAGCCTAGGATGTTCTTCGTTTTCTTGGGTGGATCAGGGAGCCAGTCAGGATGACCCAATCTCTTGAACTTGTCTTGGATTTTTGTTTCTTGACCATTCTTTCCTCAGCCTAAACTTTCTTGATTTGAGTCACTTCTTCTTCCAGCACTTGTCTCACAAGGCTCTTGGCTGTGAGCTGGGCAGTCTCTTCTAGTCTCACACTACTAAGGGGGGATATAGCCAAAAATCTGCTAGCACCTTTTCTAGGAGGTACTCCACCCCTTGCATGCAATCCAGTGCTTTCTTTAAAAAAAAACATTCGACCGTGAAATTACAGAGGTTGCCTTCCATTTCATGGCTTCTTCCTACATAACTTCATGGACAAGGCTCCTAGCTGTTCTTAGGGCTGACACTTGCTTTGTCACATAGTGTAGAGTGACTGGGTAACGCCAATACCTCTCGATCTTTTCTAACAGGGACTCCAGCCTCACCATCACATCCCAGGCTTCCTGCAAATTCTTCACTGTTGTCATTCTTGGTCACGTTGACGATGAATGGCACAAATGGGGAATGCGCCGCTTTATATGCTGGAAGCACGGACGTGAAGGAAAACATTCCCCCCAAAAATACAAAAAACCTCTGACACACAAAACACACCAAGTTCGCGGACCTAAAAGAAATTATTTTTAAGATAGGAAGGGTAAGGGAGTGTTAACAGACACACTCTATACAATCGCACACCAAACACACAAGGGAAAGGGATTTTTTTGTTTTTTAAAAAGACATACACCAAACACACTCTATACAAACATACACCCTACACACAAATATTTTTAAGAAGGGAGAGGGGGGGGGGGTATCTTGAGTTGAAAAGACAAGCACACACATACACTCAACATATAAACACATAAGTCAAATAGGATTTTCTTTTCTTGGCAATTGAGGTGGCTCTGAAAGGGGCCGTTTGTCTTTTTCAAGTTCACCTAGAGATGCCTGCACCTCCCAGGTCTGGCCCCACAAGCCGCGCATCTCCCACTCCATCTATCTCCACGCCAGGGATTGCTGGAGATGGAAAAGGTAGAAGGAAGCTTAGTGGCTTCACTGTCTCAATCCTCAGTGGCAGGGACAGTGAAGGTCTGTCTCGTCCTCCTATACACCCTGTGTGCTTGTGGATTCTGTTGTGGAGGCTGCTGCTGCTGTTGTTGCTGTGGCTGTGGTTGTGGCGGCGGTGTTCTCAGCATCGGTTTCATAGCAGCACAGTTGGGCAGCATCATGAGATGTGGCCGTAACATCTTCTTCTTCCTTCTTTTTCTGGCCCTCTTCTTCTTCCTCCAGCGTGATGAGGACCAGTTCGTCCATCAAACGACAAACATGCTCCAGGTGAACTTGAATTTGTCTCATCTTCTCCGTTTGACGGCTGCTCATTTTTGTTGTTGTTGTTGACAAGTCAACGGGTGTAGCCCGACTGGTGAACGCACCGCTTTACATACTTGAAGCACAGACGTGAAAGAAAACATCCTTCATACCAGCAAAATGCAACCCACACACACAGAAAAAACACAAGCACCAAGTACGCGTACCTAAAATAAAACACTTTTAACATAGGAAGGTGTAAGGGAGTGTTTATAGACACACTCTATACAAACACACACCAAACACACAAGGGAAAGGGAACTTTTTGGTTGGGGAAAAAAGACACAAATATCCACTCAACATACACAATTTTTTTTTTGTAGGCAATCATTGAGTAATCTTTTTTAAGAGATGTTACATTGTGATGTTGATGACGTATTTTTGTTTATTCGTACTCATTTTAGACAAGGAAATCTCTGCACAGGCAGCCACGGGTGATGAAGGATCGTAGTGGATTATCACCCGTGGCTTGCGACAATGGCTATCAACTGGCCGTGACATATCATATTACATTGCGTTGGAAAACATGACTCAGATCGATAGAGAGAAATGTGAAAGAGTAGGTACCTCAGATCGAAAGAGAGAGGGTGAAAGAGCATACATTCCATTTTTTCCAATATATAAAAAAACACAACACCATTTGTTTAAAAAATCAACATTTTTTTAAATCAACAAGAAGAAGCCTCTCTAACAAAAAATGCAAACAAGCATTATTTTAAACATGAACGTATTTACAGGGTTGACAACGTTGTGAAGTCAAACTCGACTTCCACTGTTCTAAGTCATTTTGTGTTCGATGCACACTACGTTTATGAACTAAAGACAAGAGATAACCATAATGTTCACAAAACCATTTTTATACTTTAGCATCGTTTCTAGCATACTTCCTATCAAAACAAGTCACTAAATGTTCTAAGGAAACTCCAAGACTGCGTTGATGAAGAAAATACACACAATATTGTCCACACACCATATTATCTGATCCTTGTATTCTCACATTATTGAATCGAGTGGAGACAGCATTTCTTCTCATAAAGTCAATGATATCGTCTTCCAAAGGAGGTAATCCATAATAATCAAAATATTCTACACTGTGATCATTCGGAAAGTACACGGCCACCCAATGGTTTCCTGGTCAATCACTGTCGTCGGTATTAATGACATAGGCTTGAATGTCTTTAGGTTTGCGACGTGGAAGTTCATATTTAGCACACACCACCGGATTCCAAGAAGAGGTGTACAAACTGCGAGTCAACAGGTAATGAAGTTCCCAGGTATCCATTTGTTCACAGGTAATAATAAGTCATCAATTCACGCTTGACTTTATGCTTGAATCTATCTGTCAAGTAAGTGGATGGACGAATATTCTCCGTACTCTGTTGCAAGAGAGATTCGATGCATTGGATATCCGGAGAAGTGAGTGGAGGTGAGGAATGATCGTGCAAGTCTTTATACCACTTTCTCAACACCTTTGCTCTGATATCAGAGAACATGCCTCATCCAAATATTCTTCCAATTTTTCTTCTGCACTCATCATTATACATTTGTCGTGTTGTTATTGACTCGGATGATCGATTTGACGTCCATAACAATGTTCTCGAGTCAGCGTGGTAATTCTTGCAGCTAAATCCGTAACAAAACAGGAGACTAAATGTTGTTCTTGTTCTGGCCATCTACATTGCATAATTCGAGTAAACTTTGTAGCACTACTTTTCTCTTCTTCTTCACTTGTGGTTTGTGTCTACTGTGGTGATTCTAGATCACAAAATCCCTCATCTTCTATCTCCATAGGTTCCTCGTGTTGCATCTTTTTCTAATAGTCTAGAATCACTTCTCTCAAACTGTTGATTTCTAGAGTATTGTCAAATTCTGCATACAAGATGACGTTCACGGTATTAGCCAGAGCTGTGCAAACTAAAGTTCCACGCGAAGTTGGTCTGATTTTATAGGGTGGAAATGTCCTTCGTCGCTGCCTTGGTCGGGAGTTAATCAAAACCCACGTGCATAATCCTCGTACGAAATGTCGTGGCTGCTGTTGGTGCCTAACTGTTCTGTGGCTTCAAACAGAGTCAAGTAAGATCTCAAGTAATTTTTTTGGGCAAAGATAGGTTCAAAAGGTCTGGTACACAACGTCTGACCATCTCGAGTGACTTCTATCTTGAAGACGTTGAAGTGTTGAAAGTCGAAAGAATTTTGATTGATGGCTCCATTGAGGTCTGCATTACTGACGATGTTGATGAGTAAACGTTTGGGGAGCTGTCCTTGGTATACATGATCTTCGACATTGAATCGGAATCCAGAGGCAATGGTAAACGTTTCCACTTCGAATCGTCGCACAGGATACTTGGCAATGGTTCTGCTCAAAGTTTGACTGATGTCGTTGTCTACTTTAGGTAACACTTCTACACGGCGCAGGTAAAGTCTGGTTTCTTCGATGATGGTTTTGTACTCGTTGGCATGATCCATCAAATGGAAGACGGTACTATTGCGATTCAGTCTCAGGCGGACATCCACTCCGTTTAACAAATACTTGTCTTCCAACCACGTGTCCAAATGCAAACGATCCATCAGTTCTAAAGTGCGCCCTTGTCTGATTTACTTAGACAGTCGTTAAATCCCACATTGTGAAGATATGTCATCTGCAGTCAACTCTTTGTCTTTGAAAGCATCCAAGGTGTCAGGCTTCCATACCACGGAAGCATCCATATAGGTGTTCTTGGCTTCTCTTCCGTACGTCAAGAGATTTTCCAAGTAAGCACGGTAAACGTAAGTATCCATGCTGTTGCTGACCAGTTTGTTATTCAAGTACAAATACACTTCGCTGAACAACGAATGCATGAAATTAATAACGGGAACTACTCTGGCATCGGCCCCAGGATTGCTGTTGTCCGTTTTGATCACTTTGAGTTTCAAGTAGAAGTCACTGCTACTCAGATCGATGTAATCGTCGGTTTGTCTTTTGATTTCAAATTCAATAGGAGCTGAAGTCGTCAAAGATGACACAGGATGAGATTCTACCCATTGGGATTCTTGCATCGGCATCATGGTAGGTAGCATGGGAAACAGATCCAGTTCTGACTTGGTACATTCGCAAGAATTTCGGTGCATCATTTTCAATGGTTAGTAATCAAACACGTCTAATTCTTTGACAGTTCTTCTTTTCTTATTCTTTTTCTGAACACCGTGTTGATGAGCTCTGAAAGAGTGTCGACATCTATTTCTGCATTGTCCTTGCTGTGGCGCTGAGGAAGAAATTATGCCAGGGCCAGAAGTGTGAAGAGAATTTATAGGGATCTCTCGGCGACCCAAAAGATATTTTCCAGTGTGTAGCAACACATTTTTTCCTGCTCTCATAAAGCCTTCTTTAGGATTTTGTTTGTCGATGAGGACGTTTTGAAGAAAACCATTTCCATAC
Source organism: Margaritifera margaritifera (assembly GCA_029931535.1). Classification (NCBI taxonomy): domain Eukaryota; kingdom Metazoa; phylum Mollusca; class Bivalvia; order Unionida; family Margaritiferidae; genus Margaritifera; species Margaritifera margaritifera. The sequence continues at coordinate 55,402 of JAQPZY010000966.1, forward strand.
GTCAAAGCGGCATCTTTTAAGGCACACATTCCTCGAGTCACCATGGGTTTTAAGATGGGGGCTACCGTCTGAAAACCAGATTTTAACATATCTCCTAAACCATGTCCTCGTTGTCGAGCTACTCCTCGCTACACAGGATACATCTTGTGTTACAATTCGCTGGAGAACCTTTTTCGAAAATGTAGTTTCACCGTCGCTTTTCCTTTAGTGATCTCCTTTTATACTAATGTTGACAGTGTCAAAATACGATTTACTGACTGGAAGATAATGAGGATGTATAAATTCATGGTGAATGTGATACGTGTTTCCACCTTCCTCGTACGCAGCGACGGTAGAATCCACTTTGACAGGAATGACTCTCAGTAACGGAGCGGCTGTGTTTCCCACCACGTTGTACTCCACCACATCGGAGTACACAAACAATAAATGCAGTCCATCGTTCAGTTCGACAGGGTAGCGAAAATACTTGTAAAATCGATCGTTGTGTTTGATGTTTTTCATCGGATCTAGTTGTGTGTATCCACCCAACATGGCAAACAACTCAGGAAAAACAGTGATGGACAATATTTTGGCGTTTGAAAAATGCATAATGAGACGGCGAGCAATTTTATGGTACTCGATCTGGACACTTTTCTCGGCTTTGTCCAAGGCTTTGCCAACTTGGTCGTTTAAAATAGTTGCAATGGTGTCCACCAAATGTTGAGGATTAAAATAATACGCCACAGGAATTCTCATGGTATAGCTAGTCAAGGAAGGAGGATTGGTATTTAATGATTTTTTGGGTTCGTAATAACTAAGATCATTTTTGTCCAAGTGTTCTTGCACTTGTTCGTTCAGGGTATCCACGATGAAAGTGTTTTGATCTTCGTTGATATTGAGTGCTTGCGTAGGATGAATGATTTCTACCAAAGCCACTTCCCAGTGAGCTTCGTGATCCAATTGTATGGAATGAGATAATTTGACGGTGAAACAACACAAGGTATTGTTGGGAAAGACATCCATAGAACTGTCATTGGGTAAAGTTAAATAAAATTGGTTATTCATAGTAGTTCGAGGGTTTTGGTGTCCGATGAATCACTCGTGGTCAAAGGAGAATGATGTTCAAAATGTTAAAAAAGAGGGCTACTGTTGTTGTTGTGACTGAAAGAAGGATGACTGGCGTTGGCTGCACCGTTGTTGTTGTTGTTGTTACTGTCCGTACTATATTTCAAGGAAGGGCCTGGCAGAAGATAACCGATGCAACTGCTGAGTATAATGGTCCACACTTGTTTGTCACCTTGTTGCAAACTAAGATTGGCAATGGCTGCTCCGATGACACAATACACCACAAAGATTTGGCAGAAAAAGACGATTTGATTTTAAATCAAACGTCGTCGTCCACACCACACCCACAAAGGTTGTTTTTGTAATTCTTGAAGAGAGGAATTCTGCGAAGGAGAGGTAGCTGCTGCTTTGTTGAACGGCATGTTGGTTACTTATTCTTTTTATAGTCGACGACTTGGTAAGTGGTAATCCAAGAATCAAAACTAAAGTCAGTTTTCGTTCTTCCATATGATCCAAAGGTGCAAGTGTGTTGTCTTTCCAGAGAAGGGTGCCCTTTCTATCTTCTATTTTTCTTCTTGTCTTTATTTCATGACTCCTCCTAAAAGAGGTCCCGCAATCGTCCCTAACGAAGGAGCCTCTATTTTTAACAACGGTCCTATCAGCATGGATAGAAATCCTCCTCGTTGCACCAGCATTTTTTTCTTTTGACTAAGAGGTATTTTCTTGTTGACCATTTGGCGAAGAACGTTCCGATGTTGTCTTAATTTTTGTTTCTTAATTTTGGACAAAGGTACCGTTCCTTTCAACACATTCAAACAACATTCGCACACGGTATGGATGATTTCTTTTGGGGCTGTTTGAATGAGTTGTTTCGATTTAGTTAGTACGAACAACGCATCCCAATGTTTGGCGAGAAGAGATGGAAGTCCTTTTTTGGTTTTGACTTTCTTGGGACGGCTAGGGTTTTGGTGGTGTGAACTTTTTGGGGTCATCTTTGGTGTCAGGAGCAAAAAATAGAACTGAGGTCATTCGGAGGCCACACTTCTTTTTTTATACTGGAACACGTGTCCACTGATAGTCAGCAAGGCGTACCAACTTCATGACAGGCATCACTCGACGTTGAGGTGTTTTCAATGGACTAAATCGTGTCAGTTCTTGTTTGGATAAACCCAGTAAACTTTGTAACACGCCGGTTTTCTCTTGGACTTTGGTTTTAGGTGAGGCCACTTTTTTTAGCGGCAGCCGCAGTGGACAGAGCAGCAGAAGTAGAAGCCCCCAGAGAAGAGGTGACTTTCGAAATGGGTTTCTATTTTTACATCCAATTAGGAGACACGGATCTTAAATCAGGTTTGGCAGGCATCATCACGAAGGGCGAAGAAGAAGTGGACGGAGATGGAGACACCGTCACTGCACTGCGTGGCTTTCGGGAGTACGTGCGCGTCCTAGCAGTTGTACCTCTCTCTCGGGCAGCAGTTGTTGTTGTTGTCGGTTTTTTTCTTGGAAGGGCTTTTCTTCTTCTTCTTGGGGCTTTTCTTTTTCATGTGGCTTGTAGTGGTCCGTGTCCGTCTTGGAGGGGATATGGTTTTTTTCTTCTTGGTTTTGGTTTGGGCATTAGGATCCCATTTCAAAAGAGAACGAATCATGACACCTCCTAAAGAACCACTACCACCAGGTGTCAAAATGATTTTGTTGTTTTCTGCGTGGATCGATTCTGGGATCTGCCAGTTGTGAAAACGCCACTTTATGTTTTTCGAAAAAAACGTTTAGTTTGATGTGAATGATGCCTTGAAGTAACCGACGTGCTGTCAAAGTAAACCATCTTAATACTTCTTTAAGACTCGCTTCTAACAAATGGGCACGGACTTGTGCATTTGTTTCGCGACTGATGCCATACAGGGCACGAATCAATTTGGCAGGAGGATGAGATTGAAAGGAAGTCCTCCTTCTTGACACCAGTGGTGAAACAATTGGGTACGAAATCTCAAATAACTGGGAGTGGTGGATTTTAAATCGATGAGTAAATACGCATGAGGTGTTTGAGTGGCATCGTCGTACGCATACTTTAGCCATTGAGTTCCTAACTGTTTGGCTAACAGTTGCACTTGAGATTTGTCTCTGGGGTTTTTAAAAAACACCACGTAGTGAGCATTGAGACTGATGGTACGATGGGCTTTACTTTGTTGAAATAAATTTTAAGTAATGTAAATGATACTGGCATTACGATGATGTCCTTTTCGTGTAAACCAAACTTGATTTTTCTTCTTCGTCTTCCCCTAACATGTCATAGAAGATGACCAGATGTGTTTGACTCAAGTCAGACACGATCCCATCGTCTTCGCGAGGAATGCCTTCGACAAACGAAATGGCTTATACTTGACTTTCTCGAAGTAAGGTGTAAGACGATTGCCACTCTTTGTAGCACCACACGATAAGTTGTGGTGGACGATCAAACAAATGAGATTTGTGTTCGATCAAACGTTTGATAAATTTGGTTTGGCTGAACTACATGAACTACAGGCTCCAGCAATCAACATGTTAAATGGATTGCGCAGATACAAAGCTTCCCAACTTTGACAATCTAACTTTTCGTCAATCACTTTGAGAACAGAAGAGGAGGAGGAAGATGCAGCCATAACTGATGTATGGAAACTTTTGAGAAGAATATGAAAGACACAAGACATTTTATACCTTTCATACATGTTTAATGTTTTTCAGAAAGTGTCACCGCAACAAAACATATGTACATGTCCAGAATTAAAATACGAAAACACATAAAAGCATAAATGTGTCCGTACATCAATGCGGCACACACTAAAAGAATCAAAGATGCATATAAACAAGTCAACGTACAACAATAGTCTCGATGGATGTGTGTCCTACGAAATTGAATTACACGCACTGGTGTTCTTGTCTCTGTTGTGGAATGGAATGTGTCTAATTTTTCTGGCGGAAGGGTTCTTTGTTCCTCAGGTGTTTCCATTTGTACGACGGTGTTGTCTTCTTCGTGAGGCTCAAGTGTCATTTTTGACTTTGGTTCCAAGTTCACTGGTTCTTGTTTTGGATGATTAGTGACTCGCAAGGTCTTTGGCATAGTATGCCACTTCTTGTAGCCAAGTATCGAAACCAAAACTTTTCCAGTCACGTACATCTTTCCAATCCTTAAGTTGTTGGTGTAACCAACTAGCGATACACACTTCTTGGAAAGTATGAAGTGTAGATAAAGTTTGACAAATGTCTTCTTCACACGGAGATACACAACTAGTGTTCATCGCGATTATTAACACTTTGAGCACAATTTGTCTTTCGTAAACCGATAAAGTGTGAATGGTTATGTTTCCTGTTGCATGTACCGTTCATCAAAATAGTCCACAACAAACACTGGTCCTCCAAAATAGTCCACAACGAATACTGTTCCTCCAAATTAATCCACAACAAATTTCCAGGGAAACGAAATCCAAGAAAAGTAGTCACTAACACACACACCACATAGCGTCCAAAATTCAATGGAAACAGTTCGTTTATCAGTTGTCTGTAATCCTCTAAGGTCTGAACACTATCATTGACTTCCTTCCACGGAATTCGTTCCACAAGTGAAGACAGCGGTCGTTGCATGGTCAGCTTTATATTACTCCTTCACAGGCACGTCTTTCTTTTGGATGAAATAGTCACACAATTGCCAAATGAAATCGGATGGTAAATAATATCCAAGATGTTCACTGATGACCTTGCTACACCTCAGACGGCATAAAGGCGTTTCGTCTTGAGGTAACACTTCTTTTAAAAGTTGTTTGTATTCCTCAAAGTTTGTCACTTTTTCCTAAACTTCGTTCTATCGAATTCTGTGTAACACTATTACATTGTAAGTTGTGCCATCCAAACTCTTAAAGGAGGTAGGTAGTTCATCAATGTCTGACCATTTGAATATCTGGACACTAGCCAGTACTTTTATAGCATTCAGATACCAATGGTTAAAACGTATATGTCGTAAAGGATCCAATTATTCTTTGTGTTTCACTTGAATCTGGACCAACTCTCTGTAAATGCGTTCTCGCAGCTCCGGAGGCAAACAATGAATGTGCTCTTGTAAAGTATCCGACATATTACTTCTTGGGACCGACCAAAGACAGGTACTGACAGCACGGAGATCATCTGGCATGTTCCAAGTAAGCTGAGTCTTTATACTCCCATTCGTAAAGGGTCACACCGCAACTGAAACATTTGGGAGTATTTCCTTCCAGATACTTAGGCCAATTATCTTGGAACGTCTGGAATCGACTTTTAAAGTCACAATAGCCAAACAAAGCTACAGGCAGCGTCAATTCTTTGCCCATGTAGGGATGGCATCCGCAGGTAGGTACACGCTTAGCATCACCAATAAAGAAGAAAGGGCGTCCTGCATCGCTTTTGCTAGTGGGGTGGAAAGGCACACGAACGGCATCACTTTCGATGGTCCCAGAGGAGCGACAAGTTGCATCACTGATGTCAAAGTGTAAGGCATCCGTCTCATCGCAAGGCACTGCATCGCACTCGATGTCGTGATCGAACTTGGAGTTCACAGTAGGTCCCTCACTCAGTGACTGTGTACTGGCATCTACATTGAACTTGAAGTTCACAGTGAGTTCCTCACTCAGTGGCTGTGTGAAATTAGTATTCATCTTCTTCTTCTTGCTCGGTCAACGTTTGTAGTCACAATGACTTGTTGGTCTTGGAAGTTGTCCCTTTTATATACTGAAGATCGACGTGTCTGAACGGTACAGTGGTGTGGTCTGGAAGTCGCACTCGTTTCTGGTACACAATTTGATAGACTTTTTCTAAAGGGCGACTGACGATTTGGTGGCTTGGTAACCGTACGATTTTGCGGGGCTCTAAAGTTTTCACTCGAAAGTCTTGAGCTTGTCGAGACTGTATAGCATTTTTCAAGACATCAAAGTTCACAACTTGCCTGGCTCGATAATTGACTGTCAATCCTTTGACTTTGCATTTGGTGTGGAGTTGGCCCTGTCGGTCTCTGTATCTGTAGCCGTACTTTCTCGGGCCACCGCTGGCAAAACTATGGATCGTCTCTTGAGGGTGCTCGTCCGTCCATGCCCCTAAACGATCTCCTTCGATGGTAGGGTGTTGGCAACCAGGGCGATGGATGTACATACAACTGTCGATGTCAAAGTACAGGACTCGATCTCCCAACACTTCTAAAGCCTCATCGTAAAATTTCAAGCGAGCATTGGCTTTCACATAGGCTGCAATGACCACATTACTAAAGTCGTTGGGGTGAACAAACTTGGGTTCTTCTTCGTAATTGACCAAGATCAAATCTTCACGAATCATTTCCACGTGTTTCATCAGTTTTCCTTTGTTGTCCACCTGTTGAAAGTAGCGACTGGGGTCTGCCAAGTATTCCGTCTTGGGCAAGATCGTACGTTGTGCCATTTTTCCCCACAAACAATTCAACATGACTTTGGAAAACGATCTTCTTCCTTCGTTCTTTCCTACGTCTTCCAAAGGGATGCCTTCTATAGAACGGTACTGTTCTTTGAATCTGACTCATTTTTCTAGAGTCTGACACCAAGAGGGATAGCCGCTGGCTTCTTGTTTCAGTTTGAGAAATTCGCTGACGTAGCTAGAGAAAATGCCTGGATTCGAGGCGTCGTCCTTTTGGTATTGTGCTGTGGTAGGAAAGTGCCAAATTTCGTACACTTTTAACAAGCGGTATCCCCGATCCAGAGCCCGAAACAATTCGACGCTGACCCACGTTCCTGTAAAAGCGCGTTGGTCGGAGGTAAGACTTTGCATTTGATTAATCCTTCGTATTGACGAATATTTTCCACGTCGATGTGTTCTGTCAGGATTTTAAGGTGTCCGGTAGGGAATCGCTTATATTTGCACACCCAAGGATACAACGAACACACGTCGTTGTGTTTGATTTCTTCTCCTCGAGATTCGTCTACGTCGTGCAGCAAGCGTGTGGCATTGGTTCGTCCTCCAAACAAACTGTGGCGTGGGTCAAAAGGTTCAATGTCTACACGGCGTAATTTTCTGCAATGTGTCTAAATTCTTGATCGGTTTTGAAACGTTGATCGTACTCGTGCTCCCACATTTCTACCATTTGGTATCCCGGACTTTCTAACTTCAGGCGTCGTTGATAGGCGTGCTCTTACAACTCTTCCATGGTGAACTTTGAAAAAGGACTTTTCAGGTTTCGTTAAGGAAAAAAGGTAGGGCACCCGTGAAACAACATCCCTGAAAATCGTACACCGTCTGAGGGCTTTCTAAATCCCAGCCATCAACAGAAAGACTTCAAACTTTCTTTTCTCCTTCGTTTCTGGCATGTTGTATCCATTTGTCTTCCTTTTCACACAAGTAATGCAATCAACGCAATGTTTTGGCAGAGTATTGACGACTGGCCGAGAGATAAGTGTTAGGGTCTATGATGGCGAGTTCGTTCGCGGGCATGAACTTTTTTCTGTACACTAATCCACATGCTTTGGGTAGGGTACACGCCTTCAAAGGATCGACTTCTCCGTGATCCAGAAATAATTGTCGAAACTTCCCACAGGAACGGCGTAAAATGTCCACATCGGATCGACAATACTTCAGCATTTCTTCTTGAAAGTCAAACGAATCTGAAGCGTGAGCGTGGTACCAAGCGTGGAAGGCTTATCGGTGTACGGTGTGCATTCCGTCGGGGTCGTAATAGTGAACGTCAGGCAAATGCTGGAGCACTGCGTGTTGATTGGCGTCGGTATTGAAGAAGTGGGGGAAATACCCTTTGGCCATTTCTGTCATTCCAAATGTTTTAGGCATTCGTCTCAAAAGAATGGTCAAATACCTCATGGAATCTTTGAATCGTACATGTCCAACTTTCATGTAGATGAGATTGGCTCCGTTCATGGTGACTTGGGGGCATTCGATACCTTGACTTGGGGGCATTCGGTACCTTATTCTGAATAATATTTCAACAGAAACTGTCCATTGTATCCCGAGAAATTGTGAGCTATGACAGTAGCATAGCGATGACAGGTCCCGTAACGTTGAATGTTCTCTTAGCTCCAAGTGTCGTCGATAGGGTCTAGAATCCATTGGGCAAAATAGGCCAGAGTGTTGGGGCCACGACAGATTTTGTCACGTCCTCCTGGAATTTTACTACAATGGGGTGCTTGCTTATTAAAATTTTTGCTTGAGTCTAACCTAAGCCAATTATTTTTAATTGTATGTGTAGGACCAATATAAATGATATGCATCTATATGATTTAAATTATTTAGCCTTTTATATAGATGAGAATGCACACTGCTTAATCTGAAGTTTTGGTGCTTGTAAGGGATATAATAGTACTGATGCCTTGGGACTGTCCTTGGACCAATGCGGCACTGCCTCCACATATTTAGCAAAGGCGATCAAAATTTCCCTTCTAATTTTTCTTTGTGTTATAGTTGTCTCTTTTGATTCCTATCTTATAAGCTACATGTGCCTTTTATATGTACACTTTCCTCCTGTTTAAAACTCCATTTGACTTGCTGTACTTATTGTTTTACCTGCAGTCATTTTTTCTGTATTTTATTCCCCAAATTTCATGTCAAATTAAAACTAAGTGCTTAGGAGCTGGGATCTACTATATTTGGTGACAGATTGGCTTATTGCATGAATTTTATTCAAAACACAAAGGTGGAAAGCTTTCTATTTGTGTTACAGAGATGATGTGTAGGCTGACCTTTGTGCAAGGACTCGGGGTTAGTGACCTCATATATCTGCAGTTGATATAAAGTGTTGCAAGCTTATACTTTATAACAAGATTGAGGCATGTCCACCTGTCTCTGATGTTACGTTCTTTGTCAACTAAACAAATATAAAGTCCTTTATTTTAGATGAATTCTCTATTTTGAAGTAGGAGAGCTTCATACTGAGTATCATAATGACCTTTGACCTAGTTAATGCATAATATGACATAATGTGATTTATCCCATATCACCCATGTGAAGTTCAATAAGTGCCGATATGAATAAAACACAACTCATACATTAAAGAGTTCATTTCATTCCCAGAAAATAGTTTGGCAGTAAAGCACAAGTATGAAAAATACCAGTTGAAACAGCTCACTGACATTTCCAGAGACATCAATATAAGACATAGCTTGGTACCTCATAAAATTGCTTTTGACAAGCGAGACTTAGTACACTTGTTACTTGTACAGTCCCAAGCTATATCGCGGATTATTTAAAAAATTAAGTTTGGGTTTAGGTATCACAGTAACAATTGCGCAAGCCCAGGGCGGTGGAGCTTAAGGTGTAGGGAACATTGTATTCAAAAATAAACAACAAAACCAACTGTGATTGGTGCATTATGTAAAAGTTCTAGTTTGTGTCAGGGTAAAAAAAAAATGTGGAGTCTCTTAGTAACATTTGAGATTATGTTAATTCATATGTATATCATGTTTTGTATTTTGTATGATTTTCTTTAATGTGATACACATCACTGAAAATGTGTCTTTTGTGACTGGATAACTCTTACCCCTGTCTAGTTCCAGCAGAATGATCTCTCTTAAATGCAATTGAGTACCTGGTTCTGTCCTTGTCAAATTAACAATCTAATAATATTGCTCTCTATGACAGTGTGTGACATGCATGCTAAAGTAGGCGAGATGGTATATTTATTTCACCAAACGTTAACATTAAGGTCTATGGAAAACAATTGGTACCGTGATACCATGAGAGGAAATTTGTCAACTCATTAAGGACGTACTTGGTTTCGCGTTCAGTGTATACCTTTCAGTGTTCCATCAAATCAAGTGCCACTGTGCATCGTGCGGGACAAGAACTTTCTGCACTTTCAGCACTTTCTCAACTGTAGGTGCATGGGGTGTAATGATGAAGCAGTCAATTACCAATGTAGAGAATGCAAAAGCTTTTTCCCTCCATGGAGCATATCAATGCTCCATAACAGCAAGCAAGTTGTACATTTGTATATACAAATAAAATGGACACATATTTTTGTACATAAGAAGTGTTATCTTATAAAATAAAGTGCCATGTAATCGACGAGGTGCATTTCATGCTTGGACTTAGCACAGGCACAAGCGAATCTTAATCCAATGTGGGAAGTTTCAACTATTTCATGTTCGTTGAACTTTGAAACTTTGCAGGATGTTTGTCCAATTAGTGTGAGTGTTTGACAAATAATTTATTGGATGGTCGTCCGGGGTTATTCAACTTATTGTTTGGTTTTTCTTTCCGGTCTTTCATCATAGGTTTTGAAATTAAGCAGGGTACTTTACTGCAATGTCCCTCGAAATGAGAATGTAAATTTATACACATTAGTTTAAGAAACATCTTTGGATAAAAATGTATGACGAGGTGTACCTCATTTGTCCATTTCCCACTGCTGTCTTTTGGGTTTACCACTCAGTTGTATGTGTGTGTGTGTGGTATGTATATATATATTGTGGTATGTATATATATATATTGTGGTAAATATATATATATACATATATATATATATATATATATATATATATATATATATATATATAATCAGGTGGACACATAGGCATGACTCTGTTGAGCACCGAATCAACTGACACATTTAATAATACTCCATCTGAGAAAAGGAGAACTCTGATGCAGTGTGATAAGTGTGAGATGTGGTTTACTGACTGTAGTTTGCTTTCAAGCCATGACTGTCCTGCTCTGGAAGCAGATGAGAACCTTGGTAGTACAGGTATTAATTTAATATAGTTCAGATTTTTCTTTCATTTGAAGGGGTTTATTAGACACCCATAAGCTGATGTACACTGTAAATGAGGCAGACTGCGACAGTTATATGTATGCCTATTGGAGTGAAAATGTTTCTATCAAAATTGCATCACATTAGAAATAGCTTCATGTATAAATTAAAGAGGCTGCCTTATGCACTATAAAATATAAATGATATATATGCCTTATCTCAGATTATTTGTTTATTTGTAGGCTCAAATGATCACGGTGGAGCAGACCAGTATTCAAGCTGCAGGTATGATGAACACACACACTGGACAAAGAGTGCAACTCTGCTTGTGCTACATGAAGTATCAAAGAGGAAAGAACAAGTTCATTAAGGGAAAATGAAAGTGAAAACAATGTTCTGTTAAGTAGCAGATGTTCTAAAGCATATGTTGGGGTCTGCATGTGATGCAAACCAAGTGAGAAACAAGTGGAAATCTCTCAAACGGTCATATAAGGACATAGAAGATAAAAATAATAAGTCAGGCAACAACGCGAGATCACATCCATTTCAGAAAGAGCTTGATGAGATTTTACGCAAAAGGCCAAATATAACACCTGTTGCCACTGCATCAAATTCACCGCCTCTGAAAGACATGGTAAAGATCTTACTTTGCTTGATAATAATCACAATGATAATGACCAAAGCAGAAAAAGAACAAGAAATGTTGGAGGAAGACACAGAAATGATCGAAGAGAGCCATTTCAAAAAGAGACAGACTCAGGTGTCTGAGGCTGTTAAGTTTTTGGAGTCATACTCTGAAAAGCAAGAGAAGAGACATGAAGAGGAAAGATAAAGATTAGAGAGGATGCATGATGAGAAAATGAATGTTTTCAAAGATTTCATTGAAGCTTTAAAAGACAAATGATGTTCCTTTTGTCTTTTTCAGACGAGGAATGCCAAATCTGTTTTGAAAATGTAAGGGATTCTTTTCTTTTGCCCGGTGGACATTATGGATTTTGTTTTTAAATGCACCAGAAATTGGTGTCTTCTCCCATTTGCAGAGCAGATATTAAGGACAGATTTTGAGAATTTCATGTGTCAAAATAAAAATCAAGTAACGTTAATGGCATACTTCTAACAAAAAGATAGGAGATATGCATGATATTTTCAGTGTGAATATTTTGCCTAAAAGTTGGTGGAAATGCTTAACACATAATTTATTATTTTTTTTGTAACGAGTAAAGTTTCTATGTTATACTTGATTGTTTGACAATTTTTTCTGTGTGAATTGATCTCCTTTTAACAAAATCCTGTCGGTTACTGGAGGTAATACTGTTTTGTTTCCCTTTTTCAATATGGTTGTTCTTTTATTATTGTATTAATTGCGTGTTGCAGTGGATTTATTTCTTGCTATACAATTCATCCTAATGTGTTTTCTTTTCCTGATGGGCTCAGGGACAAGCTATATTATTATTTTAATGTTTTGCAATTTGCAGAGGGATTATTGACTTGAACTTGTGAAGACCTAAAACACGATGTCTAGTTTTATTTGATTTTATGTTAATTTTATTTGGATTTACTGCTGATTAATATTCTCAGGAATGCATACATTGATCTTTTATAGTTATTCTACTGCCAGGTGCTGCTGTTGTAAACAGTTGATGGATAATTTACTTATTTATGTTTTCATGTTTTTTTCTGATCAGTATTATATTTCCTTTTTTCCTTTGTTTACATGGAGCAAATTAAATAATTCTTTAACAGAAACGTTGTTCTCTTCTTGAAGCTTATTACTACGTTAAGTTGCATTTGGCATTGATGCCGCCCCCCCAGACGCACACAAACGCACACCTTATTTGAAGCAAAAGGCAGTATATTGTTTTGCTTATGTCTGTCCAACGAGACAACTATTGTAACAAATATACTTCATTTTTTTTCACAAAAGATGTAAGTCAAAAAAATTTCTGACACAATATTTGTCTAGGTATTATTAAATAAGCCACTTTGACATAAATAAACAGCAAGATGGGGACATTTATATGAATGACTTTATTTAAGAAAGAATACAGAATAGTGCCTTAATTAACTGACATATAAATAAAGGCAGTTTGTAACTTTTGGTGGACTTCAAGTTGCATTTATTCAGATAATAGCACACATATATTACTATATATACGTATCAACAAGACAAGTATTTCAACATCAATTGTTCCTAGAAAGGTTTCGAGCAATCATATCTCGCGTTAGAGCACCCTCAGCATTGTTTTCTACAAGGAAGGCAGGAGTAACAGGTCAAACTACATCTTCTTGAATATAATCTTCCAGGATGTCTGCATGTAAAAGGCAGATATTAAACAAAACACAGCCAGATAAGATAATATCCACAGCATCGTGCATGTTAACAACATTCAAAAACTGATCTTTCAAATACAACAGGTGCTGATGACAACAATTTGTTGTAGTTCTTCTGCAGTTTTGTTAAATTCTCCGTATTCCTATAAGGGGTCATTATCCATCGTCTCAGTGGGTAAGCTGCATCAGAACAATAAATGTGCATCACAACACCATTCCACCCCCTTTTCCCACAGATTAGAATTACGTAGAACACGTGAATCATGAACACTACCAGGTCAACAAAGGTAGCAATGGATAAACTGCTTTTCATACTGGCAAGCAGTTTGGAGAACACCAGAGTGGAATCCCTTCTTGTTAATATATGTCGTGGAGTTTGAATTTTTATATGTGTGCCATCTAATTCACCAATAATGTTTGGAAAATTTCGAAAATATTGAACATTTTGAATATTCTCTTGTCTTGTTTGTCCAGTTGTCCACTGACTCTTTTAAATTACACAAAGATCTGGATAATCTCGTTCGGATTTCAAGAACAGAAAATTGTGTGATGTCAATTCTGTCAGCAATTTGAACGATTGTATCTTAGGAGCCCATGCACCACAAATATACCAAAGCTTGTTGCTCCAGTGGAATGGCAGGCCTTCCATCAGGTTTTATTTCAAAGTCCCCTCTTATAGGAACTAAACTGCACAAAAGTTCAACTATTTCTCAAAGCATCCTGAAGAAACGCTTGAAGTCGTCAAGTTGATACATAGGGGTCCACTTCCTCCACATATGAAACAATTTTTGTTTTGGGATTTCTGCTTCTGAAGTGGAAAATATGGATATGGAGTAAAATTTACAGCTTAAACTGTATAAGACGTGTATGTCATGAACATTGCATCCAGATTTTTCAGTGGCAAAACAGTAGGCTAGCTGTATTAGACAACTCTCAAACCCACTTGTTGTGAGATCAAACCTAACAGGTATGTACATACAGGCATAGCCATATTATATATGAAATACATATTTCATAGTTGAAAGTTCTGTTTCTTTTGCTTATAGATCTGCTTTGGTCCTCACAACAATAGATATGGATCATGTTAGCCATAGCATTAGTTAGTCAGTAAACATACCAACACTAATTTTAATTTCCCCTTTTATGGATCTGTTTTCGAAGTTAGATAAATCACATCTACAATTAAAATAAAACTGTGACTACCTTAGCAGGGGTCAAGCTAGACTTAAATTTTAGGGAGATCCTTTAGGACAGCATAGGGAGAAGTGAGAGCTGAACAGGGAGAAGTGGGAGCAAAGCAAAAAACGCTATAACATATATATATATATATATATATATATATATATATATATATATATATATATATATATATATAATGTATGTGTCTGCGTTGGTTCTTTTATATTAACTATAACCTCTATTTCTCAATATGCATATGTATCATATTCAAATGGAGTGTATTCATACTTGAAAGTGTATATTTGGATGGAGAGATATACAATGTATTCTGGCCATATGACTTTAAAAAAGCACAACATAAACTATACATTGCAATTAATTTTAACTGATATGAGTACCTAGATTACAGTACTGTAATTGCAGGTTGGTAAAAATGCTTAATCAACTACCACTAAAATAAGAAATCTTATTTTTTTGTTAATTTCTATAACTTCTCGAGAAAATAGCAGCGGAAAACATTTCTAAACTGTTTTGAAACAACCCCTATAACATGTGTCTTCACACCATCGCGTTCGTCCCTTCAAAGCATAGTGGTCACTGATGGTCACCTGAACTTTACAACATGTTTAGGGTGTTAATTCAGAATTAAATGTTAATCTTTTTGGACTCTCGGTTTTTGGTGAAGTTTTAGAAAATAGAAAAATTAAATTGTTTGGTTTATAGTTTGTAAGTAGCTACGATGTCGCAGCCCCAACATGGAGATCAAGAAGGGAACATAATAACATCAAAACTATAACATTTAATTTCATTGCTGACAATAAAACATTATCGTAACAATTCATTGAAAACAAACTAAGACATTAAAGTTGATATATGAATGAACTAGATTCTTCTTTCCAAACGAATCGCCACACAGCCAAGGGCAAATATGTCTCCAAGCATGCCATGTATGAGCGTCTATTTTTAGAAAAGGGGATTTTCTTAATATGACCACTCACTTTCTTGCTTCGTTACAATAATCCATTGATAGGATTGCAAATTTATGGTTCTATTATTAGTCTACGTACTTGTTATAACGTCGTGTATTGGTTAGATATTACTTGCTTCACTGCTGTTTTCGTATTTTGAGTAATGTTAGAATTTTACTTCGCTTCCCGAATTACACAACATAGCATTGTCCCATACATTTCTGACCTACATATATTTATTTTTAGGCTAAATCTACCATCGCATAATACTGAGACTTTGCTTTCGACGAATTATAAATTTCCCATAATTTATTTGCCCAATGATTTATGAAAACAGACAATCAAATGAAGAGGTACTTCCTAGACACAGCGATGTCAGCCAATATTACCCCTTGACAGGTTCACTTAAGTTTCAAACTGATATTATTAAGAAAATAACGCAAATACGGCAGTTAAAATCTTGCAAAAAAAAAATATTTCGAAAGCGCTTTACACTTTAAACACAAATTGCTATTTACATATTGATGTTTAAGTTTCGAAACACAATCGTTTAGGCATGTTTTCATTATCAAATGATAGCTTGCGGAAATCGGGCAGTGATAACTTGCTTTTGAAAGGGTTAATGGTCAATCAGCTATTCAAACACATGCTGTGAATGTGCAAGAGTTTGTTTGTTGGTGCAATTGATATCAACACCAGCTGTTTACTGAATGCAATACATTTCGCCTTTAGCTACAACACAACACTGGAACTGCCTGGTTATAAATCGAAGAGCATCTCAAGAGTCACAACTACTGTCACTTAGTGTACAGCTAAAGAAATCACAGGGCGAAGTCGTTTCCGCTTTCCTAACAGAAGAAGGCGAAGTTTACATTTCTTGGGCGACTTAGTCGCCCACTTTGCCTGGTAGCACGACCCTTGCCTTAGCTGCTAAAAAGTAGTCGTGCTAAAACGCTGCCTTTTATGCTGATATCAGCTGAAAAGTCTGCATTTTAGCATTACTAATAAAATTATCATTTTATGAAACTGCAACTATATATATATATATATATATATATATATATATATATATATATATATATATATATATATATATATCCACTAACTGGCTGTTTTCCTTCTATTCAGGCTGCAAAAATAAACAGCAGAATAAGCTATGACCGTTAACAGACCCTTCTTAATAACATTTTTACAATAAGTTAGAAGCAGACTGCTGGTTACTGCAACGTTAGTAAAACTTACAATGCCTGTGTAAGAGCTGGGACTGCAATAAAAAAAAAACTCTTCTTCAAACCCTCTCATTGCATGATCGTCCTCCATCAAATCCAGTGAAATCATAACCTCTGGTACAAATGAAGCCATCTTTTATTGTTCTGGAACCGACACTGGACTCGATTCAGTCTGTATCAGTGCACTGATCTGATTCTTTTTACGCCCAACGTGAATCAAGCACGCCCTAAGATGGCGTGATCATGGCCTAGCGGTAACGTTGGAAAACGGGCTAGCATTCCTTAAAGTAGGAATAATAAGTCAAATTTGATTTAGGCTTAACAAGTCGAATCTTAGTCCTACAATGTAAGACGTCCACCCTGATATTTATGATGTTTCGGTGCTACGTCTTATTACTTAAATAAATGGCGTTGTGTAGTGCAGTGGCGTCACTAGGGTTGGCGTCACCCAGTGCGGTAAACTCATGGTGTCACCCCCTCCAGACTTCCCCCATGGACCTCCTCCGAGTCCTCCTGTACCAGACCATACAGAATCGCCTATTTTTCCATTTTGGTGTCACCCCCCTGTGATGGTGTCCCCCGGTGCGGCCCGCACCCCCCTACTGACGCCACTGGTGTAGTGTGGTCCCCGGTCAACCGACAGGGGAACTAGAGGCCACATTTTCAGGAATATCTCACACACTTGGCAGCCCATATTGACACTTTTCCACAAATTAAAGTCTAATTCCTTTAGTCTGACTATACTTTGATGTCTTTTTTCAAAAGGAATTAAATTCTGACACAAGCAAGTGGAAGCCTTTTCAAGTTCCGTTGACATACATTGGTTGCAATGCGATGGGATACCGAAGTCGGTTAAAGTTAGAGTTTATTTCTGTAACAAAATGAAGAAAAATATACTAATGTTGATAAAAGCGATTATGCAGCTTCGTTTTGTTTAAGACACTTACATCATCTTTATCAACTTGGGCATTCCTCTGCTCCCATCGCATTTAATCCAATTGAAATGTATGTCAACGGAACTTAAAAAGGCATCCACTTGCTGCCAAGTGTGTGAGATATTCCTGAAAAAAGCACTCACTTTTCACCTGTTTGGTTTAGGGTAGATTCAAATATTTAATAACAATTTATATCCGATACTTTGGATTTCTTGGTGCTTTGGTTTATTCCACATCTAAGACCACATTGTCTTATTCATCAACATTTTGTGCCAGTCTCATCCTCTTGTATACTATTATGTAATCCTTCTTTGTGTGGTATATTTCAAAGCAAGGAGTAACACAAAGTGGCACATCACACTGTCCGCATTACATTGTAGTAGTTCTCCCAACAAGCCTCTTTTGTATTCCTTTGAGACAAGTATTTGTTTCTCTGCTTGACCACAAACTACACACATCTTCTGATTATACTCAGAATTTTCATTTGTGAGTTTGCATCGAAAATGTCGACCCTCTAGCGTTAGTAGGACCTCTCCTGATGGTCTGGTTCTTCCTTTATGGATTTCTGCAACAAAGCCAGCAGTTTAAACAATCTGGGATATTAATGTTCTCCTAAACACACGCTGATGCATTTTTACTGCATCTGGAGATTTACATATAAGCGTTTAAAACTGTTAAATTGAGCATGTGAAAGAAATCTTTTTTCCACCACTTGAGTGTTCTTGAATTAAAACATTGATATGACACCATTTTATCTGATATATTTACCCCCCCCCCATATACTTATCATAAAGGTTGACTATATCCGGCCATTCAATAGGAAGGCCAGTCTTGGGGTTGCTTTTGTAAGTTTGAACATTCTGTACTAACCCTGTTATACCAAGGAGAATGACTTGCTTCCTATCATTGTATTTCATGGCTACTAAAGATCCAGTGTGCATAGTGTAAGTCTCTTGTTGAACTGTCAGTTTTTTGTCCTTAAGAGTTTGCGGAATCCCTTTTCTAGTGCTACGAACAGTCCCAATTGCACTTATTCCTAAATCCCATAGGTCTAGAAAAAGTCTTGGAGATGAATAGTAACTGTACATGAATAAAGTGTAAACCTGTCCAAAACTGTTGCGCATCATGTCCATAGCCAGATCGTATGTTTTGCCATTTTCACTTACAATACATTAGTTTTACCAACATACAACTGAAACTTGGAACAATATCCATTAGTAGATTCGCAGACCATATAAGACTTAATGCCATACTTAATTGGTTTATCTGGATTATAAACCCTGAATGCCAATTTTCTCCTCCATGGGATCATCCCATCATCTAAGGACAGGTACCTATTTGGTACAAAAACACTACCAAATCTGCTAATCATGTTACTGAAGACATGCCCAAGTTTTCTGATTGGATTATGACCAGGAACAACTGAAATCACCATTAGACAATATTTTAAAAAATATGAATAATAAGTACTACATAGTATTTTTTTTTACAAGTATGGATAAAAATTTACATATTTTTACATTTTTTGTCATGTTATTCTATTTAGGACAATACTATAACATCCATCGTCTATCAGCAGACTATATCTTTCACACAAATAAACGGTCATTGTATTTCACCCAAATCAACAGACTTTGTAAATTAATCCAAATATCAGAGCTTTTCATTCTTAGAAAAGTATTAAAATATGAATAGGACTCAACATGTTTTTTGAAGTGTTATAACTTTGTTTATATTACCTCTGGCAAGATACACTGCATTGTTGCACAGATGAAAAAGCTCATGATGATGAGAAATCTATCCTTGACATGACAGAGGGGAAAATGGTGGATTGGTGCTCCAATAGTCCTGCATATAGAAAGCACATGCCAAATAAAGTTTGGTATTATATTCCATTGATTTGTTACATACATTACATACTTTGGTTAAATGATAAGAGAACTTATGAAATGAGCAAAGAAATATATTTTGTTACTTTGTAGCAAATAAAAATATTTTGCTTTTTTCTATATATATATATCTATATCTATATATATATAAATATCTATATATATATATATATATATATATATATATATATATATCTATATATATATATATAAGTATTAGCGGGGGGGGGTAAATAGGTACGGGGGGGGGCACTATAGGTACCAACGGGAATTTAACATGGCGGGGGGCACTATAGGTACCAACGGGAATTTAACATGGCGGGGGCACTTGGTGTACTAACGGGAATTTAGCATTGGGGGCACTTGGGGTACCAACGGAAAAAAAAAATGGAACAAGGCAATCATTGGAAAATTAATCTTTTCTTGAAAAATGGGTGGCCCTGAAAAGGGCCTTTGGTTTCTTTGGTTTAACATAGACATCTCCTGGAGGGTCTTCTTTTTCGGAGACTTCTACGGACTTCCGGACCGTACATCAAGACACGCTTTAAACATCCTTGTCGTTCAATATAGATGCGACG
Organism: Margaritifera margaritifera; assembly: GCA_029931535.1. Taxonomy (NCBI): domain Eukaryota; kingdom Metazoa; phylum Mollusca; class Bivalvia; order Unionida; family Margaritiferidae; genus Margaritifera; species Margaritifera margaritifera. The sequence continues at coordinate 75,270 of JAQPZY010000966.1, forward strand.
TTTCCAGATGGCGGTCTCTGTGATTTTAGTAATAGCCCATGAGACTTTTACATACACGGGGAATGCTGGGTCGAACAACATCCCCGAGATGATAGTCGATGACTCGACGTTTGTCCACATTTTGTTTTGTTTCTTCTGGAGTGGTCTTGGAGAAAAAACCGGTGAAGCTTTATTAGACAAGCGGTCGTATATATACCTTATGAGTGGATTGAAATGAATTGAAATGAACTACCAATCCAAGCGCGCGTTACAAGTGGGTCGGTTTTTCTTCCAATGGGAAGAGAGTAGGGGTGTTACGTCATTTTGGGTATAAAGGTATCACAGCGTTCGTAGGGTTTTTACTTTTTGGACAGCCGAATGGAGACCGCAAAGACCACTATGTATTGGGGTGAGCCTGCAAAGAATGCTGTGTTGAACTTCCAACCGGAAGATTTTAATTTAGATTTTCTGTCTCAAGAATTTGAGCCTGAAACTACCACGACTGCTGCTATACCAGCCTCTTTGCCTGTCATGGATGATTTCAAAAAGAGGCAACAAGAAGAATTGGAAATATTTATACAACGTCAGAGAGAAGCGGAAGAAGTGTTTCTTCAGCAAGAAGAGGAAAGGAGAAAGCGAGAAGAAGAACTAAGAAAGATAGAAGAGGAGAAGAGTGAAGAACCGAAAGAAGAGATCGAGGAAGATAAAACTGTGAGTCTGTTACAATGCATTTTATCCGAGTTAAAACGTTTGACAAACCTGTATGAGTATTCTTAAACTCAACCCAAGAGAAAAAGACCATCACGGGCCAAACATACGAAACCCATCACTACTAGTGAGATGCTACCACCACCACCACCACCACCACCAGTCACTACTACTACCACCAAAGCAGCAGCAGCAGGAGGAATTGGACTGGGTCGTGGAAAAGGATTACGATAGTTGCAGTTGATCATGTCAACTCCATAAGTTTGTTTTAACAAAACAAACAAACACCCCAACGGTCCTTTTCAGGGCCACCCAGATCTCTAGAAAAGAAATCAATTTTGCCAAATCAAGTAAAACTTAAAATCCCATTCCTTGGTTTTTGTGTAAGAGTGCGTGCGTGCGTGCATCCCTATTCTAAATAACAACAAAAAAACACTTACTTTTTTTCCATTCTCGTCTATTCTCTTTTTTTATACAAAATAATTCACCACGAACATAAAACCACACTCTAAAAACAGTTCATTGTTCACTGTCTGTCTCTCTTGTTCTTCTTGAATTTCTTCACAGGGATCAAGATCTTCACAGGAATCAAGGGTTCTTTTTCTTCTTCTTCATTCTCACTGTTTTCCAGTCGTCTAGCTTTCTTGCTTTTCTTGACGACGGGAATAAGTTCTTCTTCTTCTTCTTCTTCTGGGAGTGAATATCCCTCGACTTCCTCCCTCTCTGGTAGATTTTCTTCTTCTTTCTGAGGACACTCCGAAGACCAATGTCCTGGTCCTTTACAATGATAACATATATCTTTTGTTTTGTCTCTCTTTTGGTTTTGACGTTGTGGACATTCTGGAGCCCAATGTCCTTTCTCTTGGCAGATATAGCACGTATCTTGACTTTTATCTCTCTTTTCTTTTCTTTATTGATGACGTTGTGGACAATAGGAAGCCCAATGTCCTTTCTTTTGGCAGAGGTAACAAGTATCTTGATTGTTATCTCCAGCGTAGTTGTATCGATATATATCCTGTCGTTAATTCCCCGATAGTAATCGTCAGGGTTATTAACTGGAATAGGGTTTCTTGACTTTTTCATCTTCACAGTTTGAAAGTGGAATCACAAATACTGATTCTGAAGGTAAGAAGGTCTCCCTATATATAGGTTCCCTGGGGTGAAACTGAATCAGTTTCAAAGTAAAACTTCAAGATGAAAACATCACGCCCAATCTATGAGAAAACAGAAGAAGAAACAAAGAGGCCACGACGAAGACTGTCCGTGCCGCCTGAAACACCGCTGGCTGAACTGCTAGCTCAAGTCCATGCTAACGATTTCGAAGAAGAGATGAGTGAGCCTGAAACCCCAAAAACCCAACCCAAAGAATCCACTTCCACCACCAGAACCCCTGACCAAAACAGACCTACTACCGTGGCTCCCGAAAATTACTATCGCATTCGAGAGACGCAAAAAATGACCTCTCGAAAATTGAAAACCACAGCCTACACTCACACGGTTCACTTCAAAGACTTCAAGTGTGAAGTACCTCCCGAGAAAGCGGCGGGGTTCATTAGCGATTTGTGGGGTTCTGTGTTACAGAACTTGAAACGACAATGTGGAGCCAAAGAAGACGATCGATTGAGACTGTCTATACATCACGACAGTTTGAAGTCACCTGTTTGGATCGAGTTCAGCACCCCGGCAGAATTAACACCAGACAAAGTCATGTCCAAAATAGAACACGTTCAACAATCCAACGACAAGTTTACCATCACGGATGGAAAGGCTACACTTTACATGACTCACGTTGCTCCTCCTCGAGGGAGTGGACGAAGTAGGAAAGCGTTACTGGTGGACGATCTTCGTAGTACCAAACATAGTGTCGTCCAAATTGACAATACTCAAGACCAGATGTGTTTGTCTCGAGCCATCGTAGTGGGACGAACGTATGCCAACAAGAACGAGAGCAAAGAATGGAAAAGAGCCTGGAATAACATTCGACGATCTAATATATCTAACAAACAACGAAAAGAAGCAGAACTCCTGTTACGACAAGCAGGCATCCCCAAAGACACCGTGTGTGGTATTTCTCAAATTCAACAACTTCAAGACGTCTTGGCTCCAGGCTACACTTTGAAAGTACACCCTCAGGAAGTGCGCGGAGATCTGCTGTTTCGTGGCCCCGATTTCCCCGAAGGAAAATACATTCACGTGTATTACCACCAAGCACATTTCGATGCCATCACCAGTATCACAGGATTTCTAGGATACTCTTATTACTGCGAGAAATGCAACCAAGGGTTTAACAGTCGGGAGCGAAACCTTCATTGCGGTCAGAGATGTCGGGTTTGTTTAGCGGACAAACCATGCCTTCCTGAACAACACCAGGTCCATTGTGAGACGTGTCGACGCACTTTTGTCAGTCCCTCTTGTTACCAACAGCATCGCAAGACACAAGGGCACCAACAAAAATGTGCTTGCGACTTATTGAAATTGTGCTCCACGTGTGGACAGCAGATTTGCACCAACGACCCCAAGAGACACGTTTGTGCTGGAAAGAAAAGATGTCCTATTTGTTACCAGATGGTGAACTTTGATCATCAATGTTTTATTCAAAAGTACGACAAGACAGAGAAGAAAGAATTAAAGAAGAACAAGAACAAAGTGGATTTCATCTTTTTTGATTTTGAATGCATGCAAGAAACAGGCATTCACATTCCCAATTTTTGCGTGGCTCATTGGACTTGTGAGAACTGCATTCAAGAAACGATCCATTTTCACTGTCCTCATTGTAGTCGGATTCCTGGAGGACGTGAAAAAATCTTTCGGGGTCCTAACACTTTGTCCGAGTTTGCTGAATGTATTTTAGACCCCACCGACGACACTTGGAGCGAAGAGGACATTCAACGTTACGGAGACTGTCATCGCTATGCGACCGTCATAGCTCACAATTTCTCGGGATACGATGGACAGTTTTTGTTAAAATATTATTCGCAACAAGGTACCGAACGCCCTGAAGTCACCATGAACGGAAACAAGCTCATCTACATGAAAGTGGGTCAAGTCAAATTCAAAGATTCCATGAGTTATTTGGCCATGCCTTTGAGTCGAATGCCTAAAACATTTGGCATGACAGAAATGGCCAAAGGCTATTTTCCTCACTTCTTCAACACGGAAGCTAATCAACATGCCGTCCTACCTCATTTGCCTGACCTCCATTATTACGACCCCGACGGAATGCGCCCCGAACAGCGAGAAGCCTTTCACGCTTGGTACCGCGCTCACCAGTCCGATCCATTTGACTTTCAAGAGGAAATGCTCAAGTACTGTCGATCCGATGTGGACATTTTACTGCGTTGCTGTGGAAAGTTTCGACAGTTATTTCTAGATCACGGAGACGTCGATCCTTTGAAAGATGCGTGCACCCTACCCAAAGCCTGTTCCTTTGTGTACACCCAAAATTTCATGCCCGAGAACGAACTAGCCATCATTGACTCCAACACGTCTCTCTTTGCCAGTCGTCAATATTCGGCCAAAGCTTTGCGTTGGCTCCATTACTTGTGCCAAAAAGAAGACAAATGGATACAACATGCCAGAAACGGAGGAGGAGAAAAGAAGATTGGATCTTATTCCGTGGATGGTTGGGATTTAGAAAACCCGCACATGGTGTACGAATTTCAGGGTTGCTTGTTTCACGGATGTCCTACCTGTTTTCCTGACCGAGATCTGAAAAATACTTTCACGGATGTTAGCATGGAAGCCTTGTACGAACAGACTTACCAACGACGACTCAAGTTAGAAAGTCAAGGATACCAAGTGGTTGAAATGTGTGAGCACGAGTGCGATCGACGATTGAAAACCGATCCTGAATTTAAGAGCATCACCGAAAGTTACGACGTGACCGACATCGAACCTTTGGATCTGCGCCACAGTTTATTTGGAGGACGAACCAATGCCACTCGCTTGCTGTACGACGTAGACCAATCCAAAGGAGAAGAAATCAAGTACATCGACGTGTGTTCGTTGTATCCTTGGGTGTGCAAATATGCTCGATTTCCAACCGGACACCCTGAAATCTTGACAGAACACATCGACGTGGAACACATTCGTCAATACGAAGGATTGATCAAATGTAAAGTCTTACCCCCGACAAACTTGTACCATCCTATCTTACCTCATCATTGTCAAGGAAAACTGATGTTTCCTTTATGCCGTACGTGTGCCGAAACATGCAACCAAGATCACCCCTGTCACCACACGAAGGAAGAACGCGCTTTGACAGGAACGTCGATCAGTGCCGAATTGTTTCGGGCTCTGGATCGTGGATACCGTTTGTTGAAAGTGTACGAAATCTGGCACTTTCCAACCACCGCACAATACCAAAAGGACGACGCCACGAATCATCCAGGCATTTTCTCGGGGTACGTCAACCAATTTTTAAAACTGAAACAAGAAGCCAGCGGCTATCCCTCGTGGTGTCAGACTCCCGAAGACCAAGTTCGATTCAAAGAAGAGTACCGTGACGTCGAAGGCATCACTTTGGAAGACGTGGAAAAGAACGAAGGACAAAGATCGTTTGCCAAAGTCATGTTCAATTGTTTGTGGGGAAAAATGGCCCAACGACCCATCTTAACCAAGACGGAATACGTGACCGATCCTTATCGCTACTTTCAACTGGTGGACGACAAACACGTCGAAATCGTCCGTGATGATTTGATCTTAGTCAATTTCGAAGAAGAACCCAAGTTTGTAAAACCTGACAAGTTTAGCAACGTAGTCATTGCCGCCTACGTGACAGCCCATGCTCACTTGAAGTTGTACGACGAAGCTTTAGAAGTCTTGGGAGATCGTGTCCTGTACTTTGACAACGACAGTTGTATGTACATCCATCGAACCGGTTGCCCACACCCTACCATCCAAGGAGATCGTTTAGGAGCCTGGACGACGAGCACCCTCAAGACACCATTCTGAGTTTTGCCAGCGGTGGCCCTAAAAATTACGGCTACCGATACCGAGACCTACAAGGACAATTTCACACCCAATGCAAAGTCAAAGAATTGACCCTCAACTATCGAACCAGCCAAGTGGTTAATTTTGAGGTTTTAAAAAATGCTTTGCTGTCTGGACAAGTGGAAGACTTTCGAGTGCACACGTTAGAACCTCACAAGATCGTACGGTTACCTAATCACCAAATCGTTAGTCGCCCTTTACAAAACGTTTACCAAATCGTGTATCAGAAACGAGTGAGACTTCCAGACCACACCACTTTGCCTTACGGACACGCCGATCTGCAGTATAAAAAAGGGATCAGTTCCAAGTCAAACCATTCATTGCAAATACAGACGTCAACCTAGAAAGATGAATAAGAATACTCATGCCACCCACCCACCAAGGGAGAAATCTAGTGTAAACTCCAAGTGCCATCACGACTTGGAGTGCGATGCGGTGCCATGCGAGGAGACGGATTCCGTACGCTTTGGCATCAGCGATTCACACGATGAGACGGATTCCGTACGCGTTGACATCAGCGATGCAGCACGAGCTGATCGTCCCTCTAACGATGCAGGACGACCTTTACTCTTTATTAAACGTACACATGAATGTCGTACTTACAGGAGTAAAGAATTGACGATACCTGTGGCTTTGCCTGGTTATTCAAAGTTTGAAAAGCGCCTCCAGACGTTCCAAGACAAGTGGCCTAAATATCTACTACAAGCAACTACTGCCAAAGCTTTAGCCAGATCTGAATTTATCTACTTGGGAGAAGGAGATAAAGTTCAGTGTTTCAGTTGCGGTGTGAGACTTCACCAATGGGAGCCTACCGACTCAGCTTACATTGAACATGCCAGATGGTCTCCGCACTGTCAGTTCGTACCTTTAGTGGCCTTAGAAGAGTACTGGTACGATGAGCCAGATGAGAAGAAGAAGTAGCATGTCGGATGATACTTTACAAGAATACATTCGTGGTTTACCTTTGGAGCTGCGAGAACGCATTTACCAGTATTTACCTAGCTTAGAAGACCGCATTCGTGGTTTGCCTTTGAAGTTGCGAGAACGCATTTACTTAGAGTTTGTCCAGATCCAAGTGAAACGCAAACTCAAATTCATTCCTCGATTTTTAAACTACCGCGACTTCCACCGTATCAGAAGTCTGATTCTGAAGAGAAACTATCACAGCTATCGTGAAGAAAACAAAAGAGAGTTACTTCTTTCCAAGTCGGACACTTTACAAGAACACATTCGTGGTTTGCCTTTGGAGCTGCGAAAACGCATTTACAAAGAGTTGGTCCCGATCCAAGTGAAACGCAAACTCAAAGTCATTCCTCGATCTGTAAACTATGCTTACTTCCAAAGTATGAGAAGACTGATTTTGGGAAGATTCTATCGCTGGCACCTTGGAGAAGACTATCACAAAAGATACCAACCTTGGGAACCTGGATATAAAAACCCACCACAAAAGATACCCACCTTGGGAATCTCACCATATAAAATCTCACCATGTCAGGACTGTGGTCTTCACTCGTGAAACGTATTCCGTGGAAGGAAGTCAACGATCGTGTTCAGACCTTAGAGGATTATAAACACTTGATACAAGAACTGTTTCCATTGAATTTTGGACGCTATGCGGTGTGTGTCTTGGTGACTACATTTCTTGGATTTCGTTTTCCAGGACATTCGTTGTGGAGTATTTTTGAGGATCAGCGTTTGTCTTGGATTATTTTGGAGGACCCGTGGTTGTTTTGGACTATTTTGATGAACCATCAAAAAAAAAAAAAACATGACCATTCATGCTTTATCGGTACACGAAAGACAAATTGTACTCAAAGTGTTGAGACTGGTGATGAAGACGAGTGGGGTACCTCCGTGTGAAGAAGAGAAGACATTAGTCAAACTTTATCTACCCTTCATACGTTTCAAGAAGTGTGTATTGCTAGTGAGTTACACCAACAACTTTACGCTTGGAAAGATGTACGTGACTGGAGAAAAATTGGTTTCGATGTTTGACTACAAGAAGTGGCCCAATTTGCCAAAGATCTGGCACGTCACTAAGTTTCCAAAAGTGAAATGGGAACCTAAGTCAAAAATGACCTTAGAAACAATCCTGACAGAACCTGACACAGCAGACAAAGACCACACCGTCGTCGTCGTCCAAATACAACCCCCTGAGGAACACACCCCCTCCTTACAGTCAGAGACATTTCATTCTACCACCACCAGAACAAAGACGAGCAGAAGAAGAATACTACCACCAGTGCCTGTGCCTTCCATTTCTAGAACAGTGTTTTGTTCTTGTTGTACATTGACTTGTTTATACAGAACTTTAATTCTTTTAGTGGTAGCCTTAATCTTGTACCTGACCATTTTTGAGGTATGCATTTTTGTCCTTCATGACTTGTAAAATATGTTTTTGTTTGTTTTTGAAAAAAAAAAATAAACGTGTATGAAACGTATAAAATGTCTTGGGTCTTTTGTCTTCTTCTCAAAAATCTTCCTACCTCAGTCATGGCTACATCTTCTTCTGCCTCGTCTGCCTCTTCTACTTCCTCTGTGGTCAAAGTGATTGACGAAACGTTAGATCGTCCCAGTTGGGAATCTTTGTATCTGCGCCATCCTTTTAACATGTTGATTGCTGGACCCAGTGGTTCAGGAAAAACCGAATTTGTCAAACGTTTGATCGAACGCAAATCTCATCTGTTTGATCGTCCACCTCAACGCATCGTGTGGTGTTACAAAGAGTGGCAACTGTCTTACACCTTACTTCGTAAAAGTCAAGGAGAAACCATTTCGTTTGTGGAAGGCATCCCTCACGAAGACGATGGGATCGTGTCTGACGTGAGTCAAACACATCTGGTCATCTTCGACGACATGTTAGGAGAAGACGAAGAAGAAATTAAACTTTGGTTTACACGAAAAGGACATCATTGAAATGCCAGCATCATTTACATTACTCAAAATTTATTTCAACCAAGTAAAGCCCATTGGACCATCAGTCTCAACGCTCATTACGTGGTGTTATTTAAAAGCCCCAGAGACAAATCTCAAGTGCAAGTGTTAGCCAAACAGTTAGGCACTCCTTGGCTGAATTATGCGTACGACGATGCCACTCAAACACCTCATGCGTATTTACTCATCGACTTAAAACCAACCACTCCCGACTATTTGAGATTTCGTGCCCAATTGTTTCACCATTGGTGCCAAGAAGGAGGCCCCGTCATTTACACGTCCCCTTTAGCCACTCTCTAAAAAAAAATATAAAAATATTCACTACGTCATTTCTGTCTCACGGTCTTCGAGATGACTTCCTTTCAAGCTCATCCTTCGGCTAAATTGATTCGTGCCTTGTATGGCAACAGTCGCGAAAAAATGCACAAGTTCGTGCTCATTTGTTAGAAACTAGTCTCAAAGAAGTGTTACGATGGTTTACTTTGACGGCACGTCAATTACTTCAAGGCATCATTCACATCCCTCATCAAACTCAACGTTTTTTTCAAAAACATAAAGGGGCGTTGTCACAACTAGCCGATCCTAGAATCGATCCACGGACTAAAAAACAAATCATTTTAACCCCTGGAGGAAGCGGTTCTTTAGGAGGGGTTATGATTTGTTCCCTTTTGAAATGGGATCCTAATGCCCAAGCCAAAAAACCCAAAAAAACAAAAAAGAAGAAAAGTCTCAAAAAGAAAGCCACAAAAAAGAAAAGCTCTAAAAAGAAAGCCCCCAATAAAAAGAAAAGTTCTGCCAAGAAGAAGAAAACACCCACCACCACTGGCACCTGCAAGAGAGGTACTGCTGCCAGAACGCAAACGTACACCCGCAAGACACCACCACAACAGCCAGCAGAGACGAGGTCTCCTCTTGCGTCCTCTTCTTCGTCTTCTTCGCCACCCTTCATGATGATGCCTGCCAAACCGGACTTAAGACAAGAGTTTCCTAATTTGATGCAAAAATGGAAACCCATTTCGAAAGTCACCACTTCGGGACCCTCGACTTCGGCTGATTTGGCCATGGCAGCCGCGAACAAAGTACCGTGTCCTAAAACCAAAGTCCAAGAGAGAACCGGCGTGTTACAAAGTTTAGTGGATTTATCCAAAGAAGAATTGAGACGATTTAGTCCATTGAAAACACCTCAACGTCGAGTGAGGCCTGTCATGAAGATGGTACGTCGTGCAGACAATCACTGGAGACGTGTTCCAGTATAAAATAGAAGGGTGACCTGCCAGAAACTTCAGACTTACTCCTAACCTCTAAGATGGCTCCCAAACGTGCACACCACAACCACCAAAAAAAGAAGAAAAGCAAAAAAGGACTTTCACCTCGTCTGGCCAAACATTGGGACGTCTTGTCTGTCCTGACCAAATCCAATCCTCCCATGCGAAAACAACTCATTCAAACAGCCCCCAAAGAAATCATCGATACCGTGTGTGAATGTTGTTTGAACGTCTTGAAAGGAACGGTACCTTTGTCCAAGATACAGAAACAGAAATTAGGTAAACATCGGAACGTTCTTCGTCAAATGGTGAAAAAGAAAATACCTCTTCAACAAAAGAAAAAAAATGTTTGTGAAACGAGGATGATTTCTACTTATGCTGTTAGGACCGTTGTTAAAAATAGCGGGTCCTTTGTTAGAAACAATTGCTGGACCGCTTTTAGGAGGTGTCATGCGATAAAAAAAAGAAGATAAAAAGGACACCCTTCTCTGGAAAGACCACACATTTTTGTACCTGTGGATGAAATGGAAGGACGAAAACTGACTTTAGTACCTTACAAACGATGGATGGAATTCCATCGTTGGAACGAACAACGGATACCTCGTTTACCACCCAATCCTAATCTCAACGAGATGTCACAGTTACAACAAGAATTACAAGCGCTGATGGAACGAAGCGATTTATCAGAAACAGAAAAATCGCAACGGTACGGTCAACTCTTACAACGTCTGCATCTCTTTCACCAAAAAACTGTCGACGAAACAGCTCCACCCACTCTGAGAGATTTCAAAACCCTGATGAAAAGCGAACCTAAAGTTACCACCACCACTAAAACAGACACCGCCACGGGGATGACAGAAGAAGACGAACCCCGAGAAGTGTTTCAAACTCCGTGTGCTGGCATACCTAGTCAAATTGCAGCTTCCTTGTTGACATCCTCTCCTACCCCTCATCGAGAAGCCATGAAAGCTTGGGTTAAAAAAAAGATGTCCACTCCTTCTTCAGCAGCAAAAAAAAAAAGAAAGACAGCAAGACTGAAGTGAAAAAAGACACCACCAAGAAGAAACCTACCATCATCACCCCTTCTTCACTACCTCCTCCTGTGGCTCGTCGAACGAGTCAAGCCACTTCGTCCAAACCTCACGACACTCAAAGTAGTAGAATCGAACAGTGGGTGACTTATTGAGGAATCATGGAGAAACTTTTAGCCAGCCTTTATTACAATCCTGGCCATGCTGCTTGTTACGGAGGAGTTTAAAAATTGTATCGAGCTGCTAAAAGTAAATTGAAAAGTGTACGTTTGCCAGAAGTGCGACGATGGTTACAAGAACAATCGACGTACACGTTACACAAACCCATTCGACGAAAATTTTCTAGAAGTCCAACCCAAGTGGAAGGCATCGATCATCAATGGCAAGACGATTTAGCCGACGTCTCTCATTTGGCAGCCTACAATCGTGGTCACAAATATTTGTTTTGTGTCATCGACGTGTTTTCCAAATTTGCTTGGGTCGTGCCTTTGACTTCTAAAAGCAGTACCGAATTGGTACGTGCCTTAAAATTGGTCTTGAAACAAAGTGGTCGTCACCCTTTACGATGGCAAACTGACAAAGGCACCGAATTTCTAAACCAAGCTTTTCAAAAAGAATTGAAACAAAGGCACATTCATTTTTTTACCACCGAAAATCCTGAAACCAAAGCCAGTATCGTGTAACGTTTTCAAAGAACTTTGAAAGAACGCATGTGGAAATATTTTACACATCAACACACTCTCAAGTACATCGACGTGTTACCACGTTTGGTCAAAGCGTACAATCAATCGTACCATCGTAGCATCGGACGTGCCCCCGAAGAGGTCAGTCCTGAAAACGAAGTGACCGTGTTTGATCGATTGTTTGGTACCCCCCAAATGGAGCCCTCAGAAGAAAACCTTGCTGGAGTTGAAGACGGGAGATTGGGTTCGCATCGGAAAAACCAAACGCACTTTTGACAAAGGTTATTTACCCAACTGGACTACCGAATTGTTTCGTGTCACTACACCCGCCCGTGGACGCAATCCTGCCGTCTATAAATCGGAAGACATGCACGGTGAAGTGCTCAAAGGAACATTTTACTTGCCTGAGTTACAACGAGTGACCAAAAAAGAAGACGCCCTGAACGACATCGAAAGCATTCTCGAACAAAGAACACGCAAAGTAGGCAAACGTCGAGTAGAAGAAGTCAAAGTACGTTGGAAAGGATATCCTCCTAGTTTTGATTCTTGCATGGCTGCTTCTCAAGTCGTCGACTATAAAAAGAAAAAGAAGAAGTAACCCAGCATGCCATTCGACACAACCACGACCTCGACTCCTTCGCAGAGTTCTTCTCTTCAAGAATTAGAAAAACAACCGCTCTGGGTGTGGTGCGGAGAACGTGTGCCTAAAAATCAAATCGACTTTTTCTGCCAAATTTTTGCAGTGTATTGTGTCATCGGAGCAGCTATTGCCAATTTGAGTTTACAACAAGGGGACAAACAATTGTGGACCATTTTACTCAGCAGTTGCATCGGTTATCTTTTACCCAGTCCCTCTTTGAAATTTACGACGACGGACAAGTCACCACAACAACAGCAGCCAACACCACGGGAGTACGACCAACGCCAGTCCACCACCTTCTTCCAGTCACCATAGTAGTCCTCTTTTGGAACCCTTTGAACATCATTTGAACTCGAGTGATTCCTCGGACGCCAAAACCACTTTGGACCTACTATGAATTACCAATTTATTTAACTTTACCCAGTGACAGTTCCATGTATGTGTTTCCCAACAACACCTTATGTTGTTTCACGGCCAAATTACCTCAGGCCATCCAATTGGATCACGACGCTCATTGGGAAGTGGCTTTGGTAGAAATCATTCATCCTACGCAAATCACAAACATCAACGAAGGTCAAAACACTTTCGTCGTGGAAATCTTGAACCCAAAAATGCAAGATGAGTTGGAAAAAAATGATCTAAAAATGTCGGAATCAAAGAAAAGGGTAGTAGATCCTAAATCTTCTGTCTTGTCGTAGTATACCATGAGAATTCCTACGGGATATTATTTTAGTGCTGAACATTTGGTGGAGACGATTGCGGACAAGTTTTCAGCCCAATTTGGCCCAGCCTTAAAGAAAGCCGATAAAATTTGTACGAATCGCTTACCATGCTGTGTCACGGCGTTTCATCTTGCAATTTTTCAAAGAGAAGGGGGAACTCATTGGCCATTAAGACAAAGAATTACCCGTGCATGACAAAACACCCTTAACCATCACTTTTTCTCCTGGATTGTATGCTATTTTGGGTGGAAATAAAATGTATGCTAATAAAAATGTTGCAAGCAACTTACAATTCGGAGATGGTTTTAAAACCCCTATCGAATTGAACGTTGGACTGAATTTAATGTTTGTGTACTCCGATGTGGTGGAGTACAACGTGGTGGGACACACAGCTGCGCCCTTACTGAGAGTCCTTCCTTTCAAACTGGATTCTGACACTGGTGATAAAGAAGAAGGTGGTGAAAACACATATCACGTTCACCGTGAATTTGTACACCCTCATTATCTTCCCGTCAGTAAATCGTATTTTGACAGTGTCAACATTAGTATAAAAGGAGATTTGGGACAAAGTGTGCCATTCATTGACCAAGGAAAAGTCACGGCGAAACTACATTTTCGAAAAAGGTTCTCCAACGCATTGTAACATCCAAAAAATGTATCATGTGTACCGAGGAGTGGCTCGACAACGAGGACATGGTTTAGGAGATATGTTAAGATCGGCTTTTCGGACGGTAGCCCCTATTTTGAAACCGATGGTGACTCGAGGATTCCATGCCTTAAAAGATGCCGCTTTGACGCAAGGAAAAGAATTTTTGCAAAACGTCCTCATTGACAAACAAAATCCTAAAGAAGCCTTTATGAGAGCAGGCAAAAATGTGTTGATGAACACTGGCAAAGATCTTTTAGGTCTCCAAGAGAGTCCTATAAATTCGCTTCACGCTTCTGGCCCTGGCATTACTTCTTCCTCCACTTCACAGCAAGGACAAGGTAGAAAGAGACGACGTCGAAATCCCTTCAGAGTTCATAAAACACACGGTGGTGTTCCAAAAAAGAATAAGAAAAGAAAAACCATAAGAAAATTAGACGTGTTTGATTACTAAAACCTTTGAAAATGATGCACCGAGATTCTTGCGAATGTACCAAGTCAGAACTGGATATGTTTACCATGCCTCCCACCATGATGATGATGCAAGAATCCCAATGGGTGGAATTTCATCCTGTATCGTCTTTGACGGAATCAGCTCCTATCGAATTTGAAATCAAAGGACAAACCGAAGATTACATCGATCTGAATAACAGCTACTTGTACCTGAAACTCCAAGTACAAAATAATGACAACACCCTTCCTGGGGACGGTGACCGGGTGGCACCCGTTAATAATTTCATGCATTCCTTGTTCAGCGGAATAGATTTGTACTTGAATAACAAACTGGTCAGCAGCAGTTTGGATACTTACCCTTACCGTGCTTATTTGGAAAATCTCTTGACGTACGGAAAAGAAGCCAAGAACACTCATCTTGATGCTTCGGTGGTCTGGAAACCTGACACCTCGGAAAAGTTCAACGAGACAGACTTGTCAGTAGCGGCGAAGTCTACTGAGGATGATAATAATGGTACTAAAGATATAATTCCAGCAGTCCCACACAATGTGGAATTTAAGGACCGTCGAAAGAAAATCAGACGCAGTTTAGAACTGATGGATCGTTTGCATTTGGACATGTGGTTGCAAGGCAAGTATTTGTTAAACGGAGTGGATGTACGTCTGAGACTGAATCGCAGTAGTGCCGACTTCCATTTGATGGCCGAAAACAACGAGTGGAAAAACAAAATCCAAGAAGCCAAACTTTACGTGCGCCGTGTAGAAGTCTTACCTAAAGTAGCCAACGACATCAGTCAAACGTTGAGCAGAACCACTGCCAAGTATCCTGTGCGACTCGTGGAAGTGAAAACCTTTACCATTGCAGCTGGACTCCGATCCAAAGTCGAAGATCACGTCTTCCAAGGACAGCTCCCTAAACGTTTGCTGATTGGCATCGTCAGTAATGCAGCCCTCAACGGAGTCCACAATCAGAATCCGTTCGAATTTAAATACTACAACGTCTCCAAGATAGAATTCAGTCGAGATGGCAAGACATTGTGTACCAGACCTTTTGAACCTAAGTTTACCGAGAAAAATTACTTGCGATCTTACTTGAGCCTGTTTGAAGCCACAGGACAGTTAGGTACCAACACCAGCCACGGTATTTCGTACGAGGATTATGCAGGAGGGTATGCCTTGTGGGGTTTTGATTTTACTCCGGACCAAGGCAGCGACGAAGGACATTTCCACCCTATAAAATCAGGCCCACTTCGTGTGGAACTTCAGTTTGCAAATCCTCTACCCGACACGGTGAACGTCATCTTGTATGCAGAATTTGATAATACTCTAGAAATCAACAGTTTGAAAGAAATAATTATAGACTATTAGAAGAAAAGAAAAAAGATGCAACACGTAGAAGAAGAACCTATGGAGATAGATAATGATGAGGGATTTTGTGAAGTACAACAGTCACAAATCACTGATGACGACGGGTTGATTCATCCAGAACTTCCAAAAGAAGAAGAGAATATTACTGTTCCCAAGTTTGCTGGATTTATTCCATGTATGCCCTCAAGATGGCCAGAACACGAACAACATTTAGTCTCTTGTTTTGCTACGGCAATGGGTTCCAAAATTACAGAACTGTCTATGAAAGATTGTCATGGATGTCAAATCAATCATCCCAGTCAGAATCAACACGACAAATGTTTGATGATGAGTGCACAAGAAAAAATGGACGAATATTTGGAGGAGGCCTGGTCTCAGATCTCGCAAGAAAAGGTGTTGAGACAATGGTATAAAGACTTACAGCATTCTTCTTCACCTCCACTCACACCTCTGGAGATCCGACGCATCGAAGCTCATTTACAAAAGGCTATAGAGACTGTCCGTGATTCATCGACTTACTTGAGAGACCAATTCAAGCATAAAGTCAAGTGTGAATTGATGACTTTTCGTTACCTGTGAAAAGAGAAAAAATGGATACCAGGGAACTTCATTACCTGTTGACTCGCAGTTCCTACACTTCTTCTTGGAATCCTGTGGTGTGTGCTAAAGATGAACTACCTCATCGCAAACCTAAAGACGGTCATGCCTATGTCATCAATACCGACGACAGTCATCGACCAGGAACCCATTGGGTAGCTGTGTACTTTCCCAACGATCACAGTGGTGGTGTGGAATATTTTGATTCTTATGGATTACCTCCTTTGGAAGACGACATCATCGACTTTATGAGAAGAAATGCCATCTCTACTCGATTCAATAATGTTCGATTACAAGGATCGGATTCTATGGTGTGTGGACAATATTGTGTACATTTTATTCATCAACGCAGTCTCGGATATTCCTTAGAACATTTAGTGACTTGTTTTGATAGAGACTATGCTCGAAACGATGCTAAAGTAGAACGATTGTTTTGTGAACGTTATGGTTATCTCTTGTCTTTAGCTCAGAAACGTAGTGTGCATCAGAATGATGTAGATGTAGAAAAGTGGAAGTTCAGTTTACCTTCCCAACGTTGTCAACCATGTAAATACGTTCCTGTTTAATATCTTGTTGATTGTTTGCATTTTTATGTTTAAAGAAGCTTCTTCTTGTTCATTAAATAATGTTGATTTTTTGAAAAAATTGGTGTTGTGTGGTTTTTTATTGAATTTGAAAAACAAAATGTATATGCTCTATCTATCTCTTTCTATCGATCTGAAGACACCACCTCTATCCATTTCTCATTCTCGATCTGAACCCCATGTTTTCCATCGCGTCCGCGCTTCTAGCATATAAAGCGGTGCGTTGGCCAGTGTAGTCACAGTCTGCAGCGAACAGAGAAGAAAGAAGTCGAAATAAAAACGCTAGAGATGGAGTTAATCATTCCAGAAAAAGCCCTGAGTGCACTGAAAGGAATAGGCCTTTCAGTTGCATCAGGATGGAGCCTGCGAGCTCAGGAAAAGAGAACTACTCTTCTCCTGATATGGGAAAACAAAATAGAAGAAGAAAGAAGAATACAATATAGAAGACCTGGACAGGGAGTAAGCCAACAACAACAATGGAGGCGTTTGAGGCAGGCGCCGTCCACTCATCAGAGACCACCGATGTCAACTGCACCTCCCCTGGAACCAAGGATACAGCCGCCTACTATTTTAGCTACAACATTAGCTACAACAACAGCAACAACAAAAACAGCGATATCTTCAGCTGTGAATGAAAGACCTCTGCTACCTGCGGTAAGCAGTCCGCTAAAAGGAGCGAGTCAAGCAGCAGAGGAATTTGGCAAGGAAAATAAACCTCAGCAAGGGGCCCCAAAACAACTCTCCCAAGGGGGGAAAAAGGGGAAAGCACCAGAACCATGTACCGCTACTACCCCTGTTACGACTCTATGGTCTAAGAAAAATGTAACAGAAAGAAAGTGAAACCAACAAATCAAGTAAAAAATCAACTAGCAATTTATTACTAGATAATTAAAATGAAAAAAAATCAAAAAGTCACTTACAGTAATGTGTTTTGAAATCCTAATAATCCAATAAGAATGATTGTTCTAATCACAAGTCCTAAATATAGAATGTTTAGAATTCACGGCTGTGTCCTTGAATGTTATGATGTGCTAATGGTCTCCAAGGTCCTGACGTACTAGTAATCTTGATGTGCTGATGTCAAAATGAAGTATTCCAAAATATCTGAATAAGTTCACTTAAATTCCAAAATCATCAATTAAAAATCCAAAATCCAAAAGTTTGTGAGCACTGTTATATTCCAATGAATATTTAAAATAATTCC
This sequence comes from Margaritifera margaritifera, assembly GCA_029931535.1. Classification (NCBI taxonomy): domain Eukaryota; kingdom Metazoa; phylum Mollusca; class Bivalvia; order Unionida; family Margaritiferidae; genus Margaritifera; species Margaritifera margaritifera. Next base: position 93,076 of record JAQPZY010000966.1, read on the forward strand.
TCTCTTAGAATTTGGAATGAATTTTCACAACTGTAATAGCTCTTTACAAGACTGATGGTAATGTCAAAACTGAATAAATGTCCACCAAACATGGTATATATAAAGACTGGTCACATGACAGAATGTTCTAGAACATGAGTCATCTTAATGGAATTTTTACAAAAATCAACCTTGACCCTCAAATTGAGAAAACATATTGATCAAAACAACCTAATTCATGGACACTAGTTAAACATGTTTTTCCTGATAAGAGATTTAAGCAAATATTAAAGTGAGGAAACATTTATAATTTCCTAAAATATTAATAATATTATATAAACATCATACATAACACCTCCCCTCATAAAAAAAAGAAAGATTTATATAATAAAGCTTTCTTTTGAATATACATCTAATACTACAATAACCAAAATTACATAAGAACATGTTTTATGATACTGGACTTAATTACATCAAGCAATATTAGATGTCTAGGCACGTAAGAGTGCATCTGCAATCACATTGTCTTTTCCCCTGATGTGTTTGATGACAATGTTATATTCCTGCAATATCAAACTCAATCTCAACAATCTCTGATTTTTATCTTTCATTTTGTTGATGAAAGTAAGGGGATTGTGATCACTGTACACAATAATTGGAGAAAGAGCTGAGGTAACATACACTTCAAAATGCTGTAAAGCCAATATCAAAGCCAAACATTCCTTCTCAATTGTGGAATAATTTCTCTGGTGCTTGTTTAGTTTTTAGAAAAATAACACACAGGGTGATCCACACCACTTTTGTCTTCCTGAATCAATACTCCACCAACCCCTACATCACTTGCATCAACAGATAATTTAAATGATTGGCTGAAATTTGGTGCAGAAAGAACTGGTGCATTCTTAAGCATGGCCTTTAACTTGTCAAAAGATTCCTGACACTTGTCAGACCAATGAAATTTGGTTTTCTTACTCAATAAACTTGTCAAAGGTTCAGCAATTTTGGAAAAATTGGAACAAAATTTCCGATAATATCCAGCCATACCTAGAAATCGCATCAGTTGCTTTTTACAAATTGGAACTTGAAATTCAGAGATAGCTTTGACCTTAGCTTCTATAGGTTTAACTTGACCTTGTCCCACAATATGTCCTAAAAATGTGACACAAGCATGGCAAAACTCACTTTTGCTCAAATTAATTGTCAGATTCACATCGCTGAGTCGATCAAAGAATTTTCGAATGGTTTCCAAATGATCTTCCCAGGTGTTGTTGTAGATAATGACGTCATCGATTTAAGCGTCACAATTATCAAGACCAAATGTTATCATGTTCATCAGACGTTGAAACGTTGCAGGCGATCTTTTCATTCCAAACGGCATGACGTTATATTGATAAAGTCCATCTGGAGTTGCAAATGCTGAAATTTCTTTTGCCCTTTCCGTCAGTGGAATTTGCCAGAATCCTTTTAAAAGGTCAAACTTGGTGACATATTCCGCATTTCCAATTTTATCAATGCAATCGTCCATTCTTGGGATTGGAAATGAATCAGTTTTGGTGACACTGTTGACTTTTCTATAGTCAGTACACATACGGAATGTATTATCTGGCTTGGGAACAAGAATACATGGTGAACTCCAGTTACTTTTACTTGGTTCTATGAAATCATTCTCCAGTAGATACTGAATTTCTTTCTTCAGATAGTTCTGTTTGAGAGGATTCATCCTATAAGGATGCTGTTTCACAGGCGCAGAATCTACAATGTCAACGTCATGATAAATTTTACTTGTTCGTGTTGGAACATCAGGAAACAAGTGCTCATAGTCATGTAATAGCTGTTTTAGTTCATTTTTTTCTGTTGTTGTAGATGTGAAAGTTTCTGGTCTAGGTTGTTCAAGATTTCTGAATTCCGAAGATTGGTTATACCAGAGTCACTATAGTCTGATCGTACTCCATCGTTGATATCTTCACTGTGTGGGACAGGTACAACTAAATTAACTGAATAATTAGCTGGGCTATCTCTGTCAAAATATTCATTTAACATATTTATATGACAAAGTTGTTTCTGTTTCCGTCTCCCAGGAGTGTTAATGATATAATTTAAGTCATTTACTTTCTTTTCAACGGTATAAGGACCATAAAATTTAGCCTGAAGAGGATTCCGAGGTATGGGAAAGAGAGCCAGAACTTTGTCACCAGGTTTAAAACTCCTTTCCTGTGAATTTCTGTCATACCTTAATTTCATTTTTGACTGGGTAGTGTGAAGATTAGTTCTTGCTACTTCACAGGCCTTTGACAACTTGTATTTGAAATCAGAAACATAATCAAGAAGATTAATCTTTGAATCTTCATTTGAAAGAAGTTTCTCTTTCAATAATTTCAATGGAACACAGACAGTATGACCAAAAACTAGTTCAAAGGGACTAAAACCCAACGACTCTTGAACTGATTCCCTAACAGCAAACAACAACAAATGAACACCCTCATCCCAATCCTTTTCTGTATCAAAGCAATATGATCGAATCATATTCTTCAAAGTTTGATGAAATCTTTCCAAAGCACCTTGACTTTCAGGGCGATAGGCAGAAGATTTAAACTGTTGGATGCCTAATTCATGCATAACTTGTTGGAAAATTCCAGACATAAAATTGGACCCTTGATCTGACTGGACAGATTTGGGAAGGCCAACAAGTGTAAAAAACTTCACCAAAGCTTTCACAATAGTTTTAGTTTTTATATTTCTCAGAGGAATTGCCTCTGGAAATCTTGTAGATGCACACATGATGGTCAACAAGTATTGGTTGCCTGACTTGGTTTTAGGTAAAGGACCAACACAGTCTACCATTATTCTACTAAATGGTTCATCAAATGCAGGAATAGGTTGCAGATGAGCCTTAGGTATCTTCTGATTGGGTTTTCCTACCATTTGACAAGTGTGACAAGATCTGCAGTATTTAGAAACATCACTTTTGAGTTTCGGCCAATAAAAATGATTCAAGATCTTGTGATAAGTCTTACGGACTCCTAAATGACCAGCCAAAGGAATTTCATGGGCTAAATTAAGAATTTCCTGTCGATATGACTTAGGAACAACAATTTGATAGCTCACTGACCACTCGTCACCAGCGGGTACATCAGGTGGTCTCCATTTCCTCATAAGGACCCCATTTTTCACAAAGTAACACACTGGAACTTGTGTGGCTTCAGTTTCACTAATAGCCCTCTGAAACAAACAAGATATCTCGGGATCTTGCTCCTGTTCAACAACAAGGGATTGTCGTTTGTCATCCTGATTAGAACAAAGAGAATGAGTTGCCAAAAGAGGATCACTGTGATCAGTACCATTTGATTGATCAATACCTGAGGAAAAAGTGACCTCATAAAAAAACTGACCAATACATGTGTCAGCTAAAGGAATAATATCCTGATCAATATCAATCTCAAGAGCTCTTTTTGCCATAGCTCTAGTAACTGCACAAGCAGGGTACAAATCAGGGATTTCAGTTTCGACAGGATCAACTTTCTGATCCAAACAAGGCTTGTCAGTTACAAGTGGATTAACCACAACCTTATCTCCAGCTAGGTCATTGCCTAGTAATAAATGAACACCCTCTATGGGTAAAGAAGTCACTGCCCCAACAGTCACAGGTCCAGAAACTAAGTCTGATGCCAAATTTACACAATGAAGAGGAACATTTACAAAGCCGCACTTTACTCCCTGAACAAGAACACTTACACTTGAAGAAGACTCCTCAGACAAAGGCAAAGTACCTGATAATAAAAGACTCTGAGAAGCTCCAGTGTCCCTTAATATTTTAATTGGGATAGGTTTGGCAGAATCACCAATAAGTGATATAGAACCTTCTGACATGAATGGTTCATAAGCCTCCAAAATAGAATCAGACTGGGGTTTGTTTGACCCAACAAATGTATTGCTTTCAATACAAGACCGTGGCCTTGACCTCGTAGAAATAAGAGCATTTGGAAAAGCTCTGTCTTTACTCTGTTGCTTATTTTTCAACTTGAAGCAATCAGAAATAACGTGCCCTTTCTTTTTACAATAAGTGCACGTAGGAAGAGATAAGAATTTCTGATCAGTCTTATCAGATGTTTGATTCCTAACAGTTGTGCTGTTGTGAAATTTGGAAGTACTCGAATGAGACTGAAATGGTTTTTTACCAGAAAACTGCTGAGAGGACGACTTATTGCCAAATGAAATTTTGTGAGTCAAGGAATAATCATCAGCCATACGAGCAGCATTTTCCAAAGTTTGCACATTCTGCTCGTCAAGATAGGTTTTAACATCACTATGGATGCACCTCTTGAACTCTTCAATTAATACGAGCTGTCGGAGGTTATCATAAGCTTGATCAACTTTCTTGGCTGAGCACCACGTATCAAATAGTTGTTTTTTATCCCTTGCAAATTCGAAATGAGTTTGTCCAGTTTCTTTTCTACAATTCCTAAACCTTTGTCGATATGCCTCTGGTACCAACTCATAACCTTTCAAGATGTACTCCTTAACCAGATCATAATCAGTGCTTTGTTGTACTGACAGTGAAATGTAGACTTCACGAGCTTTGCCAATTAGTACACTTTGTAATAACAAAGTCCAATCCTCTCTGGGCCATTTCAAGTTTTCAGCTATTTTCTCGAAATGAAGAAAGTATTTATCTACTTCTTTTTCCTGAAAAGGGGGTACTAACCTAATATATCTAGTAACATCAAAACCTGAACTTGTTTTTAAAGGAGTGGAGTGTGCTCTGTTTGCCAGTTTTAATTCTCTTAATTTAAATTGCATTTCCCTTTCTTCTCTTTGCATCTGCATTTGTATTTGCCTCTCTTCCTTCTGCATTTGTATCTGCCTCTCTTCCTTCTGCATTTGTATCTGCCTCTCTTCCTTCTGCATTTGTAGCTGCCTCTCTTCTTTCTCTCTCTCCATCTGCCTCTCTTCTTTCTCTCTCTCCATCTGTATCTGCCTCTCTTCTTTCTCTCTCTCTCTCTCTGAATCTGACGCTTTGCCAATTCTAAATCCATCTGGTTCTTTAACTCTAATTTCCTTAATTTCCTGTCAGAACCAGATACAGGCTTTCTCTTCAAACTTAAAGCACTATTTTCAAAAATTCCCTTTCCTACTAAATACTGAATCAAAATAATCTTTATTTCCTGTTTTGTCAATGATACTTTTGCCTCAGATAGACTGTATTTTCTGGCAAGCTCGAGCAACTCATCCTTTCTCATGCACTCTAACCCCTCCTGGGTAGGTTTTGAAATGAAATTCTGAACATTAGATGCCATTGTAAATGCTTGTTGGTTTCACACAAAAAAAATTCTCTATTTAAAATCTTTGCCAAAGACAAAAACAAAAAAAATTCCAAGACAAAATCAATATGAATTTCAAAAATAACTTTAATATCTCTAATATGCTTTAAAGAAATTCAGATCCCGGACGAGCCCCCAATTTCTGTTACGACTCTATGGTCTAAGAAAAATGTAACAGAAAGAAAGTGAAACCAACAAATCAAGTAAAAAATCAACAAGCAATTTATTACTAGATAATTAAAATGAAAAAAAAATCAAAAAGTCACTTACAGTAATGTGTTTTGAAATCCTAATAATCCAATAAGAATGATTGTTCTAATCACAAGTCCTAAATATAGAATGGTTAGAATTCACGGCTGTGTCCTTGAATGTTATGATGTGCTAATGGTCTCCAAGGTCCTGATGTACTAGTAATCTTGATGTGCTGATGTCAAAATGAAGTATTCCAAAATATCTGAATAAGTTCACTTAAATTCCAAAATCATCAATTAAAAATCCAAAATCCAAAAGTTTGTGAGCACTGTTATAATCCAATGAATATTTAAAATAATTCCTCTCTTAGAATTTGGAATGAATTTTCACAACTGTAACAGCTCTTTACAAGACTGATGGTAATGTCAAAACTGAATAAATGTCCACCAAACATGGTATATATAAAGACTGGTCACATGACAGAATGTTCTAGAACATGAGTCATCTTAATGGAATTTTTACAAAAATCAACCTTGACCTTCAAATTGAGAAAACATATTGATCAAAACAACCTAATTCAAGGACACTAGTTAAACATGTTTTTCCTGATAAGAGATTTAAGCAAATATTAAAGTGAAGAAACATTTATAATTTCCTAAAATATTAATAATATTATATAAACATCATACATAACACCCCAAAAACGGCACCACACACTAGGGAGGGAAAAAAAGAAAAAGAAAAAGAGCCGGCATGGACACTAGTTCAAGGTGGTAAACGTATATCACCCCTCCAGACATCAAAGGCAAGGGAACTACAACGACTACCGAAAGCTACTAAATCAGCAGAACCAGCCGCTTCATTAAGCTCTCAAACACCTAGGTCACAATTAAAACAAACTCCGGAAAAACAGGCGGAAAATAAAGCAGCGGCGGAAGCGTGTAAGTCACCCCCACCCACCCCAAAATGTAGCCGACGCATGGAGTCCAGTGGAGACCCCATTATGCAGGATAAGGCTGCACAACTTTTTAATGATATATCGTTAACTTGGGGTATGCGTAGCCTATGGATGGAAACAGAAACAAAAAAAAATGAAGCCGTTCAGTTCGTCGACAATATCATGACGGTCATCAAAGCCAAGACTCAAGTAGATTATGGTGAAAGACAGACCAAAGCAAGCAGAGCACTGGCCAAAAAGGCAGGCGTAGCCCTACAAAAATGGAAGGGTTTCGGCGAATGCCCATTAACAATAGCTGTCATGATTGCGAACACCATGATGGCGTTCCACGAAGTGGAGATTGAGCCTATATCGTACGCTGGATGCTATCACAACACCACCGAGATGGCTGATTTCATTAGTCAGAGCGCCACTAAAGAGCGAGACAGGAATATGACCAAGGATTACATACCGGACGACCTGGAAGAGTATGTCTGTACATGGCTGCTACCTCAGCCACCCAAAAGTCCTTCTGAGGGCTAAAGAATTGCAAACTGCCTAACGGTTTTCAGTTTGGCTTGAAAACCTTTCGAAATATAACCAAATTTCAACACAAATATGATCAATAATCCACCGAATCAAACGACAACTTAATAATATCTGATTAAGATCACAAAATTGAGTGGGTTACTTAAACCCAAATTCTTTTATTGACCTTTTTTTGGAAAACATATGTACACTATGTACACGAAATTTCAAAATTGATAGGATATTAGGAAAATTCTTTAAACTGTGGATATTTGACCGTAATTACAATATGTGGCTAACACACAATTGGTATTAGGGACAGCCCGACTTAGTTTAACTGGGCAGAATTTGATCATGTATGTACGTTACTGGCGTTTCAGGTTCCGTCACTCTTCGCGCCTTCGCTTGCTTAGTCCGTACCGCCTTTTCCACTCCTGACTGACTACTTCAAACAATTCAATCAACAACGTGCGCTATAACGCGCACTCATATACCTGTAAACATTGTGGTTCTAGTCCTATGTACAGGTATATCAACACACCTTACGATTTCGTGCGTTCAGTGATCCCTTTCGTGGGGAAACCATGCATTGACTGTAGGGTGTGTTAAATGTACTACCTCTCCAATAGCGCGCACTCAATTTTACCCCCTTAATTGTGGGGAATCATGCTGCGCTGGAGGGGTGTACATTTCTAAGTGTCAGGTGTGTTACGAACTGCTAACACTCCTGACAAAATATAAATGTGTTAAATCACATATATATAATCCCCCTATGCGTGCTTCGCACGCATAGGGGGTATATAGTCGTACATGCCCGAAGGGCGAACACGACTCAAATTCAAAAATAATAATAAAACAGTGTAGTCACTCTCGTTGACTCGTCAAGATCTCAACACACTTCAAGAAGATGGCAGCAGCCAAGATAAGCAAACTGAACGACACCATGGTGAATATGCAGAGGGTGAAGCATCATTTGATGGAGACCAACCCTGAGAGAAAGACAATGATCTTCCTACAAATGGCTCATGATCTGGTGGAAGAAGTCCTAAGGGAAGAAATCATTAGGGACAGAACGGAATGGGAGGAGAGACAAAGACTGCAGCAGCAACAGCAGCAGCAGCAAAGACAACAACAACAGCAGCAGCTAGAACTCTTGCAGTCCATGAAACTACCCGACGGAGAAGTCAGTTGCAAAATGGATTGCGATGAGTTTGCCTTCTTTTTATCAGAAAGAGAGCATGTCCATCAGCAGCCACGAGACCCGTGGCTAAACGTGGCCGCCCTGCTGCAGCCACCGCTGCTGCTGCCGCAACTAGTAGTTAAACATAACTTCTTAACCCCAACGGTCCTTTTCAGGGCCACCCATTAATCAAGAAAATATTAATTTTCATATCATTGCCATATATATGTGTTTGTATGTTTGTGTGTTTGAGTTTGTCTTTTGTCTTTACCCTCTTCAAAAAAAAAAAAACAAAACAATTCCCTTTCCCTGAAAAAATAATGTTTGTATAGAGGGTGTGGTGTGTGTTTGATTAAAAAATAAAAAATACAAATAAATGATGTGGTGTGTTTGATAAAAATTTGTTAAAAAAATGGATTGCATGTTTGTGGTGTGTGTTTGATTAAAAAATAAAAAATAAAAATAAAAAAAAGGATTGTGTGTTTGTGTTTGATAAAAATAAAATAAAAAATAAAAAAGGGTGGTGTGTTTGTATGTGTTTTTTTATTTATCAAATGTAGTTTCTTTTAGGTCCGCGAACTGGGTCTGTGTTTTTTGGGGTAAGGGGTGATGGAGTGCAGAATCTGCGAAGCCTAGAATGACGTCATAGGGATGACGTCAGACGCGGGTAGTGTGAGTAATGTTTTTTTAAGGTGTGAGGGATGTTTTCCTTCACGTCCGCGCTTCTCGCATATAAAGTGACGCATTCCCCCGATAGAGCTACCCCACTTATTCATCAAGATGAATATAATAGAAATCAATCGTCAGATTCGAGTTCATTTAGAGTTGGCCTGGCACCTCCTCCAAGAAGTGGAGAAGAGGGGGTGGAGGAACAGGAGAATAAGAAGGAGCCCATCAGACCCCACCTGATGATGGAGGAGAAGGAGGATTGGGAGCCTGAAACAACCCATCCTCCGTTTATCCTAAACAACAGCTTCAAGAGCTGCATGAGTGCAGCCACATGGAGTGGAAGCTGTCCCGCGTGTCGGGCCAAGCCAGGGAGGTGCCCGCACCTCTAGATGAACTCTAAACCAAACGGCCCTTTTCAGGGCCACCCATTTCACAAGAAAAAATTAATTTTCATAATTGCCATAGGTGTTTGTATGTTTGTGTGTTTGTATAGAGTGTGTTTGTTTTTTCCCCACTCCAAAACAAAATTAGTCACATTCCCTGGTATGTGTTTGTAGAGTGTGTTTGTATAGAGTGTGTTTGATTAAAAAATAAAAAAATAAAAAAGGATGGTGTCATGTGTGTTTTGTTTGTATGTTTGATACAAAAAATTATGTTTTGGAAAAAGGGATGTTTTCCTTCACGTCCGCGCTTCTAGCATATAAAGCGGTGCCTTCCGCAGTCGCACCATTCAACGTCAACTGAAAAGAAGACCTAGAATGACAACCATCGAGAATCTACAGGAAGCCTGGGATGTGATGGTTGGAGTGGAGTCCCTGGTAGAAAGGATAGAGTGTTGTTGGAGATATCCAACCACTCTACCCTTTGTCTCCAACCAAGTGGCTGCCCTACAGAATGCCAGGAGTCTAGTACATGATGTAATGGTGGAGGAAGTCATGAAGACCTCCTCGGTACCCTGTAGAGTAGGGCTTCTCAAGAAAGCCCTGGACTTACTGGAAGGGGTGGAGAATTTTCTTCACCAAGTAAAAGAAGATTTGTGGTTGTATCCACCCCCCAGTACCGTCAGACGGGAAGCAACAGCCCTACTCACAGCCAAAATACTGGTTACAGATGTGATGGAAAAGGAGGTTGCCACCATTAAGAAGGTTTGGGCAGAAGAAAGAATGGAGAAGAAGAAACAACAAGACTTCCATCGTCTGAATTTGAACTGGATGAAAATCCAGGACAAGTTCAGGCGAATGGGACATCCCGACTGGATGTCAGAGAAGAAGAAGAAGAAGAACAAATTTCACCTCCCAGGTTTCCTGAGTCAATGTTGGAGAAAGTAAACACTCCAACGGCCCTTTTCAGGGCCACCCATTTTCCAAGAAAAGATTAATTTTCCAATGATTGCCATGTTCCATTTATTTTATTTTTTTTTTCCGTTGGTACCCCAAGTGCCCCCAATGCTAAATTCCCGTTGGTACCTATAGTGCCCCCCGCCATGTTAAATTCCCGTTGGTACCTATAGTGACCCCCGCCATGTTAAATTCCCGTTGGTACCTATAGTGCCCCCCCGTACCTATTTACCCCCCCTCCACTACTTATATATATATATATATATATATATATATATATATATATATATATATATATATATATATATATATATATATATATATATATTAGGGGTGAATTTATTAACCGATATATCGCTGTATCAATACTTTGTCTATATCGATACAAGAGGGGAAGAATCGATACAAAACGATACTTACTCTATGCAAGTTACTTTAATCTTCAGCAGTCGTGAATAATTATTAGACATTTGCCTTTTCATTCTTTAAATTGAGAATTCATCTGAGATAGCCATATCAAGCACATACTCATTTCTGTCAGCAAAAAATAAAAGCAATTTACAACACCCACTCGCGTTCTACAAATTAACACAAGGTGACTAACTCACGTGGTTCGAAATCTGCCCCCTTCTCCCGCCCCAATTCCATGCTAATCAGTTTATCTCGTCTGCATCTTCAGCCACTGATAGCATATATCAACGGAGAGAAGACATTGCAGATTTCTTCCCAATGTATGATTTAAGTACTTTACTAATCATTTGATAACCACTTTTACGCGAAATTTATATGTAGCATCGCATCTTGTCTTCTTGGATCGAATTGAAGGCTAAACATCTGGCGTGTCACGCAGTGTTACGTGCAATTCTGATTAGTGGTTATTGTTTGTTCAAGTCCAGGGTAAAACAATAACCACCAATCATAACTAACTGTAGCGTGTTCACTGCGTGATATACCGGAAATACTGGCATCCAAACTCTATCCAAATAGATACAAAGCAACACAGAAACTTCACACAAAAGTGACTATTAAATGATATGTGTAAAGTACTTATATCGTACATGGGGAATAAGTTTGGAATATCTCCTTTTACGTTGATATATGTAATCAGCGACTGAACCTGACGATGGGATAAAAAAAAAAAAAAAAAAAAAAAAAAAAAAAATAGCGCAGAATTGGCAAGGGGACATATTAAAAACCGCACGATTTATAGCCACCTCGTCAAATATGTAGAAAGAGAGTGGGTGTTGTCAATAATTGCCTTTTTCAGGAAGTAAAATGTGAAAGATTTGGCTATTAGTCATCTCCGCATCCACACTCGGATTTGTTCTAGATAGGAATTTCCTTGCAGAAGGAAATTGCACTGTTTCTTCTGTTTTGAAGATAACACCGTAATCTCTTCAAAATTTAAGTGAAGACATGAAACTGGCAATAAGATGTTTTAAAAAATTATTCATTCAATGTAAAACAAAGAGCGCGGTGACCAGGATGAGTCATGCATATGATCGAAAGGAGCAGCCTAAAATGGCCTAAAAGGGTGAATACAAATCACTAACAGCTAGTCTGTTTAGAAGTATTTTTTTTAAAAAATCTTGTCAAGGATGAGAATGGCATATGAACAGATGATAAGTCTATGTTTGTTTGTAATCTGAATACTTGAAATATACCCAATATGTCAACACAAAAAAAACAAAACAAAAAAAAATGGCACCACCCTACCATTGACATTTTAAAGATGAAAAGACCATCAAGTTGATATGTGTATCGATAATGTATCGTATCGTAGGCTGTGCATCGAGAATAGTATCGATGCGTGGCAGAGGTGTATCGTTTCACCCCTAATATATATATATATATATATATATATATATATATATATATATATATATATATATATATATATATATATATATATATATATATATATATATATATATACAAAGATACACACCTGGATATCTTGCATCATGATCAGTCCCATAGTGATAGGCAGGGATAGAAAAACTATAATTTCCTTTCCACTGGTATCACACCAGTGCCAAAACCTGGATTTTGGTTTCAATAGATCACCATTCTGCTGCAAGAACTCATTAGCATATCTGAAATAAAAATGTAAAAGAATTGTGGATTGAAAGAAACACACTCAGACACTAAGTTAGCTACATCACAGGACAAAAATACAATTTAAAAAATCACTATATTGACATTTAAATAATTATTTTCAACAATTCAAATATCATTTTGAAACAAAATAAAAATATGCACCAGCTTATTTGAATCTATACTTTTTGCTCAGTCTCAACAACACATTTGTGTAGGTTATATATGTGATTAACGTAATTAAGAGTTGAAATTATATTTTTTAAATCAGTGACTTAAAATTCACATATAGAGAGATATATAATCAACCCCCATCTATAACGCCAAAATATTTAAATGCCTTTGTTATTGATGGAATAAAAAAACTTCATCTTAACAATATTTATATGATTATATTAAATGTCATAGATCTAATAATTGGCAATTATAAATTATAAATTATAAAATAAAAATAAAATTTAACTGGTGATTATTGGAGCTGAGTTATTGTGCATTCCATTTTATTCCATATGTATGAAAGACTAACTCATTTGTTTCTGCAGCATTTCATCGTAGTCATGATCCTTAATGAAAAGATTAAAATAATCCAGAGGCTCTTTAAGTTCCTCAACAGGTGCCCGTAACCCAGGTAGACACATGAAACTGCGCTCTGTTCTCACGGTTACATCTCCAACTTCCCACTTCTCTAAAATATCATTTTCTCTGTCACCAAAATCTCTACCGTCTTCCTCCCCAACATCGGGCTCACCAAACCCCTCAAACTCACTCTCACTATCCTAATCTCCCACCAACTCGCGCAAGAAATGTTCCTCATCACCGTACACAAATGCCATATTGTTTATATCGATGTCGTCTGTTGACAACCAAATCTCCCGGCAAATTTGTTAGTTTTTTCCCATATTTTGTCGGTTATTGATCAATAGCATGTGATAATTATTGGACCATCTTGTGTGGTATTCTATATAATATTTTTAGCACGTGCTTAATGATTGGTGGAGATTCAACATCCGTTTACGTCATTGTAAGAAGCCATATTTTTTTTTGTCTACCGATACACAAGACGCTTTGTTCTGACCATATAAATATGAGTATCACATATATATTCAGGTAACGTAAACAATATATTTATGGCTTCCGCACTACCAGGGTTAAATTAAGAATTAAATAGTAAGACATAGCACCCAATCATCATAAATATCCGGGTGGACATTTTACATCGTATGACTAATAGGTGAATAGCACTCATGCGTAGGGAAATTATACACAACATACACAACAATAACATCCCCAGTGGAAATAACTTTAATTTTGTAATAATCTAATCAAATCTGCTGAGTTTGAAGATATACGATGATTTCAGGAAGGTGACCTTTTGTATTTCATTAGTCTCACGAATCCAGATCCTCTTTGACGGAAATGGGGAGCACATTTTCTTTCTTCCTGTTTGCTCATCCCCTCTTCACAGGACCATGTTCTTGACGAAATTAATTATGTATATTATAAGGTTTAACGGCACATCAGTTCAGTACTGGCTATTGTATATAGTGCTGAATAAAAAGTAAGTTTAAAAATGTACAGATTAAGAATTGCCAAAAATCATGGAAAGATATCGTCCAACAGCCCATTATCGTTGTCCTCCTTCAATCGTGCGCCATGTTTCTCGCGATCTAACGCGCTTATTTCGAGATTATGACGTCATCAGCTGTGTCACCATCGTTCTTCAAGAGCGACATAATTTAATTGTATAGTAAAATCAAACACAATGAGATTCAAAAAGGTAATTTAATGTAATTTTAAAAAATCATAATGAAAATTTATGTTTTCACTAATGCCTTTTTTGTGTCAGACATTTTGGCCTTGAATTTTCTATTATATGTCACGTTAAGTGAATGAAAAGTGGTTGCTCGAGGCTACTCCTTTCCAACTAAACAAGATACATGAAATTATATTCAACTTAGGTAGTCAGGGTAAAATAAAAACACTAGCTCTGGATGAGCTATTTTACTGACGCAAACATAAAGATTTTGTTCAAGACAAGATAAAATGTGACGATGGTAAAATTCTCTAAAGAATATAAAATAAGAGATTAAAGGTAAAAAATATGAAGCCTTTAAATTGCAGGATTAAAACTTGTTATATAAACCACATTCCCTTGAAAAGTCCAAGATTGTGTCAGGTGATACTTCATCATAAAGTTTAATATTTGAGTTCACATAAAAAACTTGTCTCGCACAGTGGAGGTCAATACACCAAACAAGAACTTATTTCGCTGTCAGTTGACACTGGCAAGGTATGCATACAGACTATCCTTAATCGGATATATGGATTTTGGACCAAAGGCAGTAAAAACTGGCATTTAAAAAAAAAAAAACAACTAAAAAACAAAACCCCGAAAGACATTTCTATTGGTCTCTCCTGGAGTTATACGTTTTTATGCACTTTTAGGCACATCACCGTTTCAGAAATATATTCCATTCAGACTTTGAAAATAATACTTTTGTAGAACAACATAAATTTTTCATATAAGAAAAAAACATAGTGGACTCTAAATTAACTATGAGGAATAAAGCTAAAGTATGTTTTTCATGTAAATATGCACAGAATTATAATAACAAAGATTTGGGGAGCCACCTTGGGTCATCTGCTTCAGTGTGTCCTTGGGGAAGGCACTTAGCTCTTATTTCCTCAGCATGGTATAGCCAATAATGTGTTAAAAGTGCCATTAAAACCAATACAAACAAGGAACAAGAATAATGATTTACCCCGAGACTGAAAATGGGCCTTTGTCCCAATGAGAAGTTCGCAATTTGAGCAATGTACTCCTGAATTTTTTTCCTCATCTGGTCTAATTCAAGGCCCCATTCCTTACCCAAGAAAAATCTCTGTTTTGATGCAGCTGTACAATGCAAGTCACGTTGATCACTTGCTCAGTAGCTGACTGAATGCCTCTTATGGTGGGAAGTTGATTCTCCCCCATCAGAGTAGTTAGTAAGGTCACCTCAGTGTAGCAGTGAGTTTCGTTATAATGGGCCACCTGTTGATGAGACGACTGTAATAATTCTCTTGTCCCAGTGGTGACTGAAGCTCTGCCCACAGGATCAAGAGATTCAAATTTAGGGATACCTGAGGTCCCATATCAGCCAATTGGAGAACCTCACATGATTTACAGAAGGTATTCATTTGCAAATTCAGTCTCAAGGAATTTCAATCTGTATAGATGCCATAACAGCAGGCTGGGCTGTCCCCCTCCTGCCCTCAATTCAGGAAGTGAGCAGAGTGTATCCCCTTCAGGAGCATTCATTGCCTATCAATCACCTGGAGATAAAAGCCACAGTTGATGCATTTCAATTGTTGTAGGTGACACTGTCGGGAAAGAACTTTTTTTTTCTTCCACCTTCACTGTGGTAATTACGTTAGAAAGCAAAGGGAAATCAAATGCCCAGATCTCTGCCTTTTGGTTTGGGATTTTCTCTGGTCTTGTCATCATTGAAAAATCCATATCCAAACCCGGCACATACATGGGCATACTCAATGTCCTAGCAAAATCAGCTAATCTAAATTGAATGGTCTTTTCAGTTCTCAGGAAACAGACAAATCTGGACCTGCAAAGCTACCAACATTTGACTGGCCATTCCCAAGTCCAAAGGCCTGGAGAACCGACACTTCTTCCATGAACTGAACTGTCTAGATGCATACGTATTCCCTTCAATCCCTCTGATCCCAAGGTCTTGCAAAAAGTGAGAGAATCTGGGTGCCATTTGATCCTGATTTCTTCCCTCAAGTGGGAAAAGTCGTGAATAATGATCTGTTTATCTTGGAATTCCAAGGAAATGGACAATCCTCACTTGCTCAAGCAATCTAGGTGTTTCACTTGAACCCACAGGGGCAAATGTTTCTTAGAATGAGTAGGCCCACCACTCTATCTAGAAGCGTATAATAGGAAGTTGAGAGTGTTCTTCCAGTGGTTTTAAGTGGGAAGACATCACTCCTCTTAAAGCCTCGATACCACAAATACCTTACTTTCTCCTGTGGCTTTTTGAGGATAAGAAGTTAGCACTCATCACGATATAAGGCTACCATTCCACAATCTCAGATACATTTTTCCACCATGGAAAGGAAGATATAGGCCTAAACAAAGACCTCTCTGACCTTCTGGCAAACTTTGATCTGTCATGACCGAAGGCTTTGGCCCTGTGTCTGAAATGGAATCTACCTTGGGTTCTGACTTAGCTGTCAGTTTGAACCTCTGTCTAGAGCATCATTAGCTCATCTCTTTGATAAATCTGCTTCCTAGTTGTTCTAGCTACAGCAGGCAGAACCACTGTAGATGTTCATTAAGGTTTTGCGTTTTTCATCTGACCAGTGTGTTCGGGGAAATTTCTCCAAAACTTTTCAAAAAAGGGGTATTTTGGGAATTTAGTTTGTCATCGCTTCTTCCCACACAATGGTTTGAGGATTTTATTGTTTTGGTTAATGTTTTACATTTGAATATATTTCCTGAATCCCCTTAATAGATTCTTCATATACTTGGCAGGACTCATTATTAAGTGTAGACAATTTATTCTGCTATATACTTGCTCGCCCTTTTTCCTTGAGATCAAGGTCTCGGTCACAGAAAATTTGCATTAAGGTTTTGAATAAGGTTTTTTTGCTTATATTTCCTAAACCCCTTGATGGATTTTCATCATTATTTGGATGAATTATTATGAAATTAAAACGTTAAATTCTGCTGTATGTATGCTTGCCCCTTTGACCTTGGGGTCAAGGTCACATACATACTTGGTCTTGGGGTCAAATCATAGGTCACTGCTTTCATTTTTTTTTTCATTGAGCTTATGAATACAGTGACTTGTACATATATAAATGAATTTTGACGACTTTTTATTTAGTTGTTTTTCAGTAAAGAAGTTCATAGTCAGCACTCGGATATTGATTTGAAGGTCAAAAGTCATGACTCAGTTTTTTATCTTTCAGGTGTTGAGAGCATAGTAACACTATTAAGTATGAATACATTTTTTCAGACCTAGTGTGTGGACATATCTGGAGAATTCCTTTAATGATAACAGCTAAATAACATGTTTTTTTCTTCTTCAAAGACAAACAATTTATTATGGATCTAACCAACCAAGCATGTTGGGTATATCTTTCCAAGTTGAGTGATATTCTGACTGTGGTATCAGGTTGAAGGTCAAAGGCCATGTCAAAGATTTTTGTACTATGCCTATCTTGAGAACATAACTCGAACATATAAGAAAATATTTGTAACAACAAATCTGGTATGTTGGAGTTTCTGAAGAATATCTCGGATGTTTACAAATAGTCAGCAGGTAAAAGGAATAAAAAGGATGGAAGAAACTTACTCTTTGTGGATTTGTGTAGAACTTTTTAGACAGTAGAGCATCAGTCTCTTCGAGAGACTCTTGTTAGGAGTATACAATAGTCTAAAAATGTGGCTTTGCCGACTGGGGTTGGCGGTGGATGGGTATTGGTGACAGGAATTAGAAAGAATGGGTTTTGTTTACTTACTTCAAAAGTGTGAGTACGATGTAGCTTCATATCAGATTTAGTTGGAATTTAATAATAACAATCCATATCATGCAGTCTGTAATTCAAGGATTAGATATAGATTTTGAAGATTAAAAAAAAAAAAAACTTAGATATTTCCCATTGATGAATGTGGTGGTAATGCCCATTCATTTTCCTTTTAAAATGTTTGCACATAAAAATTTGATATTGTGTTTGTTCTTCTAAAGTGATCATATTATATACTTCATCATTCATTTCAATGTTAAGGAATAATTAAAGAATATCAAACTTAAAATTAATTCAGCATTCACATATAATTCTGAAAGATTCCTCAGCTTATTCAGGTTTTATTTTTTTAAATTTTTTTTCAGGTTGTGTATTGGAGGCACAGTTCTCAGCTTCGTACATGATATAATTTTTAGTTTGATTGGGTAAGTTTCTTATCAGCATGTTTGGTGATAGGGGTGAAACGATACACCTGTGCCACGTATCGATACGATTCACGATACACAGCCTACGAAACAATACATTATCGATACACACATCAACTTGATGGTCTTTTCATCTTTAGAAGGTCTGTCAGTGGTAGGGTTGTGCTGTTTTATGTGTTGACATATTGGTTGTATTTCTTGTATGCAGATTACAGACATATACCGGTAGATTGAGCATCTGTTCATATGCCATTTTCATCATTGTCAAGATTAAGAAACAGTACATCCAAACAGACTACATATTAGTTGTAAGTGATTTTAATTCAATCATTTAGACCGTTTGAGACTATTCCGTTTGATTGGATCCAGGACTCATCTTGGTAACCACACCCTTTGTTTTGCACTGCATGAATGCTTTTAAGACATCTTATTATCAATTTCATGTCTTCACTTAAATTTGAAAGACATGATTGTGTTATCTTCAAAACAGAAGAAATAGTGCAATTTCCACCTGCAAGGAAAATCTTATCTAGAGCAAGTCCAGGTGTGGGAGTGGAGATGACGAACATCCAAAATCTATCACATTGTACTTCCTGCAGACATAAAACAACTGCTGCTGCTACAGGCACTCGTTTCTGTTAGTGAAAAGGAAAACTATTGACAATGCCCACTCCCTTTCTATAAAAAATTAACACATTATTTACCCTTTTGGCGCGTTCAGTCACTGATTACCTGTATCAACTTAAAAGGAAACATTCCAAACATGTTCTCCATGTACGACTTTAGTAATTTACAGATCATTTAATAACCATTTTGAACTAAAGTTTCTCTGTTGCTTTGTATCTACCTGGATTGAGTTTGGATGGCAATACTTCCGGTGTGTCACGCAGTGAATAAGCTGCAGTCAATTCTAATTGGTGGTTATTGTTTGGCCTGTACTGCAACAAAAACAATAACCACCAATCAGAATTTAATGTAACATATTTCATTGCTTGACACACTGGAAGTGTAGCCTTTAAATTCGATCCATATAGACAAAATACGAAGCAACAGAGAAACTTCGCGTAAAAGTGGTTATTAGATGATAAGTAAAGTACTTCAATCATACATGGGAAACAAATTTGGAAAGTCTCCTTTACATTGATATATATTATCAGTGGCTGAACATGCTGATGGGATAAACTAATTAGCATGTAATCTGCGAAAGGGGAGGGGAATACACATTTTGAACCACATAACCTTGTGTTATGCAAAAGGTGAGTAGGAGTTTTCAACAGTTTTTTTTTTTTCTTTTTTACTGACAAACATTAGTGCCTGTCCCTGCGATGGCCGTTTCAGATAAATTCTCAGTTGAAAGAATAAAAAGTCAAATGACTAATAATTATTCATGACTGCAGAAGATTAAAGTAACTTCTATAGGGTAAGTATCGTTTTGTATCAATTCTTCACCTCTTGCATCGATACATGTATTGATATGGCAAAAGTATCGATGCGTCGATATATCGATGAATCGTTTCACCCCTACTTGGTGATGGTATTTCAATAACTAGAAGTGGTTGACAAATGTTGGCAAAATGATGGTAGTTACAGTGAAGCCTCATTCATCCAGACTTCATGATAGTAGTTGCAGTGAAGCTTCATTTATCCAGGCTCCATGATGGTAGTTACAGTGAAGCCTCATTCATCCAGGCTCCACGATAGTAGTTACAGTGATGTCTCATTCATCCAGTCTCCATGATAGTAGTTACAATGAAGCCTCATTTATTCAATCTCTGATTGTAGTTACAGTGAAGGCTCATTCTTCCAGGCTCCAAGATGGTAGTTAAAGTGAAACCTCATTTATCCAGGCTCCATATTCTCAAAACATTTTGAGCACAAAACTCAAGCTCAAGTTCAAAGTCAGAAAATTTTGATCTTCTGTGAATTGGAATAAAATTAAAATCATAGAACTCTCAGGATTGTCTTAATGTCAGTTCCTCTATTAGCATGATGAATTTCATTGATGTAGATATAGTCCAAGTGTCACGTCCAGATTGCGAATTTTGAGCTTGAGCTTGACTTTGTTGCTGAAAATGTTTTGAGAATATTGAGTCTGGCTTCATTTATCAGAATGTCTTGGTGTCCATGTGATAACTATTGGATCTATTCTTAGATGCCTGATTTTGGGATTCAAGCTGATTTCTGAATCATGCCAAAAAAACAATATGCACAAATCATGCATCATATTTGCAAGCCTTATGTTGACTTGTTGAATCCCCACATATTTAGAAACTTCCTTCCCCTCTTTTTTTTTCATTTGATTGAGGATTTTCCACCAAAAGTTTCATTTCTAGAAGAGACCCTGGATAATTTCTTTGTGAAGATTTCTTCTTTTATTCTTGAAAGTTATTATCTAATCTGGATTCCCCTGCTTATCTGTATGAAATCCTGGGATCAAATGTGTCTTGATTAACAGGGTTTCATTGTATTTAATATAGTGATATCAAAATTTAAGATTTGCAAGTCAAGCTTGTACATTAATCTTGTGAGAACAATAACTAGTATGATGAAAATGGGGAACAAAATCAAGATTTTATTCAGAAATCATAGGATTTTTTTTACCATCAGAGCTGTGTTGTAATCATCATGACAAGCAGTAATTAAACTATGCTCAGTAAACCAACTTTTCAGCTTGCCAAGCCATGTGGTTTTGCCCTTTATCCATTGTGCATTGTCTCTCTGTCAGCAGTTGCTTATGACCACTCTGGAGGCCATATTTGTGATCTGATTTTGATCAGATTTGGAATAAAAGCTTTTCTCATCAAGATCTTGGACCATTTGTATAATGAGCAAAAACCATGCATGTTAATGAGGTGATCTTGCATCAGTTTTGCTGAGCTAGTTACCGCTCTGGAGGCCATGTTTTTATCAGACTTCAAATATAAGTTTATCTCATCAAGGTGTCGGACAAATTCATTAATGAGAGAGAAGTATGCATAATAATGAGATGATCTTGCATCTGATTGGCTAAGCTTGATACCACTCCAGAGGCCATATTTGTATAGTCTAATTTTGATCAAAGTTGGAAAATAAGCTTAACATCATTAAGAGCTCTGTCAAGCAAGATCCATGCATATTAAGCATATTAATGAGGTGATCTTGCATTTGATTCATTGAGCTTATCATCACTCAGTAGGCCACATTTTTGGTCCAGTTTTTATGAAGCTTGGAAAATAAGCTTATATCATCAAGATCTCTGTTGAGTTCAATAAGGAGTGGCATCCACACATATTAATGAGGTGATTTTCCATCTGATTGGCTGAGACTGTATCTTTGATCCAAGTTTGATCAAATTAGAATATGGGCTTATCTTATTAAGATCTTGGCTAAGATAAATTGTGATCGACATCCACACATAGTAAGGAGATGATCTTGCACCTGATTGGCTGAGCTTATTACCGCTCTGAGGAGCTATATTTGTGATCCGATTTTGATCAAACTTGGAATATAGACATTATCATGGTCTTGGTTGATTTTACTTAATGAGCAAGATCCATGAATATTAAAGAGGTAATATTTGTTGAGCTTGCTGCCTCTTTTACGGCCAAATTTCTGGTTTGATTTTGATCAAACTTGCAATATAGGCTTATAATATCAGGATATGGGAAAAATTTTATAATGAGCAAGAACCATTCATATTTATGGGAGAATCATACATTTGATTTGCTGAGCTTGTTACCAACCTAGAGACTGTAATTTTGATACTATTTTGATCAGACTTGGTAAATGGGCTTATATCATGAAGATGTCAGATGGATATGATTATGAGGGAGATTGTCAGCAATCTAGCAACTCTGTTTCTGATCAGATTTGTTTAATTGTCTTGTATCATCAAGATGTTGGATGAATTTGATTATTAGGAACATCAAAGCTCATTTATGAGATAATCCTCTCATCTGATTTTCAGAGTTTGTTACCACTCTGAAGACCGAATTTTGAACCAATTTTGCTCAAACCTGCTAAATAAGCTTTTATCATCATTGTCTTAGGTTCTGCAGTAAGTTAGGTCTGTGCATTTTAATAAAGTGATCATGCAAACTGAATGGCTGATGTTATACCGCACTAGCTACTTTATTTCTGAGCCAATATCGATAGAAATTAGGATTTTGGATGAGTTCAGTTATGATCAAGATCAATACATAATATTCATGCCTTTATCTTTGGTGAAGTAGATAAAACATGATATAAAGGTTGGGGACATTGCATATAATTGTGTTTTTGAACAATACTACATTAGCCTACTTAATAATGATCAACTGATCGGTTATGCAAGCCAAGTGAGCAATATCAGCTCACTCATATATCTGGCTTGATTTGCAGTTCTTAAAAAGTATTTTTGTTTTCAAATTTGATGTAAATTATACAAGAGTTACATACCAGAAACATTGGCATACTAGCATCAGGTGACCAATTATTTTATAAGTTTAAACAAAATTGTGAATGAATTAAGAGCTACCCCTTGATAAAGAGTGTTTTGTGATATTTACTGCTTTAAAAAAATGCTCTGCAGTTAGATGTTTTTCAACTTTAAGCTTTAGAAATTATTTTATGATTTTATAGATGAACAGCATCTGAGTACATTTGTTTCTTCATTTTCAGGGATGCTAAAGGACAAGAGTTGTGCCTGAAGGTAGGTAGCACGCCACACATGCACACACACACACACACACACACCTGCACATATACACACACTGTGACTTCACTATTTTATTCTTCAGATACATAACCTGATCATAATACATACACTATTTCACAAATCCAGTCCTCCTATGTCTTTTGGCTTAAAGTGCTAAAAAAAAAAACATGATCATCTTACAAGACAAAAGTCAGACAAGAGTGGTCTATCATTGGATAAGGGGATTATCACAAATCCTGTAATTTGTCAGTTACTACTTCAACTTACGCCTGGTCAGTAACTCTCTTAAGAGGCCTTGCAGATACCTTTTACTTTGTGTCCTTTCTCAAAATTGAGCAATCCTTAGGATTTTTCTCATCACAGTGAAGCATACTCCATCTATTTTCTTCCTGAATTTCACTCTTTCTTCATTGTAGATGAATGATTTGCAGCTCAGTTGTCTGTTTCATTGTACAGCTAAATAGTGCCAATTTAATTTTCTACTTAATTGCTCGTTACTACTTACAATACATCTTGACCTTATTGCCTTTTATTCCAAATAAATTATCATTTATTCTTAGTAATGTTACGACTAGGGGTAATGTAACAAAAGAAAAGACTCAAACAAACTTTCAAGATTTAAAATTACAAATATTTAATTTCCTAATATATTAAAATATTTTAACAAACAATCAAAGTGAAAGAATTAAAAATAACTTACAGTATAGAATATCCTTAAAAGTCCTAAATTGTTTTAAAGTTCACTGATCCGGAAGTTAATCCAAATATTCCGAATGAAGAAGGTTCTGAATGAAACCTTTGTTGTACTGATGTGTTAATAAGAATCAGTTATATCCAAGTTTTATAAATTTCAAATAGTCCTTGTGAATATGGAATATCACAAGTTCTAGAAATGTTTCCGATAATTCCACAGAGCTGTATAATTACTAAAGTTTAAGACACAGTACTGAATACAGAATCTACTTATGATGATATATCAAAAAAGTAGAATATCCACACACAAAATGAACCAAATTCGTTTATGGCCTCTCAGGCTGTCAAACTATGCTAGGAATGCCTAAACACAGGATTATTTCCTATTATTTAGTCTCTTACTACACAGATTGAAATAAAACCCATTCTACGTCTTTGATAAACAACTGGGTATTTCAAAATAATTTCTTTTTAAATTACAACCCTCTCCAAACCAATCAGAAACTAGGTTATGCATGACATCGCCAAAGTACTGGTGCCATGACATTATTAACAGTAAATAATGTATTGACTCTGAAATGAATCATAGAATCTAGGTCAGAAGTTCATACCCTCACGCGCTGGATCATATGACACGACTAAAGCTTCAGTGAAATATCGATCCAAATTTCTGTATGTGTACTCACGGCAAGACGACAGCAGTTAGACTAAGAACAAAGATCACAAACTAATAAACTATACCATTATTAAAAGAAAAATGATATATAATTCCGTAACAGTAATTAGATGATTTCTGTAATTTGTCACTGCCATTTATTCCATTTCTTAGCATCCACGTAACTCTAAGCCTAGTGAGATGCTTGACTGTTTTTGCCTGTATGTGCGATTGTTTTACTTTCTTTAATTACAGGTAACAAAGGGAAGGATTAAGTGTGGGGCATGTAAAGGTTTAAGCTCGCTAAAAATAATTACTGCAATTGCATGACATGTATGTGGTGTCATTGAGACCATACATGTGAATCTGTGCTCAGTGGATTGAGGACAAATGGGCAACATTTTCTGCCAAACAGCTGTCCCAGGCAAACAAGAGAGCCAGAAAGTGGTCTTCAAAGGATGTGGACACTATTAGCCTTGTCACTGCAGCCACCTAAGTCATGAACCTCTTTATGTCACAGTTACTTGAGGCAGATAAGTTGCCAGTGATGAAAAAGGTCTGGCATTCTTTGGTAACAAGGACCACACACACAACCGCAGTGATATTGTTACTCAGTTTTCCACCACTGTTTTCTGGTCATACAAGCACGGAACAGACTTCCAGGCCAGTACTGATACCAGACACTAGCTTGCCTCATAACTCATTCAGTCCAGTCCCTGCACTGTCTCAACTTACACCCAGTGTCACTGGTTCTGGATATGGTAATCTGTCTTCCTGACACACAGAATCGCAGACCCAAGATGCAGACAGCCTCCAGCACCCAGTTTTCCCATTTCCTGCACTGACTTTGTCACAGAAGCACAGTGCAACCTGCACTGAATTTGGTAATCAAGTCTACCACCATATTCTTCATTGGACCTGTGAAGGCAATGCAGACCAGTACTGGATCGTTCCATCACTGGTCTCAGCTTCATCATGACCCAGTGCCAGTTGCAGTGATTTCCTTTTCCCAGATACCTGGCACCCATCTCAGACTTTGATAATGTTCAAAGTCAAAACCTGAAGATAACATGTTCTCAAATGATCAGACTTCCAGCCCTTGTTTATCATCCCTGACTTCCTGCATTCCCTGCCCATTCATTGCTACCATCGCAGGAGGTTTCTATATTGCCCCACACCTCTGAATTAGAAAACATATTTGCAAACCCTTTCTCTACTTGATCTGATAATATTCAGTGAAAACTTAGCCTTCCATGCATCCATTGAAGAAGTCCTTTGGCTTCTGTCTCCAGAGTCCTGTTCCCCAGGTCCTGCTCTATCAGTGTCCACTTATGGAATTCCCATATCAGTCAACCTTTTAACCAAGAAAGACAGTTTTATTTCAAACAGTTACTGCAGTCTGGTCAAGTTGCTGACATCTGGAATGATTCAAAAGACAACTTCAAGATCCAAACATCAACAAGTCTTCTCACAATGGTGACTCCCATCTTACTTCAATCTGATCTTCTACAAAACACACACTGATTTCCACACTAAACTGTCTTCAGTTGACAAAGATATTGCAGGCCTTGGAATGTCAAAACCAACTTCTGTATACATGGACCAAAAACTCTTCCTCAACATGCAAGAACTGGTTTGCATCATTTTAGCTATTGGCTTCATGCTCAAATCTGGTCTCCATGGATATCTTTCAGCAAGTTGAGTATAGCTTAGAATCCACCATTGAAATGCCGTTTTTAACAGACATGCCCATGAGTCGGTCTCTGCATGGCTCGTGTACTCAACAGGGCAGCTCAACATTTACTCTCCAGTTCTATAGTGCTTCTTAAGCCTCTAACTCACAGAGAAAGATGCATTCCTATCTGCACCCTCTGATCTCGGCCAACCTCCTATTCCACAGTCACACAGAAGATGTCAGGAAACAGGCTGCCAAAATGGCAAACCTCGCACATGCCTAGTGACCCAGAGTCAAGCCTTTGTTTCCCAAGAGAGATCAGAGAAATGGGAAGGAACCCCATCATGGCATACTAGACAGGGAAACCCTCTTGCAGACTTTACTCCTCAGCAATGGCACAGTTTCCCAGAGCAAGTGATGGGAAGAAATGGACTGATTTTGGCCCAGTTTGACTCTCCAATGGCCTCTTTCCCACAGAAAATGATGCCATGCTTATGACATCTTTTTTTTGACATACGGGTGTGTGTGTGTGTGTGTGCAGACTTTAGCATTTTACCACAGAGTTGGAGAGACTGCCATGAGGACCCATGGGTCTTGCAAATTATCTTGTAGGGCATCCAGATCATGTTTATTAATCCTTCTCTTTCAAGGGTTTCCTTTGTTACAGACAGGCGGAGAGACCCATACAAGACAGATGTTCTGCAGCAGGAAATTAATAATCTCTTCACAAAAAGGATGGCAGAGATCATTCACAACACAGATTCACTGGGATTTTACTCTAGACTTTTCTCAGTTCCCAGAACCAATGGCAAGCTCCTGCCGCTCATCAACCAAAGCTCTTTCAGCTAACATATTAAGGCACCCAAGTTCAGAATGGAGACCCACCATTCAGGTGTGAGATTTTGTGGCCAGCATAGGCCTTCAAGATGTGTTCCTTTATATTCCCATTTACAGGTCTTCCTGTAAATTCCTGAGATTCACTCAGGGACACCATGTAGCAGTTCAGGGCTCTCCTGTTTGGTTGGAATCTCAGTCCCTGGGTCTTCACTAGAATCGTGGACCAGGTTGTTTCACATTTAAGAACCATCTACATGTCTGGGACTTTGAATTATCTGGACAACATTTCTCAAAAAGCACAAGGTCAGTAATCTTTTATATAAGATATGAAATTCTTTGTTTTTCACTTACTGGATTCTTTATCAACAAAGACAAATCTGATCTCATTCTATCTGAGCATTTCATTTATCCAGGTATGGAGTTCAGAACCTCTCTGAATTGAGTTTCTGTCTCTCAAGAAAGTGCCTTGAAGATCTCAACAGTGTCTTCTGTCCTTCCAGACAGTCACATTTTTAGACTGGGAATTTCTTCACCACTTGGATCTTCACAATGTGTCTGCAGATCATCTTGTTTTGGGCCACATATTCATGAGACCTCTGCAGATGATCTAGTCCAATAAATCAGCCCCCAAAACCAGTATTGGTATGTTAGGTGGTTTGGGGTCTAATCTTAGCTTTTCATAAATTATTGCAGACAGATTTGTCTGCAAGACATGAGTGTACATATTGATTGTTTTTAGACCCAGCATTTCTCACCACTTTTGAGTTACGGTTTGTTAAAGGGGCCTGTCTGCAACCTGCACAGAATTTTTCAATAGCGACAGTATAAAAGTTGGGACACCCTTAATTATTTTAAAAATTAATTTTTTCATGGTCTTTAAAAGTTGGAACACAAAATCGTTAAAATTTGTATGTACTGTACATTTGGGACACCTTGAGAATTTTTTTTTCTCAACTTGCCTATTGGCATATTTTATGAATCATAACCTTATTTTACAAAGGAAAAAAAAAGACGATTTTGCAGTTGCTAAGGGACTACCAATGTTATTGAATAGATGTGAAGTTTATAAATTAGGTTGATCTAAATTGTTTGAGAAATCAATAAATATTTTTGATTTTTATCTGTTTTATTATTTCTATTTCAAATATGTTTTATTTTTTTGAGGAAAATGACAAACATTGAGCACAATTTTGTACCAATATTAACAATAATTTAAATGTTTAATATTAACACTTAATGCATTATTGCATTAAATATGTTGAAAGTAACCAGTAATAACATTTTTAGCCTTGAAAATTTAAATACCTAACTCATTCAAATGTGGTACCAGTAATACAACAACAAAAATAGTGCCCGGGTATTATTCATCGCTTGCATATATTGACCCTCTTACATCATGGTGTCACCACATGTACATTGACCATTTGTAATTAGCACGGAATGTTATATGCCTCTTGGTTTAAAATCATAGGCAACACTGGATAAGGTTACAAAACTAATGGTTTAAAAATATTTGCAATAATAGCACAGTGATAATTTTATCGCAAGTGACCTTAAAGTATGTACATATTTACTTGGCTACGGTAGTCATGCTAGTATTACTGAGTAAGGGGCCAGTACACACTGAAGTACTACACCTGTGATGGCTACAAATTCAATAGATGATAAAGAATATACAGAATGATGCAAATGAAGAAAAAAATTGAAAGTTGATGAACTGTCATGTGTATTGTTTCTGTGTACATATTTGTTTATGAGAGCTATAAAAATAGAGAAAGAGGAAAAGCTGGATTAAGAGTTATTTGGTTTGGAATAATGTTGTAGAACAAAGGGGGTATTACAACTGACATAATTTAATAATTGTGTTTACAAATAGCAATGGTTGTACAAGATATAATATCATTATGTAAGATATTCCATATAAAAACACCACTCTGTGTAAAACTTAAGTTAAACATTTCCATCTTGTGCTTTAGAATACTTAATTTAACTTGAGTAGAAGAACATGTGATTGAACTGTGAACTTCATATTAGATTCAGTGAAGTTGGTCAGGAAACCAGACTAACTCATTAACCCCTATTGCCACGTTTACACATCATGAGGTTGTACCCTACTTCCGAGCTCTGTAATGTGAACATCATTTAGGATACACTAAAGTGGATGGTATTTCAGGAAAGTAGACAGATGTAACTCTACAATGATACCAAATAATGTCAACTTTCTACTTGCATTAAAAAATACAGTGAAAAAAATGCTTTTTTTGAGACCCGATATTTTTAGCTAAAAAATCGCCAGTTCCGCAACTGGAGTTTTTCTCCGGATTTTATACTTTTTGGCCTTAGAACTAAAGCAGACCGGTCCGAACTGCACACAGACAGATGAACCTTTGCAAAAAGTAAGATAAGTTTGAGATTTGGATTAAAAAGGGGCCAGGACATAAAAATCGAGGATCCAATATGAAAAAGCATGTTTTCCAAGTCAACAATAGCAGTACATGATATTTTTTGTTACCTTATTGAAAATTGGTCTAAGTTACGGAAAAATATCAACAGCCTTACTGAGAAGGTCTTGTTAGGGTTGGCAAGCCTGTATTTCTAGGTCAAATAGTTTGTCTGTCAAAAGAGTTTATCAATCTCTCACTGAGAGAGATCTTTCCTTTATGAGAATCAAAGCCCATTAGGTTTGGGCTATTGCTGCATCTTGGGTATTTATTACTCATTCCCTTCATTTAGTGGTGCACCAGAATGAAGCCATTTATTCATTAAGCCTGATTGTGTCAGCCCAGCAAGTTGTCAACAAGCCATCCTTCCTCCAGTCTGCAGTAGCATCCTACTGGAACAAATGATAAGTTCTTTGTGACAGCTGTTATGATTCAATTAGCCTCCATCCAGGCTGGAAAAGTCAGCAAAGTAATAATAGCAGGTGGTGTATTCATATGTAGTTGGGGTGGGGGGAACTAATTGAATTATGTAATACTTACTTGTTATTATTACCAATTCCCACCCTCTCCGCTATGATGTCATTTTTGTCTTGGTCCAAGTAAAAAGAGAACGATATTCCGAATGATGGAATTGACTAAGGCATTGGGCTGGAACTGTTTCGTTTTTTTCTAGACCTCCAATTACTAATTGGAGGAGAGAATTTTCACTTTAGGCTATGGACTTGTGCCAGCAAGAAAGAGACAGCAAAGTAATAATAGAAGGTAAGTGTAACATAATTAAAATTAATAGAAGGTAAGTGTAACATAATTAAAATTAGTTTTACCTCACAAAACTACATTTCCATATAAAATCCAGATGTTTGATAAATTGTAAATCCACGTTGGATAACACAACCCTACTTCCTGTCACCATTTCAAATTACCAGGCTAATTTGGCAGTTAATTGGCTGTTTCATCAATATTGAGGAACCAATCAGATGCAACTTTGCTCATTCAAGATGGTTGTTTTGGTCATGTGACTGGAGCATCTGTGGATTTGTTAAATGTCTATCACATGATGAATATCTCGTCATGTGACTATTGTCATGGTTCAACAATGTGTCAAATTGAAAAATGGACAGATTAATTTTACATTGTAACCCAAATATCTCAGAACACTTTCAGATAATGCAAGTGAATTTTGACCAGATATTGTATTTGGTTGCATTCTAAAATCAAGTTGATAGTCAGCACTCTGACATTAATTGTAAGATAAAATGTCTTGATTCGTTTGTTTTTTTTAGCTGTACTGACTTCTGAGTATGGTAACACAAACAAGTACGAATGGATTTTTATCAAACCCAGTTTGTAGATTTATCTGATGAATACCTAGAATGATGCCACTTGAATAACTTTTTTTTCCCCAACAAATATTAATTACAGATTGAATCAAACTCGGGATGTGGGTATATCTTGATATTGTGTGAGACAAGTTAAAGTGATTTTCTATCCATTATATCAGTTTCAAGGTCAAAGGCCATGATAAAGAATCATGCACTTATAAGTATCTTATGAACATATTAACTCGAACATGTAAAAAAAAATATTTCTTTTACCAAATTTGGTATGTTAGAGTTTCTTAAGAATATTAAAGATTGGTTAAATACTCAGCAGTTAAAAGAGTAAAAGGACATAAGAAATAGACTTATCCTGGATTCATGGAAAAATTCCTTTTAGCCAGAATTGTGTAAATCCCTTCAAGAGACTTATTTTTCCTTTAGACCCAATTCTTTTCATAGATATTTCCTAACTGTAGCCAGTATCTCTCATGAGACTTGAAGCTCTTCACATACATGAGGAGATTGCAGCCTGTGCTGACTCAGGGGTAGGGGATGTAACTCTCTCCACTTTTGTACCTATTCTTCTGGCATTATGATTAGGCAATGCATTTGAAGAAGGAACCAATTTTTTGGAGTAAAACATGTTTATTTGATAATACTTGATCATAATACAGACACTACTAAGCCCTCCCCACAGTTACATCCTTGGAAAAGCATACACTTCTGCCCCAGTATTAACTGATGAATTATGAGATCTGGAACCAATCTTCCTATCCAAGGGGAGACCACTCTTGTCTGACTTCCATCTCGGACATTTGAGCATTTTTATTGCTAAAATAAGCCAAAAGATAAGGGCTGGATTTTAGAAGTAGTTGATGTTCTCCTAACATATTATGATTGTGTAAGTATTTTCGAAGAAGTCTGTTTTATCCCAAATATTTTTGTTTTCATAGGGTAATCAATTTCGTGGTTACTACAAGCCACTAATTTAAAGACCCATCAATCAAATTATTCTTCCAAAGTGCACAAATAGAAGTACCAATGAATATATAATTTTTCACAAAGTAAAAGATAATGACACCATCTAAAATGAATGAAGGCCCAATATGTAACCTGAAACGGCAAATAGCAATCGATAAACTTGTGAGGTAAACATTTTTAACAGATGCATTAGAAGACTCTTTAGATAGTATTAGAAAGATTGTATGGATAAAAGCTAATAGAAATTAGTGAGTTCAAAACATCTGCACAATTGAAATGAATTCCTAATGTTTGCTTGATAAATTAATGTATCTGGACCTTTTGTGTAATTTTTATTGTTAGAATCTAACAAAACATTTAAAATCCAGTAAATACACTTGCAAAGGATCAAGATATTTGCCTTATTTAAGTTCTGTTTTCATAACTCTTTTGTTGTTAGCATAGAAGGGGTCTGACATACTTTCAAATATACAGAATAAAAGATATAGTGTTACCCATGTCCGTCCACCATATCCCCTCATGTCCTATCACACTTGTCACAAATTTCAGTTCCAATCAGAATCTTTGGAAGGACTTAAAGGATTGAAAAAAAAATTGGTATGAGGCTTTACATTTAAAAAAACATAAGTTCGATTTGAACCCTTTTCATGCAAAATTGAATGGACTTACGGCCCCTGTTAGACTTATAAGTTGGCCTTCAATTTTTTGTTTTTGCTCAAGAGGCTTTTGAAGGACATCATGGATTGAAACCAAATTTGCTTTGAGGCATTAAATTAAGAAGATCCAAGTTAAGTTAGTTTTCACCATTTTGCTGGCAAAAATGTAACGGCGGTCACTGTTTGCTTACATCTTGGTCTTTCAATTTTGTTTATGTGCAAAACCTTTTAGAGAACGTAATGGATTGAAATAAAATTTAGTATGAGGCTTTATACAAAGAAAACGTCAAGTTTGATTTTCACCTTCTAGCAAACAAAAATTTGGAGTTATGGCTTCCTGTTTACCTTAGAACTTTTTCCCTTCAAGTTCCATTCAGCAACTTTTGAAGGACTTCTTGAATTGAAACACAATTTGATATGAGGTTTTATATTAATAACAGCTAGGGAATCTGTAGCATATGGACATATTTATAGTTGTTATGAGGTTTTATATTAATTACACCTTGGGCATCTGTTGCATGAGGTTTTGGGTTAATAACACCTAGGGCATCTGTGGCATGTGGTTTTATATTAATAACACCTACGGTATCTGTAGCATATGGACATATTTATAGTTAAAAGGTTTTATATCAATAACATCTAGGGCATCCGTTTCATGAGGTTTTATATTAATAACACCTAGGGCATCTGTGGTATACGGACATATTTATAGCTGTTGTGAGGTTTTATATTAATAACACTTAAGGCATCTGTGGCATATGTACATATTTATAGTTGTTATGATGTTTTATATTAATAACACCTGGGCATCTTTGGTATACAGACATATTTATTGTTGTTAGGAGGTTTTAATATAAAAACACCTAGGACATCTGTGGCATATGGACATATTTATAGTTGTTAGAAATCAATGATGGTAGATTCTAGAGATTTTTGTTTTGTATTTAGATATTAATTAGAAGCTTTTGACATATATGTTAGCTTGACTGAGAAATAACAGCGGCATAATTAAACTAAATAGTTTTTCATACATACATGTAACAACTTGAATGAGAAATAAAACTGGCATAATCAAACTTTAAGCATTCAACATGTTAAGTACAAAGAAAGTGTTGATAACAATATTTTATAATTAGAAAATAAATAAAATTGGTCTTCCACAGTTGAGTCAATAAATAATTATGTCTTTCACTAAGGAATATCTGTTTGAACATATGTGTACATTTTTTCATCTGTTTTGCTTAACATTTTTCATTTTCAAAACCTTGTATGTTGATTGTCTCGTTTTCATGTGAATTCAGTTTATGATTGAAGAAAATGAAACCATCCAGAAGGAGGAGTTACAAGAGAAATTCTGTGCTTCACCAATCTCCTTGAAAAACTTACAGAATCTTGAGGATAAAAATGTTTTTCACTGTACAAGTGGGATAATTTCTGGTAACACTTCCTTCATTATCTATGTTGTACAACAAAAGTAATTAAGAATTATCCCCCTTAACCTGCTTACCTACTGGAAGCAGCATTACACAATCTGCCAGGAAAAAATTACAGTCTTTTTGCAGCAGGTGTCAGACAAAATCCTCAACAAAGGAAAATACCTTTATGTGGTTAGGCTTTTTGTGATTAATTACATTGTAAAGTCTGGTAGGTAAGTAAGGAGTGAAATGGTTAAATATGTGATTATTAGTAATTAAGTGCATAGGAAAATACCCTTCTGTCATCATCATCATCATCAACAGCAACAACATTGATAAGGCCATGTTCAGTAGGGAAAAGATTCACTAATGTTATGTCGGAGAACACATGGGTCCAACTCTTCAAAAAAATTTATGGAATGTCAACCTAGAATTGATGGTGATACAATGGTATGGAATGTCAGCCTAGAATTGATGGTGATACAATTGTATGGAATGTCAGTCTAGAATTGATGGTGATACAATTGTATGCAATGTCAGTCTAGAATTGATGGTGATACAATTGTATGCAATGTCAGCCTAGAATTGATGGTGATACAAATGTATGGAATGTCAGCCTAGAATTGATGGTGATACAATGGTATGGAATGTCAGCCTAGATTCGATGGTGATACAATGGCAGGGCTGAGCAAATCCGATAGCCCGACGTCCCGGACTATTCATTTTCAAAGTCGGGCAAATAATGTTTTCCAAGTCACTAGTCCGAGACAAGTGCTTTTTAAAAATGTCGGGCAAGTCCTTATTTTCGTGCTTTAATCACTATATCTGCCTTTATTTGGCCAATCATGCCCTCTGGGCGTACTGAATACTTGATTCTACCCCTCTTCATGTATACTTTTACATCCTGTATAACACATAAATGTGGTCAGTGATAATTGTCACATATGCGCATGTTCTGTTACCGCTTGACTGCATATTGGGCTAAGCAACCAAATTATCGGCAAATCAAAACACGTCAAACAAAAGAAAGCTAGTATGATCAATTAGCAGTGTTTTAAGTGGCTATGTTGCATAGTGTTTACTCGAGCCAGATCCTCAAGAGCGGCTCACTATGATTTTAATCCAGTGAGTCAGTGTAATTAAACTAATGAAAGGTATTTTACCGACATCAATGTTGGTTTCCTTTATGAACTGATTAAATGACAGTAATGATTCTTTAATTTTTACTTGATTATACAGATGATTAACTTCCACGTACGATATTGCGTTTGAAGCGAAACAATTACGCTAATTAATGAGCTGTCTCTGTTCGTATTTTAAAGAGACAATGTATGTTATGATCACTTTTGAAGTAGTTGTCAAGCAAGCTGATAGTTACTCTGTGGATAAAATGAGTTTGCTAAATTATTTTCGCAAGGAAGGTAATAAGGGTGATTCGGAGAAGGAAAATTTTTGTGAAAGTGGAGGGATAAAACGTAAGACTGCTACTGAGTGTGCGGTAGCTATTTCTCCAAAGAGACATAAGCAAGAATATGTGGTGGCAAAAAATGTCAAAAATGAGACTACTAAGAGACAGAAATTTTCAGCCGCATTGGGTTGATTGTTATCCCTGGCTTGAATGTATTGACTTAGAAGGAAAGATTTTTTGCAGTTGTTGCAAACAATATCCAAAACTGGCACAGGTTGGAAATTCACCCAGTGTATTTGTCAGTGGAACTGACAAATTCAGGATTGAACCAATGAAGTCTCATGACGTGTCTTGACCCCACAAGGCCTGTGCAGCACAATATATTCAGGACTTTAACCCTGACACAGCTATCAACTGCTGGCTTAGAGCTGGTGCAGGTGGCAGACATTTACATGGACATTTTTTCAAATCCATCAGCTAAAACATATATACATGAACATGAAGCCAAATATATAACAACCAATGTTTTTGAAAAATTAAATTTCTTTTAAGAAATAATTATGTTGTATATTATTTCGTTTGTTTTTTCTATGGATTAAGTACATACATCTCATTAAATCTCAGCAAGTGATTACCATTTTGGGACAAGTGAAAAGAAAGGTGGGACACGTGAAGAGTAAGGTGGGACAAGTGAAAAGTAAGGTGGGACAAGTGAATTTTCTGAAACCACTTGTCCTGGACTAGTGGACGAAAAAAAAATTTGCTCAGCCCTGAATGGTATGGAATGTCAGCCTAGAACCGATGGTGATACAATGGTATGGAATGTCAGCCTAGAATCGATGGTGATACAATGGTATGGAATGTCAGCCTAGATTTTATGTTGATACAATGGTATGGAATGTCAGCCTAGAATCGATGGTGATACAATGGTATGGAATGTCAGCTTAGAATTATGGTGATACAATTGTGTGCAGTGTCATCCTAGAATTTTTGGTGATTCAATTATATGTAATGACATCCTAGAATTTTTGGTGATTCAGTTGTATGCAATGTCAGCCCAGAATTGATGGTGATTCAGTTGCAAGGTCAGCCCAGAATTGATGTTGATTCAATTGCAAAGTCAGCCTAGATTTGATGGTGATTCAGTTGTATGTAGTATCAGCCCAGAATTGACAGTGATTCAATTGTATGCAATGTCATTCCAGAAATGATAGTGATACAATTGTATGAAAAACGTTAGTTTTCTTGATAATATTTTTCATACACAGTAAAGTCCAGAAACAACAAACCCAAGGGACTTAAAAATCATATTGTGCAAGGTAAATTCTTATGTAAAACATTGGAAGGGACCTTGCAATGTGCTTTCGGCTAAAACACGGTATTGGTGCTGAGAGTAGTCTCACTCACTTAAAAAATTGAAATGTTTGATAGAACATTTCAATGAAGCTCATTATATACCCTAGGGTGTCCCCTAGTCAGATCAAGTTAGATTTAGCTTGAACATGCATGCGATTTTGTTTAACCATTATTTCAATTCATTGGTATAACAACAGTTACAGACACTACACTTGGTGTATAACATGCAAGAAAAACAGCATGAAAACTTTAAAACTTTATTTTTTTTCACAGTAACATCAGTAACAGGATATCAACATTTAAAGTAAACAACATAACTGGAAGTGGTAAACAACTTAATAACAAAATCAAAACATCTATGACAAAGGTATCACTAAGAAAAAAAACCTAACCATGAAACTTTTGCATAACAAACATAAAAGACATAGAATAATCTTATTTAGGCATTTATCTAACACCAAGAAGAATATTTAAACAAACAAAATCATTAATACTGGCCAAAAGTATTGCAAACTTCCATAAGAGTCAGAAGTACATTGTCCATAAAATTGGTTACAGACACTACAAAACTATAGCATTTCAATACAGCTGCAGAACCATACATATCTCCATAAAATTCACTTCAAAAATAATTCAACATGAACACATTGACTAGAATTATTCATTAAATGAATGTTGATTAGTTAATAAAATGATAAAACCACATTGTAACAGGTATATGTCCAATACTTGTGTTAAAATTATGAACTGGTAAATAGCACTTGAAAGTTTAATACTAAATAGTGTTTGTAAGAGTAAAATATTGAAGTATAATGAATGTTCAATAAATCATAGTCACTAAAGTATTGTTCAACCCAAGGTGCTGACTCAAACACAGACCCATATGTGATTGATCTTAAGGTTACAGACACTACACATTAAACCTTGACTTTATATTGTCATTTCAAATAGAAGTGCTTATGATTTTTTTCCAGATTTGACTTGAGCTTAGACAATTCAGCTGCATTAAACTTGAAATGACCCCTTTCATTGACTATTTGTGGAGCTTTTACCCTGTACAAGATAGCATCTAGAGCCTCTTGTGAATAATCATCTTTTTCAGGCCAAACATACATGTTGCCAGACTTTCTCATGTATTTAAGTCTAACTTCGTTATGAAGAATGTCTATTACTTCTGCTAAGTATACATCTAGAGGTCCCTTCTTTGGCTTAAGTCCTACAGCAACAAATTCTCCAGGGTGGTATTTCTCTATTGGTTTCTCTGTGTTGGTTGGTGCTTTTTTGTCAACTTTGATCTTCTTTGTCACAATGTTTTGTCTTTCTGTTGACTTCCGTTTCTTATTAGGCTTTTCGCTTGTTGCTGAGTTATGATCTTTCTGGTTACTTCCTTGTTTTCTTTTCTTGTCATTATTTTCTATTGTTGATGGATTCTTGTCTTTAAGTTGTTTTCCTTTCTGACTTAAATTATCTTTATTGAGTACTAACTTTCTCATTTCCCAGGCATTAACATTTTCGCTGAAGTTGCATCTCCCGTCAACCTTCATGCATTGCTCACAATAACAGCTCAGATTTCTTATGCTCAGTTCATAATCATTGCTTCCTGACTTTACAGCATGTAATTTTCTTGTACCTTGCAGTGTTTGCACATCAGTTTCTTCTCTATTTCTCTCAACATCTTTAACAAGGATGAACTCCCTTCTCGAAACTGTTTTAGCTTCATTATCTGTATTTTCCATTTTCAGTTTCTCTGTACAGAAATGATATACATCTTCTGCACAACCTATCACTTTTCTATTGCTGATTACAGCTCTGTAGCAAGCATTCTTGACTGTCGCACTGAGACCATCGCAAACACTCTTTCCATGTGATGTTTCGAAATAATTTCGTGTTACAGATGGCTTTTTCCTCAGACTTATGTCAGCAAAGGCTTTCTTCCCCTTATACTGGGCAGCACAGCCATCTGTCCACTAATGGATCTCCTCTACTTTCACACCTTTCTTCTTCAGAATTTCTATAGCTTTGTTCTCAAAAGTGATAGCTAAGTCTGCATCATGTTTGGTTTCTTCACTGATGCCAATAATGGCATGCTTTATCTTGAATTCTTTTTCTCCCTGTTTTTCTGTATAGTAACACATGATTGGATGTATTGTAACTTGGTTCCTGTCGAAGAATCCAGATTGTACTTCACTTTGAAAAACACACCCATAGTTCTCACTAAAGTCCATGACCATAGCAATAGAACCCTCACCAATTCTATCAACACAAATTCCCATCTGTTGCTGTTGCCATTTGGCCCTGAAAACGTGCTCTGGATACTCTTGCATGTCAGTTTCTAAGCATGTAATTAATGTTTTTATGTCTGTTTCTTTAGGCACACAGGAGACGCAACGCTTTACTTTATCATCTTTTGCTATTTCTATACTTTCCCATTGATGCCATGATATCTGCCTGTCACTATACTTTTCAACAAATGGTTTAAGGTAACTCTGCAAACATTTCACACCGCATTGTTTGCATTCTCTTCTTAAACATTTAATAGCTGGATTGGTGTCGTATTTACAAAAAGTAGCATCACTTAAGCTTTTCTTATCTACTGAAATTTCATCCAAATCTCCATTTTCTTTCACTGCTTTTTTTACATTTGTTAGTGCCTCACTTTTTAGGGCCACGTTACAGCACTTTTGGCATAAGCATGATCTTCTGCTTGTTTCAGACACCTTTTTAACATTCACTGGTTTCAATTTAGAAAATGAAGTTAATCCTATTTTGTGACTATGGTTCCTTAACTTGTAGTCTTTGTAGGCTTCTTCTAATGTCATAGTCATCACATGTTTTTGAAGTATTTCTTTTTGACCACCTTTTCTTACTTTCACAGTTTCACGTTTATTAGGCACTTCCCTACTGATTTCTGGACTTTCACAGATTTCTTTAATGGAGAGTTAAGTGCATCCCTTCTTCTTTTTCTTTGTTTCGTCTCCCACCATGTAGAACTAGGTTTTTGCCCTTTCACTGATACTTTTAAATACTTTTTTAGTCTGTGTCTTTTATATTTCTTCAGTAATGCGTCACAAATGATGTTGTATGCATGTTTCTTTGCACCCCCTTTCCTTGTTTTCACTTCTGAAATGCTCTCTGACACAGATTGTATAACAGTATCTGTCAATTCAAGTTTTTTTCTGCAATCCGGTGTCATTATCATTATATTCCTATTTAGAAACTTTGATGTTGATGGAGATTCAATTAATTTACTTATGATGACTGCTTTTCTCTTTGGGGTATTTGGTAATACTTCCTTTACCTTTTTTAATTGTCTGTACAGAGTTGCTTTAGGTAACACTTTATTCATTGGTGAATCTCTGGCTGACCCAGTATTTCCTATTTCACAATCAGTCTGAATACACTCTTGCTGTATACTTTCATTCAGTTTGATACGCATTCTCCATGCTTGGGTTCTTTTCACAGCTTCTTTCTTCTTTCTACTTAATTCAGCAGTTTTCGGACTTCTTAAATCAACACTCTTATTAACCGATATTGCCAGGGCTGCTTTTTCTTTCTTTTTCTGGCGATACCTTTTCATTTCTTCACGTTTTTTCCTTCTTAATTCTTGTTGAAGATTTGAATCGGAAAGTGATTACTGTTTTTTTAGTAGTCTTGCATCTTTTCTTCTTTCTCTATCAACCCTTTTTAGCTCCTCATGTTTCGCCTTATTTTCCCTCTGTTTTTTTCTCCAGGCTTGTACCTTTAGCCTCGTCTTCTCCCTTCTAGCTTTAATCTTCTGTTCATCTTCTTCTGGCTTATCTTTGCTTCCTAAAAGCAAACAACTTCATTCTCATTTTTGTTCCTCTATGTATACGGATGAAATTTAGACTTTACAAAACATACTTGTAATGAGTACGCAATATGCTTTCATACATAAGCAAACTGGAATAACCTGTAGATTCTTAAAGAAAAGTATCTGATTGAAAAAGAAATAGCATAAAACCTGATGATTATTCAATGTTCTAGCATTTACAATGATTGCACACTTTCCTTAATAATGTAAACAACAGTCGGGTCAATTCACATGTCTAGTAGTGTCTGTAACCATTTGACAATATCAGCAATGTATCCAATACTAAGTCTGAGCTCATTGAATTCTCATAATATTTCTGTTTGAATTTACTAGTCTAATGATATGGAATGCAAAAATACTCAGTTTCAATTGCATATTGTAAGAAATCACTGAAAATGTTGCCTGTTATCAGAAATCTAGATGAAAGAAACTATAAATATACCAAAATATTACAAATTGCAGACAGACAATATGTCAAAATTTAGCCTTACACATCAATACTGTAATAGGAAACATAATTTGGCTTCATTTTTTTTAAAAAAAACAGGGATAAAGTCATAGACAGTATAAAAAGGGGATATTGGTTACAGACACTACAATTTAAGAGTGTGGTTTACCATTCAATACAAACTTACCAGAGTTGTTCCCAGAGGTTTGCTTTTGTCGTCTTCCCATGTCTTAGGATGTACCATGGTAAAGAACAGAAAAAGTAATTAGGCAGCTTCTTCTAGGATAAGAAATTCAGGTTACATTGTCTTGTAGTAAATTACTCAAACAGACAGTGCTGCAAGAATGATGCAATATTCAATCAAGAGAGTTATTGCATCACTTTTTTGCTCTTGGCTGCAGAGGTAAATAGATGATGCAACATTACATCACATAAGATGGAACTTTCTATTGAGAAAAACAATGTTTTAATGACAAGTAGAACAATACTTTTATCTTTCATTTTTATACCTGTTTGTGTAGTGTCTGTAACTTTTTTTATTGAGTTGCTGTTTTTTAATGGTACAATACAGCACCACCAATTTTGGCCAACTTGGACATCACATGGATACACATGAGCCTTTGTAGGATTTATACTTTTCCATAATGAAACAACAAAATTATTGCCATATAAACTTGTAAAGGTTACAGACACTACAAAATTTAGAACTGGAAAGTTTGACAAAGAACAAGCTCTCAATCGAATATCTTGGCTAGCCATGTGATTTAAATGGTTTTACTACTTATTATAATATAAAGTCGAGTTCTAGATGTCAATAAAAGTTATAATGAATGTTATTTTGTACAAAATGTTGGCATATAACAACAGATTAGTGTTTGAATTTCAGTGTTGAAACAAAACTTCTACTGACGGTATTTTGCTTATAAAATCCATAATATTTTACCGATTTCTTTAATTCAAGAAGCAATATTTGCAGGATAGAATTCCGCATAAAACCAGACCAATAAATGCATAATTTCAGTATGATATTTAGAGAATTCTCTATTTTATATTCAAGCTTTTTTCGAGTGAGACTACATAACGCTCAAAAATGGCCATTTTTAGAGCTTGTTTCCATGCATATCTCAACAATGGGTTACACTAACCTCTTGAAATTTTCAGGAAAGTAAGAGAGGTATATGCCAGGCTTACCAATCTTTAAAATTGGTTCATATCTTGTTTAATTTTTCTATTTCATGCATATAACATGAAAATTCCTTTATCAGCACCAATACCGTGTTTTAGCCGTTTGTAATATCTGATATTTCGTTACATCCAATTTTTTTTCAAATTAATTTACTGCATATAGAAGTAAGCAGCACTGATTTGTAATAGACATCTTTACAGGTTTTTCTTGTTTTTAACCAACCAAAACTCTTAAAAATTGTCACAGAGTTTTTATGCACAGGAAATGCACATCCTAGCTCTTCATATTTTGTCACAGAATCTCCTTATAGAACTTCTCTATGGGTGAAACCATAATTGATTTTTTTTGTTTGGAGTTGTCTCACACATGACCTACTTTTCTAGCTGTCAACTATGTCCAGTCAGTTCACATGAGCTAACAGTAAGATGTGCTACATTTTCAGGAAATATTTGACGTATTTCTTGTTGCCTAGCAATTACGACAGGTTATAGCACATTGTAAAAACTGTTTTCTGGCAGATTTGTACTGCATTTCAAGCAAGATGAAAGAAAACTCATAGTTTTTAGTTTTTGGTAAATGTCCCTAAGGATCAGATAAAAAGAAAACATGCCATTGCGTGCATGTGTTTGTATGTGTGTGTGTGTGTATATATATATATATATATATAATTTCCTGACATGAAACATATAATAAAGGCATTTGCTACAATCATACTACCCGATTCACATCCACACACCCATATGCACACACATGAGAACACACTGTACACTAACCTCTCATCCCTCCTATGCAACATTTGTTACATTGTCAACTTATTCCAATAATTATAATATGTATGACCAAATTTTGTATTTTTGTCAAGTTGTTATGTTTTTGTATCATCCAATGAGTAATAAGATGTATTTCCAATTTTCTTAGAAAGCCAAATGTAACTTATTGCTGGGATGACGGTATATTATTTTCACTTTCACAAGAAGATGTTTTTTAATTGGTTAAAGACACAGTTTATATTTTTGTATATTTATACAATTATATTTGATTTTTAATGAGTAATTAACTAATAGCTAATAAAGAATCTTGATTGAAGCCATTCAAAAGACCTAGTTTAACTACTGTTAGTGTTAAAAAAATACTTATAATTGGGGTAATTATTAGTCTGCTCCATGGAATCACAGTAAAGAGGAAAACATTGTTTGATGAAATGCAACTGACAATTCAAATAAGCTGGGTGTGGATTACAGAATTTGTTTGAAGAGCTACCAAATATTTTAGATTCGTTTGCAACAATTTCTTAATTGTTGTTTTTCAGGTCAAGATGTGAAAAGTCCCAATACAGAGGAAATTGTTGATACATCAAAAAAAAGAACATATTATGACCAGATAGAGAAAGAATGCAA
The DNA here is from genome assembly GCA_029931535.1 of Margaritifera margaritifera. NCBI lineage: Eukaryota > Metazoa > Mollusca > Bivalvia > Unionida > Margaritiferidae > Margaritifera > Margaritifera margaritifera. The sequence continues at coordinate 136,244 of JAQPZY010000966.1, forward strand.
TTATGACAGTAAATATCTCCTTGACCTTTTGATGGAAGAAAAGGATCTGATGCCTATAATCAAGTAGGTTCATTTTCAAGGGAAGGTAATCTGTAAGTGTTACTTCCCTTCGTCTGTATGGTATATAGATGGAAAGATGGGGTTTTATTGTCGTTCAGGGAGGCTGGATTTGGAGTTTATTTCCTAATGTTAATGTGATTGAGTATGTATTATCTCAAAATGATCAAATGAATTTGATTCAAGGTTATGGGTTGAAAAGACCACGCTGTAATTTGTATTTCATTCAAAAAATGTATGCATGTGATGTATCTCATTCATATCAAGAGACATGTACATGCTAATAGATTTCATGTCATGAAACTGAAGAATTAACTGCAAGCATAACCTCAGGTAGCAATCTTTTAAACAGATTTTTAAAACACTCATTTATTTTCATGGGTATCAATTTCCTTGATTTGGGGGAAAATTATATTTTAGTCAGTACTGAAATTCATGGAATTGGAAAGGGGTACTATTGTTTCCATAGAAAGATTCGGTTTTAAGATCACCTGGCTGTATCACCAAGTGAGCTTATGATATGGCCCTTTGTCCATCATGTGTCGTCCATTCATGTTTATTTACTAGACTATGGCTCGAATGTGTATGCATCAGTTTTCCAAATCTTACATGCAGATGTTGGATCCAATACACAATCAAGTACTTAGATTGTCTGGGAGCATTTAGAACATCACCTTCAGAAAGCTGTTATGTTGAGGCAAATGAACCATCACTTTATCTCAGATGAATAAAACTGGTTCTTCAGTATACTGCCAAACTATCATTTAATCCATCTTATACCACATATGATGCAATCTTAAGGCCCAAATACCAAACCTTGCAAGTTCAGAAACCAGATTTCATTCCCCCATTGCCAAATACCAAACCTTGTAAGTTCAGAAACCAAATTTAATTCCCCCTTTTGGCATACAAATTCATTCTCACCTAGAAGCAGCAAAAATCATTCTTGCTATTACTGCAAAATGCTATGCTCCCAAACCACTACCTTGGTTGTCACCCCCCCCCAAAAAAAATAATATTTGATCTTTGCAAATTCAAAAAGTTCTCAACCAGTCCTCTTATTTTTCAGAGTAAATTTAATTAAATCGGAACCTCCTGTCATGGCCATATATATACAGACAGTTCAAAAGATGGTGACATGGTTGCAGCTTCTATTGCAACACTCCAAGGCACCATCTTACGCCAGTTACCAGATAACCACAGAAATTACATTCTTATCTTTGAAGTACATTGAAATTTCTCAAAAAACAAATTTCTTCTTTTTAAATTCCCTGTTCACACTGAAAGCCTTACTAAAACCTTAAATGGAAAACCTGTTAATATCCCAAATCTTACAGGAACATGATTTACTTATATAATCTTGAAAAAGTATTCTGTATTGTTGGTTGCCTAATCACATTGGTAATAAGGGTAATGAAAGGGCAGGTAAAGCAGCCAAAGCTGCCCTGCAGTCACTCATTTCAGAATGAAAGATTATATTTATTATATAAATTGGTATGTTCTATATACTTGGAAATATATGTGGAACTGAAAGTCTACAAGCTTTGCAACATAGATCCCTCATAAGAGTGGCACCCCTCACATAGAACAAATCACAGAGATGATGAGATGGTATTGTGCCACTTGTATATAGGACATACATATCAGAATTGTGCATACCTTGCCAATGTATCGACTTACACTCTGTGAGACAGAAGAGTTTTCATGTGAACTCAATTAAGTAGCTTTATGATGATGTTCCACCTGAGAAAAGCTCAGACTTGGTTAAAAAAATGTGGTTTGTATATTTAATATTGACCTAATATTTTAAGGATTACACTTACTTCTCCATATTTTTCCACTCAAGGGTGACAGCACAATATTTTAAGGTTATACATCATCATTTGAAGGTGTGCCATGTACTACATTGATGATCATATCTTCAAGATCAAGGTCATGATTATGTTTTCCCTAACACTTTCCATTCCACTCTATAACTTAAGCACTGTTTGAGATTAAGGGATAAAACTTGGTATACTTATACATCATTATGAAAAGGTATGTTGCATGCCACATTGGGGGTCCTATTTTCAAGGTCAGAGTCACAGCTGAATATTTAAGTCTTCCATCACCATCACACTTTTAAATTAGCTCTATAACATTAGAACTGTTTGAGATTAGGGGTGAAACTTGGTACACTTATCTATCATCATTAGAAGGTGTGTTGTGTTCTACTTTGGTGGTCCTGTCCTCAAGATCAAAGACAAATCAGTATTTTAAGTTTTCAATCACTTTCCTTTCTGCTCAATAACTTTAGTGTCCTTTGAGCTTTAATAATGAAACTTGGTATACCTATACTTTGTCATTAGAAAGTGTCTTCTGTACCACATTGGGGGTTGTATCTTCAGGATCATGTTCATGGGTCATTATTTTCAGTTTTCCAATAGGTGTTGCATTCACATTTGGTGTCCTATCTTTAAGGTCAAAGTCACAGGTATATATGTCGTGGTTGCTTTATAGAATGTATGTATATATGGGGTTTAATGGCACATTAGCACAGTCCTGGCTATACAATGCCAAGTAAGTTTAGGTATCCCCAATTAGAAGTACAAAACAAAAATAAAGCCAAAAAAGTTAAAATCCTTAAAAGACAAAGTCCAGTTTTTGACACAGACTGCACTCTTTGAAAAAATCAAAGATCTTCTCAGTTGGAGCATCGTCATGGAACACATCCCAGGGCAACAAATGTTGTTTTCATTAGTTGCCTTTCATGACATGCAGTAGGGCACATCAGGCCTGTTCTACATTCACAAAAGGGACTCTGCTTTATATCTTAAAAGCTGTTAGAAGTACAGGTATGAACCATGGTACACTTAAGTTTCTCTCTTTGATGGCATCTTATGTTCTAGTTAAGATTTTATCTTCAACATCTAAGTCACTGATTAATTTCTTCCCTTTGTCTGCACTTTTACTCTAATGGAGTAGGTATAGAAACATGAAACTTGGTTCCTTTCCATGTCCTCCCAGCAGCTCTACAGTTCTGTCACAAGGGTCACAGCCAGATTTCATAATTGTATACTCTTGGTGTCCTCACTACAGTAGGTGGGTGACAAAAATTTGATGAATTTGCTTATAGTTTTTCAATAATACTTACTGAATCAAAATACGGGCAAACCCTCCCGAGCCCTCTGTGCAGTTACATTCCTTGAAGACCATGCATACCCACTCCAGTCATAACTAACGATTGATTGGATTTTACAGCAGTCTCTCTGTCCATGGGGAGACCACTCCAGTCTTAGTTCCACCTTGGCAAGCAGATGACCTTTTAGCACTTCTGTTGCAAATACAAGCAAACAAATGTAGTAAATGTCTCTTTTAGCTTGGAAGGGCTGGATTTGCAAGGTTGTAGATGTACTCCTAATGCTTTATGGTCAGGTAAGTATTATTGAAGAAACATATTTTTTGCTAATGTATGGAAGCTCAACATAGTGATCACTTTGGCATCCATGTGTGTGTGTCCATCTGAACGTCCATGTATACCCTAGATTAAGGTAAATGTACAAGTTTTTTAGTTTAACTGTTTAAGGTCAGTGTTAAAGTTTTTAAGTTTAAGCTCAGTGTTAAAGTTTTTTTAGCTTAAGCTCATGTTAAAGCTTTTAATTTCTTACTTAATAAAAAAAAGGACTTGCCAAAAAAGGGAGTCTTTTGTTTCCAAGGTTATGCTGTACTTGATGTGAGAAGTAGTGGCCAAGCAGTATTTGAAAAAAAGTTTGTACAAGTAGATCAAGTCCTTTGTTTTAGGTCTTAGAAGAATCAACATTCAGTGCAAGACTTTAAAGTTGATATTTAAAAGACCTGTACTATGCAGTTTTTTTTACAGCATTTCATTCTGCTTAATTGCCCCTTTAAGACCATTTATGGACATGACAGAGGAAGAGATGAAGGAAGGGATTGAGAACATTGTGGAGAGTTTGCTGGAACTGGACTTCAGAACAAGCACTGCTAATCTTGACCCCTATAAAGATGATCTCAGGTTAATTCAGCCCTGAAGTGCTCAGTTCCTGAGTTTAAAAAAAAGTATTGGTGAATGGTGGTGGTGATAAAGAGAGCAGTGGCAATGGTAACTGTGACATCAACATTGACTGTAATGACATAAACACCATCACTCCTACCTCCAACACTATTTAAGGTTTTTCGAATTAATTGTCTGATCCAAACTTGCAGTGTGATTTTGAATTGCTGCCAGTGTCTTGCACTGTCAACACTCGTGGCTTATTTCAGCAGGTAACACAGTTTTCAGTAGAAAGCCATCTTTGTAACTGACAGTGTCCACATGCTAATTTCAAGTCAAAGAACTGCTGCAGCTAGCACCTTGCTAGACTCTAGGTGTATTTGTTTTCATTGGAAATGACGTCAGTGGATGACTTTGTGAACCAGCTACAGTGGCCAATATGCAATTGATTGTTACAAAATCTTACATATATTTATAAATTAGAAAAATAAATATACTAACAGTCTAAGTCAGTGCAGAATTTTCATTTCATTGGATCAGAAATGAGTGGCAGAAGGCATCTATCATTGAATGAAGTGATACTATATATATAACTGATAGAGTAAAAAATTTTGTGTCCTGCAAAAATACTTGATTGATGCCAAATGTCCAATTTTAATGCAAACTTTGTACTTTATTTTTAATACAACAGTTGAGAGAGAGGGTTTTTAATCTGGTTCTCAGGTCACAAGTTTCTGTCATTGTTTTTCCTTATATTGTCATTAAATTAGTTAATCATCTCCCTCACTCTTCCTCTTCCTCCTTTGCATTCACTCATGTCTAATAATCCAAAATATTTGTGAAATTGTTTGAATAGCACAGCCATCAATTTATCAGTAATTAGATGTTATTTTTGAATACGGTAATTTTGTACTGTTGCATGCTTGTTTTATAGCATCAGTACCCATATGTAAGTCTATGGTCATTATTTCTATGAAGGCAGAACTTAGAACCAGATTGCAGGTATGATTTTAAAATAACTATGTTCTGTAGTGTTAGAAAAAAAAAGCAACAATTGCAAAATTTTAGACAAGCATTAAACAAACTGCATCGGCAAAATTTAACAGCAAATTATGGGTACAATTTTGACTCCGAAATTTTTAGTGTACAGCACCTGGTCATGCTGTTCAGCAGCTATTTTTATCATCAATTGAACAGAGATGCTCACATGATAGGACCTCTATGGACAATACTGTTAGCTGATATGGGAATGAGAGCTTATTATAAATCACTGCATTTCTTATTTATCATACTGTTCTTACGTTGAAATGACATATTCTTCATGTGGTAAGGTTGGTTGTTACAGAAGAAATATGTTATAATATGGATAAGGATGATGGAGAAAAATAAAAGTAATATCAATTGTCCTGCCCTTCCCACCTACCAGTGTTCCAGCTACAAAGAAATGGAAGGGTGCCACACCCTGCCCCTCTAATGACCTTCTTCTCTGCCCCCACTCTGTGCCACCTCTGCCCTTTTCATTGTGCCCCTCTGCTTTCTTGAACTGCAGTTTTAGCGCTTTTATAAAAACTCATTCCACATGCCTTTTTAGTTAAATTGGTTGTTTTAATTGTTTTTCAAACTGAAATCACTCGGTTAATTGATTTCAAATCACATTCTACTCAGATATAACACCAAGTGGCAGGGCTATGTCCTTGCCTGAGCATAACTTAAAGATCAAAGAGCATTACCACAAGCATTTGGCTTGGAAACGCCCATCTCTTTAAAGTTTACTAACCTCAAAGATGACTTTGCTTGTAAGTATCAAAGCCTAAATATTCTGAGTATAAGCCAATTTTTTTAATTTTAAAAAAAATGTATTAAACAGTGAAATGAAGCAAGGTGAGGGATGAATTACAGGAAAAAAAAAATTTAAAATAAAGATATCCCCAACTTTATTTGCTGTTTTTTCCAATTTTCTTATTGATTTCAAGTAATTGTGGACTCCATTAAAATTGCAGACAAAAGAATGGATTTTTCACAGTCTGTATGGTTACCCATGCATGCAGATTTTCAATCCAATTCAATCATATTTAAAGAAATCATTTACTTACACTGTTAGTATATTTTTCCAATGCCTTCTTTAAATTCATGTAGAATTTTGTGGTAATTTATTATTAGCTATTAGCAGTTGTGGCAGTTCAGAAGTTCGGAATGCCCAATTTGTTGGCATAGTGAAACATAACATGTAAATGGTCTAAAAATAGCTGGAGGGTCTGCATTGAGTGACTGATTCTAGCTGTCTAAGTGTCGCATTTGCTTGGGATAGCCTGTATTGGAAACACATGAGCTAACAGCAGCGAATGTTGATTTTGCCAAGGCATTTGATATCCCAATGAGAACTTAAGTTCTATTGGCAGATTTCAATTCAGCTTGATACATATTTTCCCCTTTGCCCAAGGAAGAACCATATCAATTTGGGGGTTGGTAGCTCAAAGGTCAAGGTCACTTTTGCTAAAAGTAGACTTGGCCTATGTATTTCATTTCTGTATGATAACTTAAGTTCTAGATAATAAAATTAAATTTAAATTTTGAACAGTTGTTCCCCATTGCCCCAGGCAGAACCCAATTGATCTTGGGGTCAGTAACTCCAATGTCATGGTAACAACTGCACAAAATATTTCGTCTATTTCATTTAATTTAATTCCTGGATGATAACTTTAGTTCTAGTGAATAAATTTCAGCACATCTTGACATATGTGTTCCCCTTGGCCCAAAGAAGAACTCTGTTGGCTTTAGGATCAGTAGCTCCAAGGTCAAAGTCTCTGTTCCTACATTTGATTTTGCTATGCATTTTATTCCTGGATGATAACTTTAGTTCCAGTGAACCGAATTTAATACAGCTTGGTACATATGTTCCTCTTTCATTTCTGGGTGAAAATGTGAAGAATTCAACAAAATTTAGTACTTTTGTGCCCTTAGTCTCAAGAAAAACCCAATTCATTTTAGAGTAAGTAGCTCCAGGGTCAATATCTCAGTTGCTAAACATAGATTTTGCCTTTGCATTTCGTTTGAGGATGATAACTTAAGATCTAGTGAACACTTGTACATGTTGTTCTCTTAGCCCAAGGAAAAACCCTATTGATTTTTTGGGGGTAAGTAGAACCAAAGCCAGGGTCACTGTTGCTACAAATAGATTTTGCCATTGTATTTAATATCCAAATAATAAACAGCTCTACAGAATCCATTTGTATGGAACTTTGTACAGGCTTCCTGCTGCATATTCACCCCTCGATGAGGGGGAGGGGCTTTCAAGGTCAAGTTTACTGTTACTAAAAGGGTGCATCATCTTATCCCTAATAAATAAGTATCATATCCTTATTTATAACAATCATATCTACAGCAGAGGTACATACAGGATAAGATCTCAGTTCTTGGGAACTTTTAGGCTAGGAACAATCCCAGATGGGGGTGAAGATTGATCTAGGAGTTATGTTGGAACCATGTCTTTTCATTTGTAATCAAAGTATACTGCAGAAAATAGATTTAATAAACTAACCTTATTTCACACTTTATTAAAATTCACATTTTTATCACATCCACAATTTTTGAAGTGTTATCAGTTTGAAACTTTAAATGATATTTTTAAAAAAATTTCTTCTATGTGTAGCTTGAATGTGCCATTTTTATTTTATGCCCATTTTAGGAAGATGTCCATCCATCCATCTTTTTGTTCTCAATTTTCATTTCTCCATTAAATACATTACCAGATCACATTAACATTAGGAAATTACTCTGTGCTACCTCTGAATCCAGCCCTCCCTGAAAGACAAAAAAAACGTCATTCCTTCTATATTATTAATTCCACTTGTTCCTGCTAAGTGGCTACCCATATCCCATATGTTTGCTAGTTATATTTCGCTTGCAACTGTTAACAGTGCCTCCAAAGAATCCATTGCTATTTATAATAAGTTTTGACAATCTAAAATGTTTTTCCAGTGGTATAGTAAGTCAAAAGGTTTATATACATGATGTATACAACATTTGTGTCTTTTCCTGTGAATTTTTTCATATATATGGATTTTGTTTTCCAGTCATTATAGTCCATGAGATATTGATTGGTAACACTATAGTTTTCACCAGTGTATTTGTATTGTGCTGTTCAATTTAAGTTTATTACACACTTCTTAGGTTCTCTTAGTAACTTGAGTTCACCTACTTGAACAGGTTGTATATTTGTTGTGTGCATTTGTTTTTTCTTCACTTGTTCATTGCAGAGATGTCAATCAAGTGCAAAAAATGCAGATACTTTTAAGTCACGGAGGACAACCATGAGACATGCCTTACTTGCACAAAATGTTCTTCCTCACACCCATGTAGCATATGTGCACTGTGGGCAGAAGACGTTTGGTCCAGTGCATTGTGGGTCCAGTGTCTTGAAAAGGCAATTGAAGGAACACAATAAAAGGGCACACTCTAACTCTTCTGAAAATGAAGTATTAAGCATTCATCCAAATTCAGAATCATTGGCCAGTTTGATGGGGGACATCAAGATGCCACTCCCACTTCTGAAGAAGATGCCTAAAACAGCGACGATTGCTTCAGATCCAGTCGAAGCTACACCAAGCACTTCCACGCAAGCTATATTCCAAACACGTATGATATGCATACTACATCAAGCTCTGTCGTCGAGACTGTTGAAGAGCTCATTGGACAAATCTAGGACTAAATTTAATCCAGTTGGGCATAAGTCCCTATCCTAGTCCATGCATGAACCTGCTAATGTTGAAGCCAGGCAGGCAGAATTACCTTCGGACTTTTCCAGCCGGTCAGGCCTGCAAGTTATGTACCATTTGCAGTGTGCTGTCCTGGCTGCCGACCAGCTGGTCTAGATGTCTGGTCAATCAGTGTACAGTTTCAGTGGTCATGAATTTATCATCTTGGACTGGTGAACCGTGGATCGCTCAACAGTTCTACAGCCGGATTAACCATATCCATGATACCAGTACATGATGCACCCACATCACAATTGGAGCTATCCATCCAGCCTTAGACAACCAACCAGGCTGGATTGGCATTTCCCCAGCCAGACCACACTCTGTGCTGGATATGACTTGGCTGGCCTTACTAGTATATCCAACAGGTAGATCCATTTTTAAGCATAGTGATGATTCAGCATCATCACTGCTGCACAGAATGCTATACCCCTGGATGCAGAGCATACAGGAGGTCAGCCCTCTGGTAGACAAGGGGGTGGTGGTACGGACTTACAGGAATATTCCAATTAAACCATGGGAAGGATGGTGTTCAGTTTATGGCAGCAGTTGATATACAGATTTTTGGCTTCATCTGAATGCTCTCCTCCACCAGCAGTTAATACTTACTAATGAAGATGATGAACATCTGTCCTTCAGGAATTTACCACAATCATCTAAAATTGCAGAAATTACCAGACATTTCTTAGATAAAATTAGTGACCCTGGTAATTTGACGGCCTTTTTTTGAGGAGTCAGTTGTCTGCAACATTCCCACTACACTGGTCAAATTGCATACCAATGTCCGTCATTAGGATGTACCTAGCCTAAACAAAGATATTACTGCCATCAACATGTCAGCTCAATTCTGTTATAAAGTGGACAGACAAGTGTTTAATGCCACATCTAAGTTGGTCAGGAACGTAGTATCAACTTTCTCTCTACTCGACTTGGCATCTCTTGCAATCTTTTGGTTAGATGAGAAGGCCAGAAGAGAAAACACCTGGGAATCAGTTTGCCATATTGCCATGGTGCTGAATAGGGCTGCTTACTACATGATGGTGACTGTCCTAATGTCCTATTGTAACATGAATTTGATGAAGAGGTCCTATTCTGTAATCTTCTCTTAAATCCCTGCGTTACCTCCCTTTCAGTTTTCCTCTTATGTTTGAAGGTGAGAAAGCAGGCAGCATAGGAGTTGCCCCTTTATATCTATGTTATAGTCCCTCTGCATGACCTCATCAGGGTGTGTACCAGATAAGGGATGATCATCAACATACTGACCGCAGGGGTAATTTTCATTGACAAAGACAATCTTTTCATGGCCAGGCAAATTATAGGCAGCCATATGCCCTAACTTTCACAGGCATACCAGGAGGGGGTGGGAGAGAAAATGGAAATTTTTTCTCCAAGCTTCCAACCAAACTCCAATGACTTCCCATCCCTCCTGCCCTCTGACAAACTCCCTGCCCCTCCCAAGAGCACCAGGCTTCTTCTGTTCCACCAGACTTGGATCAACATGTTTCCAACAAACATTTGGGTGATTCAAGACATTTCAGAAGTGCTCCAGATTTCATTCATAGCCCCCTCCACTTTCGTTGTCCCTCTTCATGATGGAGATCCCAAGCAATTCCATGAAGGCAGACATGTTACAGAAGGAAATGGGCATTTGCTTATAAAGGGGTGGTGGAGATAGTCTGAAAACCGGACTCCTTTGCTTTTTATTCCAGAATCATTCTGGTTATAAAAGCCAACTGGAAATTGACACCTGTCATAGACTTGAGCAGACACTCAATCAGTTTATTGCTGCCTTGAAGTTCAAGATGGAGATGACAAGGTCCTCTGTCTGTCAGTACATGTGATCAATCTCGACCTATCCAATACATATTTCTGTATACCTACTCGCACAGCATCATGCCAGTACCTCCGTTTTGGCTGCCGTTGGGTAGTGTACCAATTCCATACCCTTCCATTTGGCCTCAACTTCAGTCCTTTAGCCTTCACTAAGACATTTGACTGCACCATATCCCACTTGAAGATGTCCTCCTCCACAGCAATGGTGGTGTACCTGGATTATATATTACAAAAACATTTGGTAAGTTTAGTTTAGTTCATGATATGAACAACCTTCTTAACCTCATTCGCAATTCAGGGTGGTTAGTCAATGTGCAGAAGTCAGATCTTGTCCCTTCTCAACATTTTGTTCATCTGGGTATGGAGTTTCTGATGATGTATATCAACCAGGTTTGTCTTCCTTCCAAACTTATGAACTGTATCATTTATGCACTGGAGAAGGAGTCCACCAAGACATTCATTTAGGCAAGGTAGTTTCTTCAACTCCTTGGCCTGGTCAGTGTGGAGGCAGAACTGTTATATCTCAATCGCCTTTACATGCGCCCTCTACAAAATGGCCCTTCTGGCACAGTGCCGTCCAATCTTGGATCGTTTAGATCACCCGATTATTGTCTCAACTGAAATCAAACACTTGCTGCTTCAGTGGCAAAACTAGGAATGGCTGGTGGCAGGAATACCTTCAGAAGCCCCACAACCTGAAATCGCAATTTGTTTAGATGCCAGTTTGTCAGGTTGGGGGGCACACTTGCTACCAGACTTTGGGATGGTCAGTGGCAAGTGGATACTGCATAAGAAGGCTCTCCACGTCTATTTCCTGGAAATGAAAGCCATTCTCCACATCTCCCTCAATTGGGTGGAATGCATCCAAGGAAGATGGTTCGGATAATATCTGACAATTCAGTCGTAGTGAACTACCTATTCAAACAAGAGGGGACGAAATCACCTGACCTTTGCATTATGGTATGGGAATACATTCATTGGTGTGCCCAATATCATATAAATATACAAGTCCAATACATCCTGGGCAGACTCAATGCCCTTGCTGATTCATTATGGAGGAGACACCAACTGCTTTGCATGGAGTGATCTCTCCATCCATCCATCTTCCATCTAGTCTGCACCTTATGGGGCCTGACTGATGTTAAACTTGTTCATGACAAGGTGGAATAACAAATTGACCATTTTCATCTATCCATTCCTGGACTCAAAAGCATGGGCTGTCGACACCCTTTCAATCAGCTGGCAGAGAATATGGGCATAGGCCTTTCTTCCAACAGTTCTAATACCAAATCTAATCCAGAAAATGAAGGGCAGGGCTTGGAAAATGGTGATGATCACAACAGCTAAACACAGCTCCACTTTGAAGGCATATAATGGAAGTGGTGCGTTTTCACCAACTGGTGTCATGTTAATGACATCAAACCACTGTCAGCCTCCATTCCCCAATTGGCTAACTCTTTTCTTTTCCTCGTTGAGTACAAGAAGCCGGCCCCTATCACAATCGAGGAGATACCATCCCATGATTTTTGACATGTTTTTCAGACATCATGGAAGAGATTATATTGGGTGCAACATGGATCTTTCTGACTTGTTTTCCAATTTTGACATATCCAGGTCACACTTGCTTACCTTGTTCCCAAAATGGAACCTCCCCAGGGTCTTAATGTGGCTGAACTTGTCTAAGTTTGTGCCCTTGTTTTAGATCTTGCTGAAGCAGTTGTCATACAAGACTTGCTTCCTGATAGCACTAGCTGAGTGAGCTGCATTCTCTGTCAATGGATCTGAACTACATGCAGTTCCATTCATATGGCTCAGTTGTACTAATGACAGAACCTGGTTTCGTTTCTAAAAACAGGCTACAGTCAATATGCAAAGTAGAAATAAAAAAATGTTCTCTCCCCTTGATCAACACATTGAGAGGGACAAAGCCGCTGGACCTAGTATGTGCCCTCAGATGCTATCTGAAGTGCATGGAGAATTTCTCCTGCAGCCGTCAATGGCTCTTCATACCAGTTAAAGCAGGCAAGCAAGATATAACCCCACAAGTGCTGGTTGTTTGGCTAAAGGGGGCTATTAGATCGGTATACTCGGAACTCTCACAGGCTCAGGTAGGACTCATGAAGATTTGGCTCACGAAATATGAGCGATCTCCTTGAGCCTGGCCTTCAAAGATAATGTCTCAATTCAAGATATAGTGGAGTCAGTTTCTATTTTTATCTGACATTTTTATAGCACAACCTCAGCCCCAAGCATGACCTTGCAACTTTAGCTGGATTCACCAGGGCAACTTTAGCTGGATTCACCAGGGAATCAATTGCATATAAGGCAATAGCCAGGTGCGGGATCCCACAAGGATTGCCCTCATATGTGTGTAAACGCAAAATCTTTGGTTGTATTGTTTCGTGTTATTAGAAGATTATTCTTTCAGTAGAGCAGACATTGTACTTCTACAGGGTGACGTGAGTAGAGGTTGAATGCTCAAGCATTTCCTCCTCCTTTTACCTATTCTCCTAACATTAATGTGATCTGGTAACATATTTGACAGAAAGGAAATTTTTTAGTAAATTATATGTCTCCAAAAGTATATACCAATCACATTACTAGTAATTCCTTCCACTCTTCACCACAAATGTAAGCATCCTCTTATAGGTTTCGCTCAAGCTTAAACCTCCAAACATCTGGGATATGGGTGGCCACCTTTCGGGAACAAGGGAAGTTAATCTGTCAGAGGTATTGCACTTCTGTATGATTTGGATGTAGCAGAGAATAATTTCCGAATGTTATCCTAATGTAGTGATTATTTTTGAGGAAACATAATTTCCTAAGAAAATTCCTTTCTGCACAACGACTCGAGCTGTCCAATCATCGGCAGTTAAGAAACTTTGTGGATGCCTTGCACTAGGCGTAAGGAAGAATCCTATTGATTTTAAGAGTCAAAAGGTCAAATGTGAAAATCGCAGTGACTAAAAAACAAAAAAAATGCTGTCTACAATATCTCAAGTTCTAAACCATCTACAGTTACTAAACTTTGTAGATGGCTTGCAACTGGAGTAAGGAAGAAGCCTGTCAATTTTGGGGGTCACAATATCCATGGTCAAGGTCATTCTAACTGAAAGAAGGAAAAATGGTTTCCACACAATAGCATTAGTTCTTCATCACAGATCTGGAACAAACTTTGTGAATGGCTTGCACTTGGGGTATGGAAGAAACCTATCATTTTGAGGTCAGAGGTCAAGGTCACTGTGACTGAAAAAGATATATGGTTTCTGCACACAAATTTCACTTCTCGACCATGTATCTTCGCCAAAGTTTGTGGATAACTTACAAGTTATGTAAGAAAGAAGCCTATTGATTTTGAGGTTGAAAGGTCAAAGAAGGTGAGGTCACTGACTGAAAGAAGATTTTTTTTTTTTTGCATAATAAGTGTAGTTCTATTGATGATGATGAATATAACAAGTATGATGATGATGTAATAATAGTAATAATAATAAGAAGAACCAAAATGAACTGTTGTTATCAATAAAGAATGGGGACCTAGAGTAATAACACTATAATTTCTTTGTTGTTTAAGAGTATTTGGTGCATTGTTGTTGAGATAATTGAGATATATGACACGTCCAGCACAAATTTAGTTTCTGCTCAGTAACTATTGAAATACTTAATGGGTTGAAATAAAATTTGATATGAAGTGTTGCATCAAGAAGACCTAGGCCAAGTTTGATTTTTTTTTTCTTCAAAATAATTTTATTATGCTTTATGACCCCTGTTTGACTTGGAATTATGCCTTTCAATTTCATTACCTTTCAGTAGTTTCTGAAGGATTTACTGCGTTGAAATCAAATTTGATATGAGGCTTTACATTAAGAAAACCTAGGTAAAGTTTGATTTTCATCATGTTCATCAAAATTTTATGGAGTTATAATCCATTTGATTTGGAACTTTCCCTTCAGTTTAATTTCCACTCAGGAACTTTTGAAGCACTTCCTAGATTGAAATAAATTTTGCTATGTGGTTTTACATTAATAAGACTAAAGTCAAATTTGATTGTTACCATTTTCTGGATAAATTTTTCTATAGCTATGGCCCCAGTTTTCCTTATAACTTTGCCCTTTAAATGTATCACATTGTTGGGAGCATCTGTGGTGAATTGACACATTTCTCATTGAGAAGAGATCAAGCCCTCTATTCTCAAAGCTTTTTGAGCAAGACCCTCATGCTCAGGCTGCAACCAACCCCCTTTACTTCAAAGTCACAGATAGTTCCACTGATTTGTAGGGTAGTAGGGTACACATTTAAGGAGGAAAGACAAAAATCTACAAAGTTCAATGATTGTAGCTTGAGTCCTTTTACAGTCACAGACATTTAAGGAGGAAAGACAAAAATATTTCCTCCTTAAATGTGTACCCTACTACCCTTCAAATAAGTGGAACTATCTGTGCCTTTGAAGTAAAGGGGGTTGGTTTTCTTAATGGGTCAGTTTAAAATAACAAATATCATTTGGCATTTAGAATAAAAATATGTTTTTCTTTTTCCAGGATTAACCGACTCCATTATGAATTGATCATGGACAAGTTTAAGATTCTCTTCATAGAGACAAATATGGAAAAAGGTCTGTATATAAAATGAAAATATTTTAAAAAACTTATACACCCATCAAGAAATTTTGTTTTATAGTTTCTACTATACCATATGCATTAGATAATGAGTATTTCTGCATACATTTCCTTCAGTGTGACTCCCCAATAATTAAAATTAGTCCTGGTCCAGATGGGCCAAGTTTCTTTTCATGATTATAGTGTTATATTTTATCAGAAGTGAACTGTGTCATTTTGGACTTAAATAATGTATTGGATATAAATTTAAGCAATTTTCTGGGTTTCTTTTGTTTTTTTTTAATGTTAAACCATTATCACAAGCAAGGTATATTTATCTGTTTCTTGGTCCATCCAACGTAGAGGGAGCTACGGTGGCTCATTTGGTAGAGCGTCAGACTTGGAATGCAAGGGCTGCAGGTTCGATACCCACACAGGCCAGCCTAGGTTGGCTGCCTTGGTGTATCCTTGGGAAAGATACTTAGCTACCATTTCCTTGGCATGGTATAGCCAATATTATATTAAAAGTGCTGCTAAAACTACAGTAAAAAAATGCAAAAAACAAAAAAGCATCTGATGTGGAGACCTCTTTATCAGTATGCTGAAGTATCTTGCATGGCCACAGCAAGTACAATGTACATCATTCTTCAATCATTTGAGAGCCATGGTGGCTCAGTGGTTAGCATGCAAGACTCGTGACCAAGAGGGTGCAGGTTGAGATCCTACCATTGGATCAAACTCAAGCTGGTTACCCTGATGTGCCCCTGGCTCTGGCACTAAATAGCCTTTTTATGTTGCTGTGCCATAAAACACCAAAATAACCAAACCAAATCCTCTGTCATTTTTGACTGAGCTACATTATAGAAAGATAGAAAGATACAGGTATCATTTTTCAGCAGTGTCTACAGCAGTACCATTATCTGTGTTAATATTTATGTTATAATTTTTGAAATCATATACAAGGAGAGTTAGCAAACAAGACCATCATGAATAGAATCCTTCATAATATGGTAAAACTTCAAAAACTCGGGGTGCTGTGGGCCCAGATTTTTGTTGGTTAATTTTTCAGTTGTAGGCAAGAGAAGGCTTGCAGAAAGTGAGTTGAATATTGCCAATTTTTGTAGTGTTCAAAGTTTCAATCTGCAGAGTTTTAGAATACAGGAAATTCCTGTGTACACTTTTGACATGAGTAATCACATGCCCAAAGGAAATTTTGTTCTACACAGCTTGAAGATTCAGTAAAAGGAGACAAAAGTTGATAATATTCTTTTATTAATTCATTATTGAAGTGATTTTTAGTGTTAAATTTTAAACATCATCTACCTGCCTGACTTCCTCTCTCTCTCTCTCTGTCTATCTCTCTCTGTGTTTGTGATCCTCAGAGAATATGATTAGTTACTACTACTTTTTTTAAGTGTGTAATATATGTTTATACTAGTTCAGTTGGAATTGTATGATTATATATTTGTAAAGTGATGAGTCCAAAGCTCCCAACCATGGCACTGCTGTTGGTATTGAAAAAAATCTATTTAACAAATGTCTGTAATTGTAAAATAGTTGCCTCATTGATGAACTTGTAAACATGATATATTGAAATCAATGACATTTATCAAAAAGATAATGCTGTCTCATTTCAACATCTAGGTATGTATGATTTTTCAATCGTTTTATTCTGCACAGTTTTTGTTAACAAAATTGTCGGTTCTGTACTAGCAATTTTGAATTATCATATTTTTGTAATACTTATCTAATATTTTCTATTTTGAATTTGCTGTTGTTTTTATAAGTGATGACCTTATGATCAGATTTTAAATGGGCGATTCACGCACAATTCTTTTTTATATATATCCTGTTGAAAATTAATGACATTTATGTTCTGCTGGTGAAAAATATTGTTTAATTTTTCTAATGAAATTGACATCTTTTCGTAAAGGTCATGAAGTTTTTCACATTTCAAAATAATCACTTTAATTTCAATCATTTACAATTCAAAGCTTTTAAACAACTGAAAGAAGATAATTATAGTGCACCCAGGGCACGCAGACCTTGCATAGATATTTTAACATATTTATTCTGTTAGTACTTGTAACCTGACAACTTTATGATTCTTTTCAAGCACATATCACTTACATAAAATTATTTTTCACATGCATGCTTTAAGCATGTGTGAGGGAATGTCTTTTTAGCTCACCAGACCATAAGGCTATGGTATGGTCCTGCATCTGTCTGTGTGTATCTACCAGCATTGTGTACACACTTGTGTGTGTGTATCTACCAACATTGTGTACACACGTGTGTTCTAAATATTGTGTGTATCTACCAGCATTGTGTACACACTTGTGTTATAAATATCATTGTGGAGCAAGATTGCATGGATGTCTAAAAACTAAAATATTTGCAAATGTTACTTTGTAGCATTGGTATTTAGTTGTAGTTGAGTGGTATCACCTTGTAGTTCGAGAATCACTACATGTAAAGAAATGGAACTGCAGTTGCTCCTGTGTCTTTATTTTATACCTAGCACTTTTGTACTTCAAAAATACAGATAAACAAATAAGTTTAGATCATTTGAAACAATCTTATTATTTTTAGGTCTACTGGTTGTAGAGCAGAAAAGCTTACAGGATGGCCTATTTTTTGTTTTCTGTGCATCTGTTAGCACAAGTTATGCAAAACTCCTCCTAAACTACTTGGAGGATTGCCATGAAACTTTACACACATTCATCTCAAGGTCTAGTTGGTCCTAAATAAAAATGGTACCATTGTAATATACAATATGACCACCATGGGGGCCATAAAAAAAAAATCTGAAACATCTTATCGCTACTCCTTCAGAACGAATGGTCATATCAACTGTGGGTTTCCGCTGAAAGACTTCTTATGATGTCTAGTTGGTCCTGAGTGAAAATGGTGCTGATCTGACCTACAATATGGCCATAGTAACAGTCATCTTGAAAATCTTGTTCTTATTACTCCCTCTGAAATGATGGTCATATAGACATTGGGTTTACAATTAGACTTCTTATCATGTCTGGTTGGTCATAAATGAAAATGGTGCCAATCTGATAGCCAGCATAGCTGCCATGGCATCCATCTTTAAAATTTTGTTAATGCTACTCCTTCTAAACGGAAAGTAGTATCACCATTAGGTTTTCACCAGAAGATTTCTAATGCTGTCTGGTTGGTCCTAAATGAAAATGATGCCACTCTGACAACCAATATGGCCACTATGATGGCCATCTTGAGCATTTTTTAAAATTTTGTTACGGATACTCCTCCTGAATGGATGGCCATATAAAAATGGGGTTTTCACCAAAATATTTCTTATGATATCTGAATGGACCTAAATGAAAATAATGCCAATCTTACATCCAACATAGCTGCCACAATGGACATCTGGAAAATCTTGTTATCACTACTCCTTCTTAATAGATGGTCATATTGACATGGGGTTTTCATCAAAAGGCTTCTAATGATGTCTAGTTGCTCCTAAATTAAAATGGTGCCTAACTGGCATCCAGTATGGCCACAACAGCAGCCAGTTTGAAAATCTTTTTATCACTTCCAAATGTCAGAGATGGTTTCAGCAAGCAGCAGTTAGAAAGAAGAAACACTCTTATCTTGGATTCCTGGATATTTCAGACAGTGTAGAGTGCAAGTCCCTTCGAGAGACTCTAATTTGATTTAACTCGCGTGGCTCAATTTTTTGCCAGGCACCAATGGGGATGTGAAAGGGACTGAGAGGCATTTGTTAAAGTCATATTTGGTTTTTCATCAATAATGAATATTGCTATATTATCAATGATGCCTGATATCTGATTAGTTTACAGATAAAATAAAATAAAAGAATAAAATGTTTTATGCTTAGTTCTGGTATGAAACTTTTCCATCAGTATGGAGAACATCACGACTTCTGAAATAAAACTAGTTGCAGATCATTTCATCATATGTGACAGGGCAAAATTTGTATCCTACTAATGACTATAGAACCTATATGCCTGATATTCAAATGTTTATGGATTCAAATGAACATATGCAGAGAAAATCTAAATTTTTACTTCTTTAAAAAGTTGTTTTACCCTTTTTTTTTTACCCTTTCCCATATACAAGTACATCTGGACACCCCAACTCACATTTTAGTGCTTGGGAGTTTTTGACTCCACTACCACATGTCAGTGTAAGTGCATTTGGACACCCCTGTCGTATCTCCATACAAGAGCTTCCAGATGCCTCTGGTAAACAATCACCATTTGCATGGTCAGTTCATAGCATCACCTGATGGGAATATCCCCGTTAGTAAAACAGGCTTTCTGGAAGCTTCTATGATGTCATAGTATAAGCTAATTTATTAAACGAATCCTATATAGCCAATCAGAGATAAGGGGACATCACAAATTCCCCTTAAATACAAATGACTGCCACTATCCTGCAAGCTAAAAAACGGAATTCAGATTGATTTTTTAGGATTAAATTTATCACAAGATCTTGTCAGTAATTACGAAAAACTGACTTATGCACAAAAGTGAAGTAAACAAGCTTAAATAGCCCACACAGCAATGA
This sequence comes from Margaritifera margaritifera, assembly GCA_029931535.1. Classification (NCBI taxonomy): domain Eukaryota; kingdom Metazoa; phylum Mollusca; class Bivalvia; order Unionida; family Margaritiferidae; genus Margaritifera; species Margaritifera margaritifera. The sequence continues at coordinate 156,031 of JAQPZY010000966.1, forward strand.
CAATGATCACCAATTTTGAAGTCCAGCATTGAGTGGTATCTACTTAACAGCACAATCACCTCGAACTCGCCGCGTAAAGGACAATTAAGCAAGAATGTTGGTGTTTATCATTTTGTATATATTTTAATAAGAAACAATAAACACTAAATATTTATTTTGAAGGCTTTAAATATGTATGTATGAATGTACAGTTTTTCCCATTAAGTAGTATTGGTATATTGTCAGCAGATGGCATGCTGTTATGTTGATTGCACATTACACAGTATATCAAGAGAACTGTATAGTGAACTGTGTTTCAGTGGTAGGCATTATGAGGGAAAGTTTTAACTAATTACATACGAATTAACAACATTCTCTACATAGGCAGGGGTAGAAAAATCTCGAAAAATTCACTGTCAACTCAGGCAAGTACTAAACATTTGTACATGCCTAGAATAAACTTGTACTCAATCAGCTTTTATAGAAATATAAAAGTTGCTGATGTTACTGACCTAAATTTAGTCATGTGAAAGGTTGTTTTCTGAACTTATTCTGTTTTAAGTAATTACCAATTGAGGCCAGTCTTTTCTCCATCCAGTAAGTGTTTATTAGTCTTGGAGAGTGAGTGCAATACACTTGTATAAGTTTGATGACAACAAATAGAAAACAAACTTGTGGTAGTAATTATGGATTTTCAGCGAATAAAGTTTGCAGTATACTCGACAGAAAATCCATTTGGGAAGTCTTTTAAAAAATGTCTGAATTGTACAATGCAATATTCTTGTAATTTCAGATATTTTTCTTCCACTAAGATTTTTCTCGGCTAACTGAATTATCATCTGCTTCTGACCATCTGTCAATTACCTACCATGTGGCACCTTGTTTTGTTTACATCACCAGGGAGATCTTGAAATCACACTTGCTACATATTTACAATTTCAGACTACAGTCAGTAATGTTCATTAGTGCACACAGATAAAATCAAGCTTGCAGAACATTTTTTATCCACGTAGTGACCATTTTAAATAATATTTTGTTAAATGGCTTTTTACTCAGGTGGCTGCACACTTTTGACCTGACACTGTGGTTGGTCCTAAATGAAATTGATGACTGTTTGACCATCCATAATGGCCATCACAATAGTCATTGTGAAAAATCTTGCTTCAACTACTTGTCCTGAATGGATCATTGTACTGACATTTTTTCTTTTAAACACATCTTTTTGCAATATGTAGTTGCTCCTATGATAAAATGATGTTGATCCAACCTCCAAAATAGCTGCCTTGATGGCCATCTTGAAAATCTTTTTATAGCTACTTCTGAACAGATGGTTGTATCAGTAGCAATACATGTATATAGCTGGTCGTGAATGAAAATGGTGTTCATCTGACCTCCATTATGGCATAATAATGGCCAGCTTGAAAATTTTGTTATCACTTCTATTCATCAACGAGTAGCACCATTGACATAGGGTTTTCACTAAAACAATTCTTGCAGTACGTTATTGGTTCTGTTGGAAAATGGTGCAGATCTTACCACTAACATAGCCACATTTTTTGTGAATGAGTTTGAAAAGTGAATGTATTTGACCTTGGGGTCAAGTCAGAAGTCATTACTTCCATTTTTGTACTTTGTTGAGGTTTTGAATGCAGTGACTTGTACATATACAAGTGAATTTTGATTAGACTTTGTATTTAGTTGCGTCCCAAAAACAAAGTTGATAGTCAGCATTCTGACATTAATTTTATGGTCAAAGTCGGGGTTCTCCAGTAAGCCGAAATCCACATAAAAAATACATGTACTTTTAATTTTGGACACATGAAAATTCCAATAGTTGAGTCCTCGGTATGCAAGTTTTTGTCACTGAACTTTCTCTTTTTTTTCCATGCATTTCTACAAAGTGAGTATCAGTCATGTAGTGTGCAGGCTATCAAACAGAGTTCAAGTGATTGTGAAGGAATTAGGAAAAAAAAAAGCCATGTAGTCCATGTATTAGCAGATAAGGAGATTTAGACACCTATTAATTGATTGTCAGTTCCTAATTATCATTTTGATCAGAGACTAATTATGTGCATATGTGCGCTGACACCTCGCTTTAATAAGCACCACTCAACACACTTTTAATCCATTGTATTTTAAATCCTTCTTCAATGTTTGGAACAATTGCATTTTATCGTATGCCGTATTTAGTAAAATAGTTGTGATTTTGGGACTTATTTGGTGTGTATAGGAATACAAGCTTCCATATTAATCATCACAAGTCGTAAAATTAACTGTGTTTTTTGGTCTCATGTACTTTAGTTTTTTGAGGGATTGTCACGTGTACTTTTCTGATGGCAACTTTAAATAATTTCTTTGGTGCCAAGTGCAAGGCTGCAGATAAGTCTGTTTTAGCTGAAGTGTTGCTGGTTTCACTTACAGCGTCAATGGCTTGTGCATGAGGTTTCTCATCATATAATCATATCAAGACAAAGGGCCTTGGACATTTAAAGCAGGAAACTGTAACAAAATTGATGAGCGTTATGGAGGAAGATTAAGAACTTAAGGATTTTTATCCTAACCTGCAGTAGAGAAGTTTGTTAAAGCTTGTTTAACCCTTTCAACACTACAGACCGGTAAAGCAAAAAGGAACAATAACTCCCGCTCAACACTGTAGACCGGTATTCCGGTTTCACATACCTGTCTCGTTTTGGTGATAAATTCTTTGATTGGTCAGTATCAGGGATTCCCCTATAGTAAATATTTATTTCGTACATTGATTCATTTGCATACTATTCGGATACATTCGGACTTTAAGGTAGGTTCTTTACAAGAAAAGGGGTTTTTCCGATCTGTAAATGTAAATCTTCGAGGTCGCCTAAGTACATCCAAAATGGCGGACTCGTCTGATGATGAATCGGAATTATCTGGGGAGGAAATAATTAAAAATATCGGCAGTTTTGATCTTCTAAATATAAACCAAGAAGAGAGGGAACATTTACAACAAGAATGGAGGGATATTGTTGGCGATAGTGATGACAATGAGGAATTTGAAGGTTTTGAACTCGCCGATGTGTACGAGACACCTGAATTTTGTCAGTGGACTAAATCTGAATCGGAACGTAATATTCACCCATTTTCCGAACGTGTAGGTCCAACACGAGTATTTGATGGATCAGGAACACCTCTTGAATATTTTCAGCTATTTTATAGCGACTATGTGTTGTCGGAAATAGCAAGATTTACAAATACCAACGCACACCTGAAGCGAGAGACTGACCCAAATTAACACAAAGGTGGTTGGACTGATGTCACGTTATCAGAAATAAAGGCATTTTATTTGTCTATTGATATTGATGGAAGTTATGAAATTCGACAGAGATGAACTGTATTGGTATAAAAGTGAGAAATTCTGGCTTGTTGGATCATATTTCGGAGAAATTATGTCACGTGACAGGTTTGTCCAGGTAAAACGCTACCTGCATTTCAGTGATGATACCAGTCAAAATCTTCAAGGTGACAAATTGCACAAAATAAGATTCATATTAGACCACTGTTGTCGGCAATTTATGTCAGAATATGTTCCAAGCAGAGAAATATCTGTGGATGAAGCCATGGTGCCATTTAAAGGTAGACTTGGAATCAAACAATACATGAAAGACAAACCGGTCAAGTTTGGCATCAAATTATGGGTGGTTGCAGATGCAGCGTCAGCATATTGCTACAATTTTGAAGTCTACCTTGGGAAAAATGGAACTCTTGTGAACAGAAATCTAGGTTTGGCAGCCAGAGTAGTTATTGAACTAACAAGACCTTTGCAAATGAAAGGCTATGTCATCTACACTGACAATTTTTATACCAGTCCTCAGTTAGCAGATTACCTGTATCGCATAAATACCTACCTTTGTGGCACAGTGCGCACAAATCGAAAGGGATATCCAAAGGACTTAGTCTTGTCAAATGCAGTAGCAAGACACCTAGCCAGAGGATCGTCAGACTGGCTCATGTGTGGTCCATTACTTGCATCTTATTGGAAGGACAACAGAATTGTACACTACCTGTCATCTTTCCATGCACCTGTTGAACCTGATTTGACCACAGCACGGAGAAACAAAGATGGGACTGAGAACGAGCTTCCAGCAACACCAACTGTGCTTGCCTATGCACAGTACGTGGGAGGAGTAGACAGGCTTGATCAGAATACTAGGACAAATCGTTCCAAGAAGTCTATGCGGTGGTACCGAAAAGTAGAAGCGAAGTTGCGGGAGCAGTCGTTGTACAATGCCTATGTCATTGAGGGAACTGTCATTGATCATAATCCTCCTAATAAAAGGAAAAGGGACTTACTGTCATTTCGTCTTGATGTTGCTCATGCTCTTTTTGGAACATTCAGGTCTAAACGCCCTTTCAAGCGTCCCAGAAGTGAAAGCAACAATGACAGTCGACTTGATGACAAAGGTCATTGGCCAACAAGTGCAGGTGGATCAGACAGGTTGTGCACTGTATGCAACAAGAAACATCGCAATTATTTGGCAAGCCACCCTGGTACGTCAGTGAGGGACAACCCTTACAAAAGGACCAAAACAACAATGGCTTGTGAGAAATGTGATGTTCCCCTGTGCTGCAATGCTCGCAGCACTTGCTTCCGTGACTATCACACAAAAGTATTCTTCTGGCAATGACGTTTGTACCTGCACAGGTGTGCATGTACATGTAAATGATGTGTTTGCCGAAGAACTGCCTTGGATTTTTGCTATATTAATCTGGTTCACAGTCAAAATATGTTTTATTTCATATCTATTTCCATTGAAATGAACATAAAACCTTGTATACTTCAGTTTTTAAACACCTGTAGAAATATCGTTAACACACCTTTGGATTTGCTTGAATTGTGAGATAACATTGCATTTATTCAAGCCACGATTTGTAAGAACACCACAATGGATCAAAAACAGACCAGATATTACTCTTTAAACACTTTATTCAACATTTTATACAGAATACAGTGAAATTTAACCTTAACTTACCTTTTGATTTACCTGTATAATCATCTGTGTGAGACTAAACTTGTTTATGAGAATATTTTCAGAAACCTGAATTTGTCTTCTTTACAATGGTATCAAATATGTATTCCTATCACAAGAAATGAAATTTATACATATAAAATATGTTGCCTACATTTATAAAAATCTTGAAAGTTACTTAGTGTTGAATGGTAGTGTTTCCCTTGTAGTTACTTAGTGGTGAAAGGGTTAAGAAAAAAAGTGAAGGTAGTATGCTGTGTTGTTTAAAGGTGAAATGAAAACAGTGAATGGAATTTGGTCATTTGTTTCTTCTTCCAATGTCTTGGCAAATTTATTGGTTTGAAATGGAATTAAGCTAATTAAATAAATTAATATAGAAAAGAAACTATAATCTCGTCCTTCATTCTTTCATGCTGCATATGAAAGTAGAGAATGGCAAGGTAAAGCCATTGAGAATTGTTATAGTTTTAACATCACAAACAATCACAATTATGACTCTTCTCAATTGCCTTAGATTTTCATTATTTTATTATAATACTAAATATTTAACAATGAAAGAGCATTAGCTGTCTGATGACATATATATTGGTGATACAACAATACATGTTCTGAATTATTGCAAGGGGGGGGGGAAAAATGTATTATTATTGTGGCTATAATTTTTAGGGCTGGGACTCCACATTTTTTCAAAGAAGGAGTCCTGGACTGTAACTTTCAGAATCTCATGGAGAACTTTGAAACATCTTGACTCAGGTTTTTAGCTGTACTGACTTATGAGCATGGTAACACAAACAAGTATGAATGGATTTTGATGAAACCCAGTTTGTGGATATATTTGATGAATACCTTGAATGATGTCAAAACACTTAGCGACATCAGCTTGAAATGTAAATCAGGTCGAGTGGACTGCAAAGAGTGTATGATTGTATGATAACTAGAATCTCTGACTGATGCTCATTAGATATCAGATTTGTGAAACAAGTGAAATTATCAACTGTGCCACTCATTGTTTATAATATTACTTATGTTTCTTCTTAAATTTCATATCTAGTGAAAACTGGTAAGATTTTGTACACTTTGTTTCTGTTCTCCCCAGACAACAGAATTAACCCAAGAGATCTGAATCTAACTGGACTGATGCTATTCTTCTTTGTCTCTGTGGTCAAATGGGCAGTGTCTCTTTTTCTCAACATAAAGGTAAGGACACTCTGACAGTATAGCTCTGGTTTCGTTACCAATCAGTTAAATTTGAAGAAATTTTTACAGGTAAAATTCAACTACCATATTCGATGGTTACTTTACAAAAAAATTTATGTGAGAAATTTCATAATGTTTCCTTTAGATCACTCTTTACCATGAAATTGAATGGTTTACTGGCAAACTTGTTTGAGGCAGCTGAATTGTTCATCTGGAGTACATTATGAAGTCAATACCCTTGACCTAGTGTACAAAGTATTTTTCAAGCCTAAATACAAGTTTCTTTTCAGATACTCCCGATGTCTGATTTATGCATTTTAATGTTGGTCAAAACTCATTCCCTTTTGATGTGTGCAGCATATATAAATGTATAAGAAAATATATTGTTTCATAGATCAGTGTTTGAGACCTTACAACATAAATACTTTTCCTGATGTTGATACAATTTGTGCAGAAATGAAAACAATTATAATTTTTCCTGAATATTAGTGTCGCTATTATGTACTTATACATTGGTATGTTCAAGTGGGCTAGTTAAAGTATGTTGCAGTATATTCTTGCTTGGAATAAAAGAAAAACTGATAATGTTTTGGCATTTTCTTTTACATATAATATACAGTCAAACCTGTCAATAACAACCACTCATGGGAACAGCCCAATTTGGCCTTTGTACAGAGGTGACCTATCTATGCATATTCACCTTTTAAACTTGCTTTTTGAGCAAAGTACATGCACCGAAAACCATTTTGTTAATAATAATACTGTTATTATTATTATTATTATTAAAATGTATCCTTATTTTTATTATTATTATAGTAGTAGTTTTGTGCAGTATTAAGAAAAATGATAAAAGACGTGTATTTGTTGTTCACTTACAAAGTTATGTTTCAGACAATATTACTGTATTATGCTCACTTTAATCCAGTCTTTCCATTAAGTCATCACTAATTCTTATAAAGCTAAATTACCGATTTTAGTTTTAAGCACCACAACAAAGCACTAATGACGTTACTAATTGGCAACTTACGTAAGACTGTGAAACAGAGGACTGCCTCTTTCTTCACCCAACTTATATAATTGAGCTTCACAACAGATGTTCACACTTAACACAGTATTTGGATTAAGCAGAGTTTTTCTTCATATCCACTGGCTTCTCTGTGAAATTGATTAGTGATAGATGTACATTTTCCCTTTGATCAGGATCAATCAAGGTTCTAGCCATGAGAACGCCCCTTCAACCCAAACCTTTGTATGGTTCTACAAGGGTTTATATATCATTTCAATGTTTCCTTCTATACAGTCCTTGATGAAAATCACAGTCAGTGGGTACAGCAATGCTCTTAGATACATTTAGTCTAGCACAAGTGGATTTCATTGCGCGCGAAAGTAGCATCATTTGTCCAGAAAATCCATATTAAAGATCCCATCTAACACCCCAAGTTCAGCCTCTAAAACTTTGGTAGAAGTCACAATTAGAAAACTGATCCTGCAACGAATCATGACATAAAGAAAGAGATTCCTGACCTCTGTCTGAAAGTGAAGTTCCTCGGGGGTTTGGATTCACATATTCTGAAATCTCCAGATTGAAATTGCAAGACCTGTCAGCCTCATATTCGGGCTGGGTTGCTCACATAGAGCCAGGGGTGTATTCCTTCAGTTCTTGTGATCTGTCCCAGGAGTCTTCATATCAACAACCTAGAAATGTGTGCCATTTTTATAACACTACAGGGGTGCATAAGTCTCATAAGACATAGATGTATTATGATTATAATGGAGGACATGTCTGTTATGGCATACCTCAGATGCCAAGGAGGCACTCATGCTCCTTCCATTTGCTTTGGAGTCTGATGGACAGATTTTGGAGATGATCACTCTCACAATCTGTCACATTCCGTGTAAGAGAAATATTTAGCAGCCAGCCTGTTCAGGCAGTGGTGTGCAATCCTTATATAATAATTTCTGCACCAGCTGGTAGTAGAGAGTCTCTTTTGACTGTAAGAAAGGCCAGTGGTAGACTTGTTTGCAACAAGGCTGAACAATAAACTACCACTTTATGTCTTCCCAGAACCAGACCAAAATGCATGTGCAGTGGACAACTTCATTCTGAAGTGGGATCAACTGTATGCCTATTCTCTCCATCCTTTCAGAATAATTCCTCTGGTTATTCAAAGAGTCTGGACTTTGACATCATGGTTCATCATGATAGCTAGCTCCCTGTAGTGCTCTCGCTTGTGGTTCTTCTCTCTCCTTGACCTGTTGGTGGACGTAATTTTTTGGTTCTTTTTAAAGTACCAATACATTGCCAGTATATTATCAGAAATTAAATTTGTGTGCCAATGTCATAACAGTTCATAGTTTATAGTCAGATGTAATTTCTTTTCTTTTACCGGAGTATTGTCATTTGTCTATGTTATGTCATTGTGTTGTCATTGCATTGTCAATATATTGTCTGAAAGTGCATTTTATTTTTGATTTAATTGACTGAAGTGAATAGTAAGTGCTTCTATAGATTAAATTGTAATTTGACTAAGTTAAAGTAGATGAACGAACACATTGAAATAGAGACACTGATATGTATATCCTAGCTTCACATGAAATGAAAAATTTAAATGACTTCTCAAACAACACTGAACAGAATTTGATCAAATCAGGTAAAAAGCATCCAGGCTTGATGGTCTTACAGATTTGTTCCAATAATGCCAATCCATGATGAAATATTGCAGCCAATACTAAAAACTGAGAAACCTTTAAGCAACTTCTTCTCAAAAACCACTCAGTGTAATTTGACTAACTATGATGGAAAACATCCTGTCATGAAGATATTTAAAAGTAGTTCACATGATGCTGATTCATCATAAAATATGACCACTATTACTGAAACTAGACAAACTTTAAATAACTTCCTCTCAAAAATCATCCAATAGAATTTCAACAAATTTGACAGAAAGCTTCATGGCATAGATAGCTTTCAGCTTTTTGCAAATAATGCTGATCCACAATAAAATATAGCCACCCTTGCAAGAAATTGAAAAGTTTAAAAATGATGTCTCAAAAACCACTCTATAGAACTTGATCAAATTTGAAAGAAAACATCCTGATATAGATGGCTTTCAAATGTATTCAGATAACGCTGATCTGCAATAAAAATGGCCACCATTACTAAAAGCTAGAAGGATGTAAAATGAGTTTTTCTCAGAAACTGCTGAACAGACTTTAACTATATTTAATAGAAAGCATCCTGGCATAAAGTTCCTTTAAATTTCTTCATATGATGCAGATCTGACATCAAATATGGTCACCGTTACTAAAAGTATATAAAAAAAATTAAATGACTTCTTCTAAAAAATGGCTTTTGGGGAATTTTACCACATTTGCCAGAAAGCATCCTGGAAGAATGATCTTTAAGTTTTCCAAAAAACTGCTCAACAGAATTTGACCAAATTAAACAGAAAGCATCCTGGCAGAAAAGTTTTTCAAATTTTTACAAATGATACTGATCTGCCATCAAATGTGTGGCCACTGTCCCCCCCCCCCCCCAAAAAAAAAAAAAAAACAAAACACCACCACCTTAAAACGACATTCTCAGAAACTGCTCATCAGAATTTGACCATATCTGACATGGAAAAAAAATTCTGGCATGAATCACTTTCATAATTGTACAAATGTTGCTGAGATGCCACAAAATATTGCCACCATTACTATAAATAAAAATCTTTTGAATGATTTCTCAAAGACCACTGAATAGAATTGGACCAAATTTTACAGAAAGCATATTGATATGAAGGACTTTAAAGTTTGGATAAATAGTGGCAATATAGCATCAAGTGTGATTGCAGCTACTAAAAATAGAAAAACCTTTAGAAGACTTCTCAATAACAGCAAAACGGAATTTAATCAAATTTGATTGAAAGGATCCTATCTTGAAGTCCTTTCAAATTTATAGAACTGATGCCATTTCCCATCAAGTATGGTGGCCATTACTGAAAATAGAAAACATTTACACAACTTTATCTCAAAAAACTGCTTAACAGAATTTGACCAATTCTTAGAAAAAGCATCCTGGCATAGGGGCCCTTTAGTATTTGTCAGATGATGTTGATGTGCCATCAAATATGGATGAAGGTATAAAAAATTTTAGAAATCTTGAACAGTTGTTTTCATAAGACATGCAATTGACAGTGCTGGAGGAAATTCCAACAGAAAGCATTGTTCTTATCCAAATGTTTTGGCCCATTGCTCTTGCATCCGGCTATTGGGCAGATGTCAGGCAGATGAGCGATCTCAGAGCCCACTTTGGCCTCTTGTTACAACAGTAAAATAGAGATGATAAAGATAATGGTGTTCAATGCACTGTATATAATTGTATGATTCTGCATACTGGTAGTTGCATGTATTTGTATCAGAGGTTCCCTTCAATCAGCACAGTAGAGTGAAGAGTTTACTTATTATGTTTCAAGATAGAGAAGCCACCACATTGAGGACTGAGCAGAAATCATCTGTGTTATCACATGATTGGGTAAGAATTCAAATTCAGACTGAAATATTGACCTCTACCAGATTAACTTTTTGTCAGAATTAAAAATAAACATGGACCTACTTCTTTTACTACCTTTGCAACCCATATCACTGACCATATTAACAAAATCAAAATTAAAATCAGAAGAACTCATTATCTTCAAGGAAAGAAAAACATGTGTAAATGGCCTGTAAATGAACCATTTTGTTTAAAATGACTTGGCCAGTATAAATGCGAGCAAAAGTTTTTGATAGAGTTATTGTTGATTGTTGATTAAGGCATGTTTTAAAAAAAATAAAAATAATCCTGATTAAATTTCATACTGTTGCCATTATAATGCCATTGTTTTGCTAGAGAATTTCTATAGTGATAACAGTGTGCTGCAGGTTTCTTCAGAGTTTATTATGAGATTAGAGAACAGAGTGGTAATTATTACGAGTTTATTGCCAGTGTGTTGCATTTTCTTGCCAGTATATCACCACATCTGACATTAAACTATCTTTATTACATGAAAGTACAGTTGGCTATTAACTATCTGAAATAGCTGATGGCTTTTGGTTTTGTATTTTCTAAGCTGGCTATATAAGGATGTTATCTTCTCTATTTGTATGCTTTTGTCAACCCACATTTTTGAAGATAAAGATAGCATCCACATTTCCGACTATCCATCACACTTTTGTTTCTACTCTTTAACTTAAAAGCTGTTGTGATTAGGGAATGAAACTTGTCATATTTATACATCATTACCAGAAAGTGTGTCGTGTATGACATCAGGAGTACAATCAAGGTCAAGGTCACATCTCATTACTTTGTTTTCTATCACACTTTCACTTGAGCTCTCTAACTAAAATTGTTTGAGATTAAGGAATGAAACTTGGTATATCATCGCTAGAAGATGTGTCAGTTACTACATAGAGAGAGAGGGAGAGAGAGAGAGACTTGTGAAAAACCAGAGGATGGGAGAGGGTGTTGTGAAAAACTTTGGTTTACCTATTGTTACAGTCAAGGTCGCAGTTCAATATTTCAATATTTTATGTTTTCCATCATGCTTTCTTGACCACACTATAACTTTAGAGTTGTATGAGATTAAGGGATGCAACTTATATGTCAACATTAGCAGCAGTGTTGTGTACCACATCAAGAGTCTTCATTTCATTGTCATGGTGTTATATGGATTTTTTTTTTATATATACTTTCCTTTTTCACAATGTAATTTTTGCCATTTGAGATAAAGGCATCTAACTCCATATAACTACCATCGCTAAATGTTGTGTCCCCTATCTTATTCAGAAGGGGTGGGGGCCTTATCTCCAGGGTCAATGTCACAGGTCGTTATCTTAGGTCTTATTCAGTAGGGGTGAAACAATTCATCAATATATCGATGCATCAATACTTTTGCCATATTGATACATGTATTGATACAAGAGGTGAAGAATCGATACAAAACAATACTTACCTTGTAGAAGTTACTTTAATCTTCAGCAGTCATGAATAATAAATAGTCCTTTGCCTTTTAATTCTTTAAACTGAGAATTTATCTGAGATGGTCATCGCAGGCACAGGCACTAAGGTTTGTCAGTAAAAAAAAAAATGTTGAAAACACCCACTCACTTTTTACAAATTAACATGGGTTACGTGGCACAAAATGTGCCCCCCCCCTTTCCCGATTCCATACTAATTATTTTATCCCATCAGCATGTTCAGCCACTGATAATATATATCAGCGTAAAGGAAACTTTCCTAATTTGTTCCCCATGTATGACTGAAGTACTTTACTGATCATTTAATAACCACTTTTACGCAAAGTTTCTCTGTTGCTTCGTATCTTCTCTATATAAGGCTACACTTCCAGTGTGTCACTCAGTGAAATATGTTACATTAAATTCTGATTGGTTGTTATCGTTTGTTCCAGTCCAGGGTAAATAATAACCACCAATCAGAACTGACTGCAGCTTATTCACTGCGTGACACACCGGAAGTATTGGCATACAAGCTCGATCCAAGTAGATACAAAACAACAGAGAAACTTTGTTCGAAATGGTTGTTAAAAGATCTGTATATTACTAAAGTCTTACATGGAGAACAAGTTTGGAATGTTTCCTTTTACGTTGATATAGGTAATAAGTGACTAAACGTGCCAACAAGATAAATAAAATGAGCACAGAATCAGCAAGGAGGCAGATTTCAAACTGTGCAGGTTTGTCACCTTGTGTTAATTTGTTAATTTTGTGTAGAGGGGGAGTTGGATTGTCAATAGTTTTCCTTTTCACTAACGAGTGCCTGTGGCCACGGCAGTTGTTTTACATCTGCAGGAAGTACAATGTGATAGATTTTGATTGTTAGTCATCTCCGCTCCCACACCTGGACTTGCTGTAGATAAGATTTTCCTTGCAGTTGGAAATTGCACTATTTCTTTTGTTTTGAAGATAATACAGTCATGTCTTTCAAATTTAAGTGAAGACATGAAATTGATAATAAGATGTTTTAAAAGCATTCATGCAGTGCAAAACAAAGGGTGTGTTTACCAAGATGAGTCCTGGATCCGATCAAATGGAGTAGCCTCAAATGGCCTAAATGATTGAATTAAAATCATTAACAACTAACATGTAGTCTATTTGAAAGTATTTTTGTTATCTTGTCAAGGATGAGAATGCCATATGAACAGATGCTAAATTTATGTCTGTCTGTAATCTGCAAATTAGAAATACAACCAATATGTCAACACATATAAGACAGCACAACCCTATCACTGACAGGCCTTCTAAAGATGAAAAGACCATCAAGTTGATATGTATATCAATAATGTATTGTATCGTAGGCTGTGTATCGTGAATCGTTTCACCCATATTATTCAGTCATATTTGTTTTTATACTGTCTAACTTAACAGCTGTCAAAAATTAATGGATGAAGTTTGGTATACTTGTATGTTGTCATTAGAAGATATGTTGCATTGCATGTTTGGGGTCTTATCCTGAAGGTTAACGGCACAGGTCAAATATTTTAAGGTTTCTTTTGTTCATGCATTATATCATAAAAGCTGTTTGAGGTGCAGGGTTGAACCATGGTACACTTGCACTTGTGAGTTTGATGGCATCATGTGTATCACAATCAAGGTTTTAGCTTCAATGTCAAGGTAACTACCATTTTTTATCCCATTTTCTGCACATGTCCATTGATGCCATTTAAGATAGGGCACTGAAACATGGTTACTTTCCATGTCTACCCAGTAACTTTACAGCTCTGTTTTAATAGATCATAGATTTCATTATTGTGAACGTTTGTGGCCTTACTGAATTTGCTTGTGGTCTAGGATAACAATCTGGCAAGAAACTGGCAGCAAAGCAAAAGTCGGGGGAAATATATACAATTTGAAAATATGAATATATATATAGTTCCAGTACTCCTGCAGTACACTGATAACAACTATAGTCAGGTCACAGTTGGGCAATAAACAGGCACACTCAGAAAGTTGTTTGACTTCTGATTACTTTCAAAAACTATTTCTTTTACTCAAAAATGATAAGTAATTACAAGTAATTGCAAGTAATGCTAAGTAAAAGAAAATTAAGTAATTGTAAGCAAAAGACAAGTTAATATTTTTCTTAGTGTTAATTTTTTATGTAAAATATTACATAGTAATAATTTTACTAATTGAAATATTACTTATTATTAATTGTACAATAGAAGTTTTAATTTAACACAGAAGTAAAATATTAGTAATAATTTTACTAAGTAACTTTAATTAAACACAGAGTTAAGTAATTTTGAGTAAATGGATAATAGTATGCATGTTCATGTCAACAAACTTTGTAATGAGTTTAAGAATGTAAATGTTTTACTTCTCACGTTATGATCACAAGTGTAGATTCAGAGTCTGATCTTACAGCAAATTTGAAATGTATATCATGGGAAAAAATATGTGTGTGAACCGAGTTTTTTTTTTAAGAGAATGATCTGCCGGAATTTGGAATATTGATTACCTTTTCACAGGTCTAGAATTTAACATAAATTTCTTTGTAGCCAGAAGAACAAGTAGACTTAGAAATTTACTACAATTGCTTAATCTTCACTAGTCATTCCCACAAAATAGTGTCGGACACATACAGTGTATTGACATTTACTTACCACCAGACTATTGAAATTATGAAAACTACTAGTCAGAAAGGAAATTTACTAAGCTTGGTTTGCGAACTACTGTGAATTTCGAGCCTTGTTTCATATTTGTTTATATGGGACCCTTCCAGATTTAAATGTTCTAGCCATACATTTAATACATAGATAGGTAGATATGAAGGTGTCATTGCTTCAGAGAAATATCTTAGTACTAGTTGAAGATGAAAATCATGCATTTGTATGTTTATACAAATTACCAGAATCTTAGAAGAAAATGTTTAGATAAGCTTTGGAATGCTTGACAATCTATAGAAAAGCTCTATAACTAAATGCCATCACAAAGTTGATTTATTGCATCGTTTATGAACCATTCTTTTAGTTAGGCAAGAAACTTTACTTAATGTCTGACATTTATATTAAAAGACATGTACTACACTCCATGCAGTCATTTAAATTATGCTTCATTTATGCAGGAATCAACTTACATATACAGCACAATAACAGAATAGGTAACCAGCATGGTGGCAATGCGAGTTTCCTACCAATATACTGCCGTGCTGTTACCATGCTGGACATCAATACTGCAAAAAAAGCATAGGTTACCAGTGTAGTGGCAGATATTTTTAATGGTGAATAAGTCTTATGACTAAGAAAATAATCTATGATTAACATTACAATCACTTGTTTGTCTTTATATTTATAATGGAGCATGTGCAGACACTGAAAGATAATGGCAGAGACTACATGCACTTTAAGTGTCACCGTTTTCAAACTGATGGGGGTCTACCATTAACCTATCTTGTTTTACACATTAACACTTTCTAAAGAACTCATTACATGTGCTCAAGCTATGCTCACTATTAATCATGCAGTTTCACTGTTGACCTCTAAAATCAGTGAATAAGTCAAAGCAAACAAAGTGGAAGGAATGAATACAAATTCATAATTGTTTGAAACAGTATTTATCAAAGTTAAACATTCTTTCATACAGTTATACAATACATTAGTAGTTTCTATCATAATATTTAAAAGTTTAATAAAAGTAAACCTATCAATAGAGTACCATGATGTACTGATATGCTGTTCCATTTCTTTTGTAATAGCACTTCATATACAAAATATATTTTGTTATCTGATACATTGTCTTTTTTAAATGAAGCATACTGCATTCCTTGCAAAAATTATTGCACATACAAGAAATAAAGGAGTGGGTGTATGATCTGGATCATATGCAGTGAATTACTAAGGAAAGCTTCCAGAAATTCAGGCTGATCCACAGAGAGGCAAGCTATTCAGTCAAAGGAATCTCTCAGCCGTTTTCTTCAATTTAGTAAAAATCTTTGCATTTTTTCCTTATGGCTTTAGACACTTTTTACTCACTTCAGTATAGAAATCCATTTGTGGTGGGGGGGGGGGGATACTGTCAGATGGTTAGGTTCCCCCTCCCCCATCTGTTAAAATAGTACTTTTTGGTGAAAAACAAGAATGTTTACTGAACCACCTCTTCTAACCAAATCCTCACAGAATAAAATCCTGCATCCTCCCCTGCTACTTGAAAGGAGAAAAGGAGGACCCAGGGAACTACAGACCAATATCTATTCTACCTATATTATCAACATTGTTTGAAAAGCAAGTACCTATGACGGTCTGTACATTTTAAATCTTGATTGTGCCTTATGAAATAGAAAGGATCACCCCTGCCAACCAGAACCAAATTAAGAGATCTTGGCTACAAGAAATTGATAATGGTTCTTTGACTGGGATTGTTTTCCTTGACTTCATGAAAGCCTTTCATCTAGTTGATCATGAAATTCTGCTGCAAAAGTTGAACTGTTACAGGCTTGATAATTATTCTCTAAAATGGTTTAGATAATGCCTAATCCAAAGGTCTCAATAAGTAACCATTCACAATATTAGCTCACAAACTTGTGCTATTCATTCAGGAGTCCCTCAAGGCTCTGTTTTAAGCCCTCTCTTCTTTCTTATTTATGTAAACGATCTTCCATTAAATAGTGCATCCACAAATACAGATTTGTTTGCAGATGATTCAACATTGTATACATCTAGTTCTGTTACTGAAGTTGTCCAAACAGGATTAGACTCTGATCTTATTAGAGTTCAAAGTTGGGCACAAGAAAATAGGATGGTAATTAATGAAGGTGAAACAAAATGCATGATTTTGGGGACATCACAAAAACTACATAAGTTAGGGAACCCAGAATTATCTTTAACAATAAATATTCATCGGTTAGAAAATGTCAAGCATGAAAAGCTTGTAGGTGTGTCTGTAGATAATAATGTTCAATGGGATGGCCATATTGACAAGCTTTGTAAAGCAATGTCATCCAAATGTGCCCTACTCACCAGAATCAAGAAATATTTACCTAGAGAAACTCACATTCTGTACTAATATTCATATATTCCTCCAACAATGGATTATTTTTCAGCTGTATGTGGAAACTGTGCCAAATCTCAGCTAGATAGGATTTATAAACTTAATAAAAGGGTCACGCACATTATTTTAGATGCATCTATTGATATTAAATAAAAAGTATTGTTCACAGAACTAAAATGGTGTACAATATATGAAAGGATTGATTATCACAAGGCAGTTCTTGTATATAAATGTCTACATGGAGCTGCACCAGAGTAACTGCAGGATTTATTCAGACCTTATTCAGCACATTACCATTTGAGATCAACATCACATGGAGACCTTCATCCACCAAAACCAAGAACAGAGCAATTTAAGAAAAGCTTCCAATACTCCGGTACAGTTCTGCAGAACAAGCTTCCACTTCATGTAAAATCTGCAGAAAATATCACAGTATTTAAGAAGAGATATCATGAGTATGTATGTATTACTAATAGATTATTATAGAATTAAGTATCTGTAATATTAAAGACGCGAAAATAAATAGTAATTACAATTATCTTTTGGATGATGCAGATAGTTATACTTTCCTTAAGAAGGTCTGAAGTGAGAATAGTCTCTGACCGAATGAGTCACCCTCGATAAATGTATTATTATTATTATTATTAGTATTATTGTATAGGTCAGGTACCATCCATTGAAATAGATTACAGCAACATGTACTGTGTAACCTGGACTCAAATTTGACTATTTACCTATTTGGCAAAACACTGTAAGCATTTAATTTAGTTCAACATTGCAAACTCACTTCACAGGTCTTCTAAACATATCTAAGTGTTATTCATGACCATCCTTTAAAGAGGTCCTAAATTTTAGTTTTACCATCCATTTTGGAAGGGCTGCACCATAATGTCAAATGTTCAGTACTTTACATCTTTAAAAAAAATTACTCACTTGATTCCTTAAGACATTTGAAATAGAATCACTGGCATTTTTAAAAAAAATGAATACACAAATATATAAATTAGAAGAATACCTACATGTACAGGACCTTTGAACTTTCCTAAATTAAAGTTTACTGCATGAGGGCAAAAATTGTAGAATTTGATATGTGAGGACAAAAAAAAGTCCTAAGAAAAATGGGAATGTGACTGACAAGCTTGCATGTAATTTGCTAATCTAATCTTCCTATTGTTGATACTGCATCAAGAACTAAAGTTTGCCAATTCAGCAGTAAAAATATTAATAATCTGCAAAATTATCATCTCAGTGATTGTGTGGATCAAGATTATAAGGTCATCGCATAAGACATTAAATCGTGGGGGCAAAACTGCACAGCAACAATACCGTATACATTTTCTGCTTAACTGCAGTTCTGTAAACTGACAAAATACAATACAATCTTGATTTAACTCACCAACATGATAACTCCATGATTTTCGTTCAAAACAGTTTTCTCCATTGTCATATGATCAGTTGCTGCACTTGCATTGAAATTTCCCAAATTAAAGAGCAAAAATTTATAGTTTAAGTTTTTTTTCATTCACATTTTTTTCCTAAATCCTTTGATAGATTTTGTTCATACAATGCATGAATCATTATGAAGGTAAGAGAATCAATGTTGCAACAAGTTTTTTCAACCTTTTGACCTTAGGGTCAAGTCACACGTTTTACATCAATGTGTTGATTGTCGGATCAACATGCAGGTCCTGGCCTGTTTAAAAACGATGCTGCTGCAGTAGTTCTGTATCTTTATTATCTCAAATAAGTTATGTGCATACAGTACAGCTCACATGATTTTTCAGAACCCCACGCTTCGCGGTGGGTGACTTAATCCCCTCCACTTTAGCCCCGTGATAACGCTTCACGGTGGAGGCATAAATAGGCATAAATACATACAAATCACCATGCGTCTCGGCAGGCACGCCAATGTCAACTCCACCGTGGAGGGGGCTGGTCGACATTACTGATTGACATTTGAACAGGAAATGAATGAAGACCACCTATGGAAAGACTGAGACGTCAAGAGTGATTTACAACCGGATACCATTGGAAGAATCAGTCGTCTTTATTTCGATCATATTTGGACAATAAAAAAATAATTTCAGAAGTCTTGTATATTCAGTACACATTACTGTTTATAAAAGGTTGATCAGTTTCTTTTGCAATAAGTTAATGCTTTTAATTTATTTCAAAGAAATATGAACAAACTTACCCACTGACTTGATGACAAGCTCACCTTGCTGAACTTCTCAAGCAGCATAAATTTATCATTTTGTTTCAAAGGAAAGTAATTCTGAGATATGGACAATTAAAATCTAAATTGACATCTGCTTCTGCTTAACTCCCCCCCCCCCCAACAAACCTAAAACACTGAATTTACACTGAAATGCAAACCGCGTGCTTAGTCTTTAAGCAGTAATAGCACTGTCACAAAGTTGAATATTATGACTGCATGTGTACTGTAAGGGACTGACCATTTAATATATGGGGCTTATATGTTGTTTTGTTTTCTTCGACTGGTATATTTTTGTTCTTTCATCACAATATTTTTTATTTTAAGTGAAATATGGAATGGATTAACGTCTTTTTATACTACAAAATCAGAGAAAGACAATTGTTTTCATGCATTTACCCCCCCCCCCTTGGAAAATTCAATTGTCTCTCCCCAATAAAGACATGACTTCAGCTGATGTTGTACAGAAATCAAGGCAGTGACCATTGTGAACACTGTTGTAAAATATTAGCAAGGGTTTGCATCAAAGGATGATGTAAGAATCAGCTTGGGAACAGCGTGTTTTTATCACACTAAGCCATCTGACTTGGCGCGTTGTGCTTTGCAGCCGCAATTATGGTCCCGCCATTAACAATGGAAGTTTGATAATTGTTAGTAATTAATCTGAACTCTGCTTATTACCGAAATGAAAAATAATGTGGAAAATTCTAAAATCTGAGATGTTCAGAGATTTTGATTTCCAATAAGTTGAGAGCATTTTGCATGGATGTATTGTCTTCACATGTATCCTATTATTTGCTCATTTTTCTATGGCGAAAATATATAAACAAAATATACTCTTATAATTATTTTTATGCAGATATTAAAGTATGCAGTTTCCTGTTTGTGACTGTTAGAGCCTTTGGTTATTAATTGTGTTTCTGTATGTGGTATATTGCTTTACAGCTAGAGAGCTAGAGTTACTGTGGCCCAGTGGATAAAGTGTGCGACTCACACACACACACACTTGGGTGTCTGTGTGTGTGGGGGGAGCATGTTGCCCCTGTCCCCACCCCGATTTTAATAAAATAAATATATCCCTTTTACTTCGGCCCTCCCCCCCGGAAAATTCCTGCGGATGCCCATGCACACATACACGACTTTAGAGCATGTGCTCAGGAGTTCCCGTGCAGTGGTGGGAACATTTGTTTCCTTTTTGCTCCATAACGCTATAATGTCTAGCATGTTATTACTTTTTTACCACTACCAAACGTTTCCAGATTTCAGTTTGTGTACGTCTAGATTTATCATCAGTCAGATTTTAATATTTTAATTCTGACGATTGACTAAAAATGTCGACATGTCAAGCAGCGAGAAAGAAAAATTTGGTTAACATTAATAAGCATTTTAGCGTTTTTTTTAAAACTCACATTAGTGAAAAACTCTTCAAAACATAAGCAGAATCACAAAAAAATCTTTAATGGCAGGAACATCTTTTTGGCTTAGTGTGAATGATGACGCCACTAATTGAAGAAAGATAGTCAATCATGGAATACTTAAACTGTTACTGAAGCATGTACAAAACAAAACAAAAAAATAAAAAAAAGTTTCTAATTGTAAGTGCAACTGATTACGATGACTTGCGCAGTAGTGCTTTGGATTCCATATTTTATGAGAGAGAGAGAGAGGTGGGGAGGGTTCTTTACTAAAAACAGTTATTGATTCAGAAATGCTTAAACAGGTTCATCTAATTTTTCTGTATTTTGCATAGTATGCGATAGGAAATGAACAGAAAAAGGAAAAAGTAAAACAATAATTTCATCTGATGCACAAGTTTGTCAGACCAATGGCAAAGAAAACAAACCCGCAGTAGCGCTGCTGTTGTTCTTTTAAGTTAACAAGTTAGCAAGTCAATATCAAAGAAAACAAGCAGTGTTGATGGCTTCTCTTGTGCTAGGTTACTGCACGTGTCAACTACATGTATCTAGAATGACCTTTTACGACCATTTGTGATTTTTTTAAAAAAAACGCTACTTTGGTAATTGATGCAAAATAGTACAGTTTAAAATAAAATAACAATGTGAAATCTTAATAATGCTTTATTTCAGCGATTGGATGTCAGAAAAAATCGTACAATATGTGAATGAGTACTCGTGCATGGAGTAACCATCAGAACTTGTGCGATTTTGTTTCACTTCCAGTCAGGTATGACTGCAGCTTTATTATTAATTTGTTCGATGTTTATCGTTCTTTTCATTGCAGGTAGTACAATATCACTGACTTTCATATGATCATTAAAATTTTGTATAGTGTTTACTGAAAAAGAAATAAGGATATGAATGCATGTTAGATTCCGATAAGATACTATTGAAGAAAAAAAAAAAAAGATTCATTGCGCAAAATGTAGTATTAATACAGTTTGCGAGGCATTGTCATTACATTATCATCATCTAAAATTTGATTTGGCACTATGTATCATACTCCAATAGTCCAGTGGTTAGAGCGTCAGCCTCGTATGCAAGAGGTCCCGGGTTCGAATCCCAGCCAAGCCATTGTTAAAAAAAAAAAAAAAAATATATTAAAAATGGCACCAAGAGCTACCTCATTTGACGCTCAACACTAAGAACTTCCTTGGGCTGGACAGGCAGTGGGCAAGATTAAAAATTAAAAAAATGGCAAGGGAAGGTTTAAGTCACTCCCGCCTCCACGAGTCTTCCTACCTATGGGAGAAATATGGTGGTGGTAACATGACATTACTGGGCGGATGTCTTCCAGGGTGGAAGGGTTCCAAAGATGAACTTAATGGCCACATGTTTGAGACCAGGGTGAACCATACAGTAACATGGATATGAGCTGTACAGCCTGGAGAGGGATGGGCACCGCCAGGTTGAAACGGCCTATGATACGCCAATGCTAACGAAATGACAATAAATAAATTTCACATACCGGATCGGTCGCAGCCTGGGTTACCAATGACTGCGCCATCTGCTGGACACCAGGATGGACCGCGCACAGGACGGAGGTGATAAGTATGCTACTGGTGCAACTACCATCAAAGTACGGGCAAGAGATAACATCGACACATCCTTGGATCTGCGAGATGCGAGATCAACAGATGACGGACACAGGAGTCGGGTTTATGGTACACAAGGACATTGTGAGTGCAGTCATGGGTTGTCGACCAGTGTCTAACAAGATGATTACAATACGCGTGAGGGCATCTCCCTTTAACATCACTATCATAGAGGTCTATGCCCCAACATCTGACTATGATGGACGAGTTCTACGACCAGCTTCAAACTCTCATAGACCAGACACCCAAGAAGGATATTCTGGTTATTCAAGCTAGGAGAAGACGCACAAGCAGACTGGCGAGAAGTCTGTGGTCCATACTGTAATAAGCAGACCAATGAGAGAGGACTTAAGCTCCTGGACTTCGCCACATTCAATAACCTAGTGCTAACGAACACCTTTAGCCCCCACAAACTATCCAGAAGATGGACTTGGCACAGCCCAGACGGAAAAGATCACAACCAGATTGACTACATCTTGGTGTGAAAGCGCTTCCGGTCTAGCGTAAACATTGCCAGAACACGTAGCTTCCCAGGAGCTGATATAGGAAGCAACCATGACTTGCTGATGACGACTATCAAACTTTGTCTGAGGAAGACCAATAAGCCAAGACAAGTTAGGATCAGGTTCGACCTTGAAAAACTTAAAGATCCAAGCAAGCGTGGCACAAGCATTTGAAGCATCAATACGCAGCCAAATTTGCCCCACTCACAATTCTGGGACATGAAGAAATAAACCTAGACTCCTTGATCATCACCTTCAACAAGGCAGTAATAGACACAGCCGGTGAGATCCTTGGCACGCATTGTAGAATAAAGAAGCCTTGGGTCACAGCAGATATCCTCGACCTCAGCAATGTGAAGAGAAAACTGAGGAGTAAGCGAGGAGACCATGAAGGAGCAAACAAATACAATGAGATTAACAACAGGATTAGGAAGAGCATAAAGAAAGCAAAAGAAAGCTGGTTAGAGGACCAATGCAAGGAAGTCGAGAAAAGCCTGAACCAGAATGACAGTAAAAAGGCATACCAGTTGGTGAAAGACCTGACAATAGAGAAACAGGGGAGATCTAATATGATTCAGGAAAAGGCTGGTAAGAGTCTGACAGAAAACCAAGACATTCTTAACAGATGGACGGAATACTGTTCGGAGCTTTACAACCAGGAGACTTCTGGAGACCAAGCTGTACTAAGCGTATCACTGACCACAACAGAGGTTGACCACCCTATCCTCAGGGATGAAGTAGAGGCTGCAGTAAAGGCACTAAAGAAGGGGAAGTCAGCTGGTGTAGACAATATACCAGCAGAACTTGTTCAAGCAGGAGAAACTTCCATGATAGATGTCCTCACAACAATCTGCAACCAAATCTGGCAAACAGGAGAATGGCCCACCCCATGGACCCAGTCTCTAATCGTGACTCTTCCTAAAAAAGGGAATCTACAACTGTGCCGTAACTACCGAACAATCAGTCTCATCAGTCACCCAAGCAAGGTTATGCTTAAGATCATCCTCAACAGACTGAAACCCCAAGCAGAGCACATCATTGCTGAAGAACAGGCAGGTTTCAGAGCAGGACGTAGCACTACAGAACAGATCTTCAATCTTAGAATCCTCTGTGAAAAATATCTCCAGCATCAACAGAGCCTCTATCATGTCTTCATTGACTTCAAGAAGGCTTTTGACAAGGTATGGCATGCAGCCTTGTGGGCCACCATGCGGATATACAACATAATTGCAAAACTAATCCGCACTATAGAAACCCTGTATGACAAGGCGACTAGTACAGTTCTCGTCAATGGCAACATAGGAGACTGGCTCAGAACCACGGTCTTGAGTCAGACGGGTGACTTCTCTCACCCACTCTCTTCAACATCTACCTGGAAAGGATCATGTCCGACGCCTTCAAAGACCATGAGGGCAGTGTCAGTGTTGGAGGCAGAACAATCACCAACCTGCGCTTCGCTGATGATATCGATGGCTTAGCAGGAGATGAAGAAGAAATGGAAACCTTAGTGAACCGTCTCAATCAAGCATCACTAAGATATGGGATGGAGATCAACGCTGAAAAGACAAAGCTAATGACAAACAACCTGAGTGGCATCCAAAAGGAAATAAGAGTGAATGGACAGAAGCTTGGCACAGTAACAAGCTTCAAGTACCTAGGTGCTATCGCCTCTGATGAAGGTTCAAAACCTGAGGTTCTTTCCAGGATTGCACAGACAACAGCTGCTCTGGCTAGGCTGAAGCCTATTTGGAATGACAGCAACATCACGCTTGGGTCCAAGATCAAGCTTATGCACTCCCTCATCATGTCCATATTCCTATATGCATGTGAGACATGGACCCTAACAGCAGAATTAGAGAGAAGAATCCATGCCTTAGAGATGAGATGTTATTGAAGGATCCTGAAAATCTCATACTTAGACCACGTCTCTAATGCGGACGTGCGCACTAAAATCCAAGGTGCAATTGGACCTTATGAAGATCTGCTGACCACTGTAAAGAAACGCAAACTAAGATGGTATGGTCACGTCTCACGCTCAACTGGCCTGTCAAAGACAATCCTACAGGGCACAGTGAGAGGAAAGAGAAAACGAGGCAGACAGAAGAAGAGATGGGAAGACAATATGAAAGAGTGGACAGGCATGGACTTTGCAAAGTCCCAAAGAGCAGTGGAGAACAAGGCAAAATGGAGAGAGATTGTTGCAAAGTCATCCGTGGCACCCCTACGACCAGCAAGGTTACGGGAGAAATGAAATGAAAATGATCATACATTATCTTTGTTAGAACAAGGAAATATTTATAATCAACTGAATGACTACATGTTTTTTTCAGTATAAAAAAGTTAGCAAATTGCTCCCCAGAGGAATAACGATGTAGATAAATCGATTCCCCCTCCCCCGTCTCTCTCTCAACCTCTGCTTGCATGGGTGATAAACAGTAAACCACACCCATATTATCGAGACAACGTCTACTCCGAGGTGGTGATCGGAAGGCGACTCCGCAAGAAAGTGTGGTGTGCAGGGCTATTCTCCGTGAGACACTGCGGCAACTCCGTCAGGACACGTGGAGTGATGGTGGAGGGTTTTTTCTTAATCCTCTCCACTCTCTCTCCACCCCCACCGTGAAGCGTGAAGTTCCGAAAAATCACGTGAGTGTACTGTATTTCATGGTCAGCAAACCAGTCTCCAGATGGTAAACAAGGGAAATAACTGCTGTCACTATCATGATACTGAATTAGATCTCTGTCATGGAGAACCACATTTCATATTACGTGATTTTATTATTTGATTATTTTTTTAGCATAATTCTTTATAGATTGATGGCAGGATGGGATTGGTCTTCCTTTCCCCCCCCCCCCCCCCCCAGCTCTCAAAGAAAACAGTCATTATTCCAGGACATATTCATATTTAAGTCAATTTTTTTAATTCTGGCAGCAGATAATAATAATAATAATAATAACAACAACAACAACAACACTTACATTAACGATAACAGGGACAGGTATAGCATGTGTGATGATATGAATAAAAAAAAAATATCCAGAAGAATGGAATTTTATAAATAATGATTGATTTTATTCCCCTTTTGTTGGTAAAAAAATACTCATTATTTTTATGCACTGATATTGTATGGAAATTTATAATTCAGGAAATAAAATCACATGCATTTACTTTAATCTATGAATAATGGAGTTTATTATTATTATTATTATTAAAAGCTTTGATATTTACTACATTCATAAATGTAGTATAAATCTGTTAATACTATTCAGTAAAAATGAGTAATTATTAAGTCAAAACCAGTAATCGGGTTGTAAAACTTTTACTAGTATTAAGTAAAAAAATTACCAGGTAATTTCTTATACTGCTTCAAATTTACTTTTTTTCTAGTAAAACATCTAATTCATGCTTGAAAATTAAGTAATTTGATTACTCAGTAATACGTTTAAGTAATTTATTTTAGTGAATTAAGTAATATCTGTTAAAGTACTAATACCAGGTAAAAGTGAGGAATTAGCAAGTAAAAGCTAGTAATCAGGTAGTAAAGCTTTTATGGAAATCAAGTAAAAAGAAATTACTAAGTAATTTTTATTTTAGTGCAACAGTCTCAGTTTGGAATTGCTTTAGACTATTAACATATATTTGTCAGTGTCTTATCAGCTAGTACCAGTGGGTTGCCAGCGAATCTAGCTTATTAAAGTATTAAGCTGGTGTTGTCATAATGATATACAGCACAAGAGATCACGATGTCTTTCATGTCAACCAGACGAGTTACAGGGTGTAATATGTTGAATATGAAGATATTACAACAAATGTTCTAGAATGTTATATTATGGCAAATTAACAGGTAAACAACATGAATATACCAATTTGTCATGTCTGCATGGTTATATCAAGATGCTATGCTTGGTAACTGGTCTTATTGACATAGTAGAAGTCAGGGCCGTCATAAGGGGCGGGCTATACAGGTGACCGCCCGGGGCGCCAAGTCCAGGGGGTGCCGATTTGTGGAGTTTGCGGTATTTTTTCCGAATGGGAGGTGCAAAAAGGCAATGCTTGCCTGGGGCACCGTTTCGTCCAGTGGAAACTTGCGACGGCCCTGGTAGAAGTGGTCTAGGTCATGTATTGGATATAGTAATAGCTCATAATGATACATCAGTTTAATACTTCCATACTGGCATTCAAATCATACCATACCTGCCAAGTGATGACTTGTCACATCAAAAAATAATTTTGAAGTGCCAAATCCCTAGATACAGTCATGATTTGAGTTCGATGAAAATGTTCTATTCCAAAGAATATCCCAAGTTTGGAAAGCTTTTAAAGTCACCAATCCTGGCCCTGTGTCTAAAATTTTTTTCTTTGAGCACAGAGTTAGAATAATTTGTGAATAGAAATACTGGATTTTAACTCTAGATAATTGACCAGCAATATTACAGGTAGCATTCTGGTATTAAGGCCTTTCAAATTTTGTTCATTGGATGCAGATGCGTCATCAAATATGGCCACCATTACTGCAACTAGAAAACATTTCAAAACTTTTAAATAACTGCTTAGCATATTTGATCAGTATCAGATATGGCCGCTGTTACTAAAGATAGAGAAACATTTAAATGACTTATAAAAATTGGCAAAAACTAAATTAGATCAAATTTGATTTAAAGGCTCCTGGCGTAGAGTGCTTTCAATTTTATACAAATAATGCCAATCCACTGTCAAATATGGCTGCCATTACTAATAAATTAAAAATGTAAACACTTTTTAATGATGTCTCTAAACTGCTATATATAATTTGACCAAATTTGACAGAAAGCATTCTGGTATGAAAGCCTTTTAAGTTGTTAAAAGTAAAGCTGATCTGCCATGGCCAACATTACTAAAAAAATATAAAAGAATAAATGACTTGATGTAAACATAATTTATGTGCAGAAGTCGTTGTGGAAAGTAAATAAAATCAAATCAAGAGATATAGAGGATTCAGCAACACGCTTATTTCGAGGTCTCTCCTAATTAACACTGTAATATTTAATTCTATAATGTGGCTGATGTGATTAATGAAAGCATAATATTGCAAACAATGAAACATGCTAATGAGTTACATGTATTAAAAGAAAGTTGTACCTACAATATTGTAATAATGTCAGACAGTAACTTATAAGCATTTACAGCAGAACCATGTTACTGTATACTTTCAAATTAACAAATGAGAAAACAAAGAAAAAAAAATAGGAAGATGTTAGCATTGATGAGTGGGTGGTGTAGATAAAAAACTTTTAACTTCAGCTCCTATGGTATATTTTTATAATAGACAAAATATGTATCAGAAATATAACAACTTAGAGTGAAGACATAGGTAGTGATCAAGCAAACCTCTTAGTTGTAATTATGCACATATGGACCACCTTGAAGGTCTCCTCGTTGACCTCAACTGATAGCAAGGGTTTACACATTATATAACAACTTAGAGTGAAGACATAAGTAGTGATCAAGCAATCTCTTAGTTGTAATTATGCACATATGGACCACCTTGAAGGTCTCCTCGTTGACTTCAACTGATGGAAGGGGTTACACATTAATAACAGAGTTATGTATGCAATATGGGGCAAAATGTTTATCATTTGGTTTCTGAGGATAGCATATTTTGTACAGTCTAAGAGAAAATGCTTTAAAATGGTGTCATAACCCCATTTATTGTTCCAGAAACTTTATGAATGCTTGGCAACATAGCATTCAATGAAAATTATGGTACTATCAAGCAGTTACATGTAATTACCAATTGTAAAATGACAAAACATGTATAGAACTGATTGGGAGTTTTCTAATTTTCCAGTAGTTGAACAGGTGTGTAAGCTCTCTAGCAATATATTAGAGGAAGTTAAGTTAAGGGTCCTTTTCATCCCAACTGGGATATAAGGCTGCAACCATCTTCCACCATCTGGGTCGGTCCTGAGCAATGGCTTGTCCTTCGCCCCAGGAAAGTCCCATCTCTTCCAGATCCGTCATCATTGTCCTTCGCCAGGTTGCCTTAGATCAAGCCCATTCCGCTATTCCCAATAAAATAATAACGATTCCATTTAAGCGATTCTCTGCGAATATATAATAATATTAGAAACTCAATTTGCCAATGGAAAATATCCACTGCTTGGCTAAAAGAACAAATCTTTCTTTATAGAGATACATGTATTAGAAACCAAGATATAAGCACTGTAAGAAGTACTAAATTTGAGTAATTTAACAAATTAGCTAATAAACTCAAAGATGTCAATATTAGTCCAAAAGTCAGGTCGAATATAGCCAACACATTTCTGAATAAAAAAATAAAAAAAATTCCATTTTTGATACATAATAACCAATATTTTCACTCTAGTCTTGATAAGCAAACTTGTTTAATAAATATTTATTCTCAACACTCGTTGGTAGATGATACTTCCGCTACCCTGCCTTCTATACCTCATCCTGGTATTGGCTGTAACAATGTACACATTAGCATAAATGATGTAGAAGATGCTCTTTCAAATCTCAACATGAGTACGGCAGGGCGTCATGATAAAAGTCCACCCTAGGTTACTTAAAGAAGGCAATCGCATATTATCGTGATATTTATCAGAAATCTTCCAAATTCACTGCAATCTTCATATTTTCCAATAGCGTGGAAATGTTACTCCTATTCATAAAAATGAAGACAAAAATGTTTCAGATTAAAGACCAATTTTACTATTAAGCTGCATGGCAGAACATTTGAAAAAGTATCTTCAAACACTTGTGCAGTTATCTTACAGCCAAGAACTTAGTTATTTTCAATCAGGTTTTACCCTAAAAAATTCGGCTCCCTTACAGCGTGTGATAAGTACAGCACTTTTTGCAAGTTGGTCGACGAAGGTAAAGAAATTAGAGTAGTGTTATGTCATATTAGTAATATTTTGTCGTATTGGTAAGGCAATCAAAAAAGTCTTGCACAAAGGTTTAATTCATAAGCTAAGAAATATTGGAATTGATGATGGACTTTTGGGATGGTTTAAAGTTATTTTAAAAGGTAATTGTACTTTAGACCAACAACATGTCAGGGCTGATGTGCCCTAGGGATCTATATTTGGACCACTGTTATTTTTAATTTACATTAATGATATTGTCACTGGTATTGGGACTAGTATAAGACTGTTTGCAGATGATACATAGTTGTCAATTAATGTTGAGGACCCAACCAAAGCTGTTAGGCTTTTGAACAAAGACCTACTTAAAATCAATTTGTGGGACAATTAGTTATTTTCAATCTGGTTTTACCCCAAAAGATTCTACTCCTTTACAACTGTGTGATAAGTACAACACTTTTTGCAAGGGTGTCGATGAAGGCAAAGAAATTAGAGTAGTATTTTGTCATATTAGTAGTATTTTGTCATATTAGTAAGGCCTTCAACAAAGTCTGGCACAAAGGTTTAATTCATAAGCTAAGAAATATTGGAATTGGTGATGGACTTTCGGGATGGTTTAAAAATTATCTCAAGCAGGACACAAAAAGTTGTTATAATAGAAGGTAATTGTACTTCAGACCAACAACATGTCAGGGCTGATGTGCCCTTGGGATCTATACTTTGACCACTGTTATTTTTAATTTACATTAATGATATTTTCACTGGTATTGGGACTAGTATAAGACTGTTTGCTGATGATACATCGTTGTTAATTAATGTTGAGGACCCAACCCAAGCTGCTAGTGTTTTGAACAAAGACCTGCATAAAATCAATTTGTGGGCTAATCAATGGTTAGTTGATTTTAATCCAGACAAAACTGAAATAAATGGCCATATCCAGAAAATCTCAAAGGGAACAA
The DNA here is from genome assembly GCA_029931535.1 of Margaritifera margaritifera. Lineage (NCBI taxonomy): Eukaryota > Metazoa > Mollusca > Bivalvia > Unionida > Margaritiferidae > Margaritifera > Margaritifera margaritifera. The sequence continues at coordinate 186,831 of JAQPZY010000966.1, forward strand.
CACCCAAAACTTTTAATCATTGACACAGTTATTAGGAATATCACTTCTTAAAAACACATGGACCTAACCTTAAATGAGTCCTTATCTTGGCATATACATATACAAGAAATAACTTCAAAAGCATGGAAAAGGTTAGACATACTATGAAGGTTGAAATTACACATGATAGAAAATCATTAGAACTTCTTTATTTCACCTTTATAAGACCTCTTTTGGGATATGGGATATTATCTGAGATAACTGCACCCAGTGAAAAAAAAAAAAAATGCAATAGAAAAATACAAGCTGAAGCAGATACTAGAATCGTTTGTGGGGCAACAAAATCTACATCATATACTTCAGTTTTGGAGGAGATGAAGTGTGAAAGACTTTCAACAAGGCGCTACAAACATAGAATGATAACTTCTGCCAAGTGTCCAGTAGGTAAGTAATAAACAACACTGAGATGGAACAAAGCTCCAAACTCCCTTCACCAGGACAAATCTATACCAAAGTTCATTTTTACCAAAGTCTGTTAAAGAATGGAATCTTCTCTCCTTTGAAATTTGAAGCAACCCTTCATTATACTCTTTTAATTCACACCTAAATATGAATCTTGAAAAAGTCTCAATCTATTACTATCAAGGAGAATGACTAGTACAAATTCTACACACAAGACTTCAACTTGGTTGTAGTTTTTTAAACTATGATCTTATCAAAAATGATTTGTCATCTAGCAATAGATGTTCATGCAGGATGCCAGTTTGCCATTAAATATGGCTGCAATTGCTAACAATAGAAATGTCTTTAACTGACTCAAAACCATTCAAGAGAATCTGACCAAATTGGGCAAGAAGCACCTTGCATAAAGGACTTGTAAGTTTATACAGATAATGCCAATGAGCTATTAAATATGGCTGTTGTTACTAAAAATAGAAAACCTTAAATAACTTACAATAAGCTTCACAGAGTTGGATAAAATATGAAAGCATCCTAGCATGAAGACCTTAATTTTTTTTTACAAATGATGCTGATCTGCCAACAGATATTGCTGCAGTTACTAAAATGAGAAACAAAATCAATTATACAACTCTTTTATTCTCTACAGATATGGACCTTGCTATATAGAGTCTAGATCTATACATTGGATGTTGCCCATTAGGATGCCATGATTAGTTGGGGATATTCCTTTAATTCACCTTACTTGACATTATACTTTAATGTGGGGTGTTTTTGACTTTGTCGGTTTCTCAAGTTCAGTATAAAAGGGAGAGTGGGTGATTCTGTTTATTGGGGCCAGGAGAGAAATGATGCAGCTATAATCTTAGATCTACTATATTCAAGTCAATAAATGTTTTGTATACAAAAACAGATCACATTTGTTGTTGCTAATGTGATGTTTAATTTAGTATTGTGAACAAATACAAGATTATGCAATGAATGGGACAAAGTCTACTTGAGTAAATAGTATATTGCAACAATTTTCTTTTGAGAACTCAGAGTCTTTTAGCATGGCCTCTGCTTGCCTTGACTGTATGTTGCAGAGAATTAGCAGATATAAGTCTGGGAAAAAATGGCAAAAAGTACACACTCTTGCTGTTTGCTTACATGAAGAGGGTAGATTTTGATCTTGTTCCTTGAGAAGGTGTTGACATCATCGTGATTATGACATCACAATGTCAGTGATGTTAGACTAATATGTATCTAAATTATTCTTACATTATCAGACAGGTTTGAGAAGTTTGACATGTACAACTTTGTTCTACAGGCTGTAATCAACATGGGAAATTCACATGCCGTTTGAGTACGATTTTGTTTTACTTATGCTAGATTTGGGACAGTATTGATGTATTGGCAGATAACATAGAGTATATTTAAGACTTGTGTGACTAAATTCGGATGTAAATAGGGCAGAAAGACTCGCATGTTGCAATTGTTTTTGTTTGTGTGTTTGTTTGTTTTTCTTAAAGTTCTTCTTAGTGTTAATGATCATGTACTGATGATGATCATAAATATTTTGCAGTGTGCAAATGTTTTTCAGCAGCCTAGGGAAAGACTTTAAAGCACTGGACACTGTGTTTTTGGGTTAGAACTTTTGTTCTCTGGTCAAAGCTAGCACACAGAATACTGTTTTGACCTATAATTTTAAATATTTTCAGCGTAATTTAGCTTTACTTTTGTTTACCTTATAGGTGTAAATAGCTTGCTTGGTTTCTATAATGATTAATTTAAATTACTTTAGTCAGTGTTTGTCACATCATCTGATGCCACCAAATTTAGGGCACCTCACTATCTTATCACTTTTGTATATGCCTGCCATAAGGGGGATTGTATTATATAATTATATTGTACATTTGTCTGTCTGCCCATCTGTCTCTTACCAATTGGCTTTCTGCACACAAACTGAAGTTATTCACTGTATACATTTACCAAACCTTTGTGGATGGCTTGCACTTGGTTTAAGGAAGAACCCTATCAATTTTGGACCCAAAAGCTCCAAAGTCAAAGTCACTGTGACCGAAAGAAAGAAAATGGTTTCTGCATAATAACTGGACTTCTCCAACACCAACAGTTGCCCAACTTTGTGGATAGCATGCACTTGGGTTAAGGAAGAATCCTTTGGATTTCAGGGTCAACAGTTGAAAGGTCAAGGTTACTGTGACTAAAAGAAGAAAAACATGTTTTGTGCACAATAACTTGAGTTCTCCACCATCTGCAGTTACCAAACATTGTGGATGGCTTGCACTTAGGGTACGAAAGAACCATGTCAATTATGGGCTTAAAATGATGAAGGTCATGGTCACTTGGAAAGAATAAAACAATAGTTTCTGCACAGTATTCATAGATGACATACCTCAGCCAAACTTTGTGGATGGTTGCACTTTGGTAAGGAAGAAGGCTTTTGATTTGGAGGTCAAAATATTAAAGGTCAAGGTCAGTGACTGAAAGAAGAAAAATGGTTTCTAAACAATAAACGTTAATTCTACGTCACAGACCAGGACCAAACTGTATACTCTGGCAGAAATAAAATAATGGTTTCTGTGCAATACTTTCACTTATCAACACAGAAAACAATTAAACATGGGTGGATGTATAATGTGCCATAAATGGTATTCTTGTTTCACAGGACCTGGTTTGCATTTCCATTGCATATCAATCAATACCAAAGCAGTCTGGGTGACCCAGCTACTTTTAGCTTACTTCCATTGAATTCATTTACCTTTGTGTGTATCCATTTTTGTGGTTTTCCAAAAATTGACTATTTCATCAAGATTTAAATTTACAGATGAGGAAGAACGAGTCCTATTTTGTTTTTCACAGAAAAAGTGTTTTGGTCTTTTGAATTTGTAGCTTTTAGTCACCATGAAATCCAGGAAAATTTGTACCGCATGAAATTAGGGAATTCACAGTATTCTGTGGAGAGTACATTACCCGGATACAACAGGAAAATTGCCTAGTAGAGGTCTAAGGGATATCATTCCATTTTCTTATTTGAAAGTTTCAACATGCAATTTATATAATCTCTCTGTGTGTTGGAAATTAGCTACATGTAATGATCTGTGATCAACTTTAATTTTTCCCAGAATATGGTAGAATAAATATTACAGGCAAAATTATAGCAATCTGGAAAATTATAGAATATATCTTTTGAAATAAGATAAGTTAGTGTGTGTGTGTGTGTTTTTTTTCTTAAAGTCATTGGATTCTTTTTTTCTTAAGGCTATATGAGTAATTCATTATTGCAGAATTACTTATTTAGGATATGCAGAAAGATAGGATCAAAGTTTTAAAGTATGGTTTTAATAATCTTTCAAATGAATATCCTGTCAGAGGAAGAGAAAAGGAAATTCATTAACAGGTCAAAATCAATACATCTTGAGGTAAGATCTTACTAGTGATAAGTCAGGTTTCTTGGGACATTGGGACAAGACATTTTTTCATGCAATCTGCTCAGCTTTTTTCAACCTCAGTTTAACCAGTTATATGATTAAATATAATGAAATAGTTCTCTTCTGACGTAAAATTACAAGTTTAACAGAGAATCTCATATTCCAACCCTGATATCTTATTTTGAAGCAAAAATCAAGAAATATACATTTAATTGCTAGTAATACATTACTTGCTGTTATTATATTACCGTCTCTTTTCCTGGCACTAAAATTACAAGTTTAACAGAGAATCTCCTATTTCAACCCCACTATCTTATTTTGATTCAAAAATCAAGAAATATACATTTAATTGCTAGTAATACATTACTTGCTGTTATTATATTGCCATCTCTTTTCCTGGCACTAAAATTACAAGTTTAACAGAATCTCATATTCCAACCCTGATATCTTATTTTGATGCAAAAATCAAGAAATATACATTTAATTGCTAGTAATACATTACTTGCTGTTATTATATTGCCGTCTCTTTTCCTGGCACTAGTCCCCAGTCGAAGGTGAACATTCTATCCTAGAACAAAAATGAACATAGTTCCAGCCCAATGTCTTAGTCAGTTTTGTCTTCCTAAATATCATCTTTCTTTTCCTTGGATTTTGTGTGGTATAGCACATGTGTCTGGGCACTTAGGTATTTGCTAATTCAAGTGTCTTTTGCCATATTTTCAATCAATGTTGCATTTGATCTTTTCTCCCCAGTCCTTGCATGTTTTTTTCAATTATCTGTGTCCCCGTTTGTTTTTTTGTTTAATTCTGTTTACACAATAGTTAAATGGTGTTTCCATAATTTGTATGCCCTTGTTCATACTATTGTTAGGGTAGGTATTACCCGTTAAACTTTTTTTCTGTCATTTGCTTGATTGGCATATTTTTCAGCCTTTGTGATTACGCAATATTGGTAGGCTAGTGTGTTCATTAAAAGGCTGCATGAGACACCCAACCCACCTGTTTGGTGTGCACAAGGTGTGTTCAAATAGACAAATGTCCATTTTGTTCATTATGGGCAGATGAAGTGTGGCACTTAGCAGATGGCCACTGCTTTTATAGAAGTTGGAAGAAAGAAACCACCTCTGCTTCTTCCTTACCAAGGAGCCTCCACCATTCCAGGGAGGGACCAGCCTGAGAGGTGTATGGGTCCCCAACCTAAACGTTTTAAACAGGGACCTCTGCAGAGCCACCAGAGTTTTTTGAAACTCCATCTCTCATTCACTAAATGAAGCAGCCATGGTTACCAGGGCAGGAAGCCTATAAACTACTCCACACTTCTTAAGGATGGAGGTAGTTGGACCTAGGGAGTCACTTCCTATCTTGCCAAGTCTTCCTCTTTACCACATCACAGGTGCCAGACGGGGCTATTTTTTTAAACCTAATGAACCATGCATGGCTCCTCTTAGTAAGAGAGGGTTACTGGCTTCTTTTCTGGGTACCCTCTTTCGAGGACCCCTATTTCTTTTTACCAGACCAATCTGGAATCTTTAAGGGAAGAGGTAGACACCTTTCTAAAGAAAGGACAGTAGAGAGGGTGACCAGCATTCAAAGCCTGGGATTCTATTTCTGAGGAGGGGGGGGGGGGGATTTTGCCTTATCAATCTTTCACACTGTACAGGTTTATTCAGTATGAGCACTTGAAAATAAAGATATCAGCTTCAATCAGCAATACATTAAGTGGAAACAACTGGCCAATCTGCAAAGACCTCCAGGTGCTGACCTACACATCATCATCCTTCCATCGTGCAGGAAATTAATGCAATTCTCACAGGAAAAGGAGATTGTTCAATTTTGGGCTTTTGCCTACGGCCTAGCTTCCTCGACCAGAGTCTTTACCATGACAGGAGTAATAGCAGCTATCTTATGATCATTAGTGGTTCCAATCATCCAGTATTTTGATGACTGATTAATACACAATGTTTTCAGACATATCTTACTCACAGACCTGGTAGTCTGTTGGAAGACAGCGACTTGTATAGTCTTAATCCCCAGCCAGCAGAAGTCAGATCTGATTGCTTCTCAAAATTGTACATATATGGGAATGAATTTTCTTGCAAGTCAAGGGATGGTTCATGTTCCTTCCGATGGGATTACGCAGATATTGTCCCACACAACAAAAGTTTTCAAGAGGACTTCATTTTCTGTACATGTTTACCTCTCTCCTGAGGATGCTGAATGTGGTGGAAGATCTAGTTCCCCTTGGAAGGCTTCATATGAAGCCTCTGCAGTTTCTACTGTTATCAAATTGTAGACCTCACAGAGACACCCTTTCAGCTCAGAACTCATTGGCATCAATTTCGTCACTACCTCAATTGGTGGACAAATCGGGACATGTTACTGATCTAAGTTCCAATACATGCCTAGAACCTCCCTCCTTCCTATATACTGATGCCTCAGATTTGGGCTAAGGTGCTTACCTAGATACAGGGGTTAGTCCTGCAAGCTTTGTATTAAAGTCAAGATCACAATAGACATCCCTGTTTGGTCTGAGCTGTATGTTTCTGTTGAGCTAAATCACAAGGGAGATGGAATGATTGGAAACATCTCTTTCTCCCTCTCAGAGGTACTGCTGATATTTTCTATGTGGATTAGTTTGACTGTGAGAAGGGCTTATCAGTTTCTCATTGAGAGAGATGTTTTATTCATGAGAATTAAAGCCCTTGTCTATTCCCTCTCATGTCCTTTAGTCTTGGTCCAAATCAAAGAAGGAAGATATTCTGGATGATGGAAGTGACTAAAGCATTGGACTGGGACTGTGTTTATGTTTGTTCTAGATCTTCAGTTAATAATTGGAGGTGGGAACTTTTGCCTTGGACTTGGAATAAATACCATGAAAAGAGATAGCAATGTAATAATAGCAGGTAAGCTTGACATAATTTAAATCAGCTTTACCCCCCAACAAAAATGTTTTAATTCATTCATTAATCTGGAATGATAATCTTCTTCTTAATTGTCTAACCCAAGTAAGGTTAGATGCTATATGTAATTCCTAGTAATCACTACAGAAGTACAGCCACACCTTTAGTGTATGCAGTTATTAAGAAGCGTTTCTCTTTTCAAAACACTTATCAATTCAGATAAGAGTTCTGTTTAATGTAGTTGCTTATTTCTCAGAAGATTTGCACACTTGTGTAAATCAATCTAGTGTCTCTCTTAAGAGTTGCACATGTATGTAAATTAATCAAGAGAGAGTATATACTCTCAGGGTAGGCATGTTAGTCCCAGATCCAAATTACAAGATTAAATGATGTAGAATCTGGATAAATGAAGCTTGTACACTTATTGTCTCACCTGCATAAGCATTGTGAGATGTAACTGGCTGCACCAACAATGTTAAAGTTTTGTGTTAAAGTTTTAAAAGTCAGAAATAGTGGTTAAACTGACAAGTATACAGATGCAGGTGAAAAACCAGGTTCCACAGAACATTTTTAAAAAATATTAGCATGGTTGGAATTTAACTTTATTTATTACGTGCCTTTTTTGTGAGTGCAGAAAATCTGAACTTGCAAAATCATATTTTTACTGGCAATTTTTTACCAGCTACATCTAATAGTCTGTAATGTAAGCCAGGATTATTTCAATAACAAGGCACCGCAACACTATTCTATAAGTTTCAGTTGTAATTTATTGTCATTTTGAAACTAAAAAACGACACGTAGAGCTGAATTGTTTTTGTTGTTTAAAACTCTTCTCATTTTTATTGGGTATAAAAAATGGGACATGCAATTCCAACCCCACACCAATGCAATATAATGCAAAAATTTCAAGGAAACAATGCAATAAATTTAGTATGACATATTCCTTGGAAGAAACTACAGATCTCAGTCATATAAAATATTTAAGCATCACAATTACTAGCAGTCTGAAATTGAACCTCACATTCAAGAAATATGTACCAGGGTAGATTGAACTTTGGGCCTATTAAGATATAACTTATCATCTTGCCCACAAAAAGTGAAAGAATTAGTTTTCTGAAGATTAGTTAAACCAATTGTAGAATATGTTTCAACAGTTTGGGCCCCCCCCCCCCCCAACACTTCCAAGTATTACTTTTTTTAAAAAAAATCCAAAAGCAAGCAACCAAATTTGTTACATCCAATTATGGCTAGTAGGAAGTATGATGTCAATATGGGTTATCTTGGAAGCCTTGAAACCAACATAGATTGAAAAACAGCTAAAGTACCTAGGTACAAAGCTTTAAAAATGTCAATGGAAAAATTACCTGGGAAAATGTGACCAAATAAAAAAGAACTAGTAGAAATCAGGACGAATATACCTACTACATTCCTTATGCTCGAATGGATAGTTACAGAATTGTCAAAGATTGGATTTATTTATCACAACTATTAATCACAACTACTGAATCTTTGTAAGACCAAATTGACACAGTATGGTCATTTTTTTGGGATGTTTTTTATTTTGATGCTGCATGGTGCATTAGTGTCATTATGATGTATCACCAAACAACGATAATCAGGTTAATCATTAATGAAATCTGTGATCAGAATTTAAACCCTGCTAATTTAATAAATGTCTGAGTTTGTATTTTTGGACCATAAAAAGGTTATTAAACTATCAGCCTAATATCATATTAAATAAGAACATATTAGGCACAACCATTTCATTTTTAGTGGATAGGATAATATGTGACACAAATATCTGCGATCAGCAGTACAGTAGTACATAAAAAATACTAGCAGAGAAAGTCTTCCAAGGAGATTGTAAGATTTAACCAAGCAAGATAATGTCAGAGAAACATTTAAGTATTTATGAATATAATCGTTGAGTGCAAAAGAGATATCCTGCATCTCCTTGTAACATAGTAGTTGTGCCCTTGTCCTCAGTGTATTATCAGTAGGTACTTGTATGGCCACATTGTTATCAGTAGAATAAATGTTAAATAGTCTATCTCATGTTAAAGAGACCAGTGGCGAAGAAAGCTTCGTTTTCTGTGTTGGAATTATGCTTATGTATTTTGCTGAATTTAGCTTGAATAGCTTGAAATGTCAACTTGTATATTCCAAAATTAACCCACATTTTTCAAGTATGCTAGCTTAAATTTGAGCCTTTACTTTTTATATGTACACTTTGAAAATGAAGTGCATCACACTACAGATATTTGTAAAATATTTGATATTTAAGCTTATTGGTTGGATTTACAGCAGATTTTTTTTAAAAAAATGATTGCTTAAAGAAAGAAGAGAAACACAAAATAAGGAGATGCATTAGCAGCACTAGGTACTGGAAGTAAATAAAATGTGGCTCTGTTGACATAATTAGAGCAAAAGAATCACCGGAAAAGCAAATTTGTGTCTTAGACTTTGATTTGTTTTACACAAACTTCTGCACTTATTTTTGCTGCAGAAATATCGGTGGGTGCATGTAGACTTATTTGTGATACACATTTATTTTCAGGTATGCCTTTACTATCCAAATGTTACAGTGTTAGTTTATTTGACAGTTAGTCTTCATTAACTGTGATTAACAGCTAGATTGTTTGAAAAATTCCTAGGTTTTAAAACTTGACACGTTTTTCTTTTAACAACGGTCTCTCAAACTTATGCAAATATTGCTTATAGGAAATGTAGTGTCCATTGATAAGGAACATTTAAGAAGAGTTTAAGGGTTTAGAAGAAACTTAATATACATTAGGTGTACTAGCTGTTACAATTATATTATGAAAGGTTCCATCCTAATATTCTCCCTTGTCTTGTTTTTTCTTTTTTCTTTACTATGGGGAAGTGATTTAATTTGGATATGAATTCATGGATAGATAAAACATTGCAGATGTGGGAATGTCTTTATTCTGCAATGATCTCAGACTCCAACACTTGTTTCATTGAAATAGGTTTTTGTGTGATATCCATGATACTGAAGATTATAAGCTTCCAGAAATCAAGTGCATTCATCAATGTTTGCATCATATAATTTAATGTAAAATAAACTGGAAAAGAAGGAATTTAAGAGAGTTTCCTCATTTGTAATACAAAAATTATATATATGCTTCCATTAAAATATTATTTGACTTATGAAACATAACACAATTAGGCCCATAGCAGTTTGCATATATAAACACCATTAATGGTTTGGCACGTATATAAATGCTCTAAGACTGTCCTTTTTAGATGATATGGTTGTTACATTTGATATTCTCACGTTTCACATGTCATTCATGTAGTTATATGTTCTTCATATATGTATTTCATACGGATTCTTTCTTACGATCTTATCTCTTTTTCTGGCACTAGTCCTCAGTCCAAGATTAGTAGTTTTTCCTCCAATTGGCATTTTTAGATGCCTAGAACAAAAACACACATGCCTTAGTCACTTCTTCATTTGGATCGTGTTTCTTTTCCATGTACTTTGTGCAGTATAGGATACAATCCTAGTGTCTTTTGCCATAATTGCAGTCATTCATACCGTTTTCTGTGTTGTAATTGACATTTTCTCCCCAGTCCTTGTGTTTATTTACAGTGATTGGTGTACCCATTTGTCATTTTGTTGAATATTGTGCACTTGCAAGTTAAGCAGTGTTTCCATAATTGTATTAATTGTATTCATCTTGTTAGTACATATTTTAGGGCAGGCATTACCCATATGAATGTATTCGGGTTATTTGTTTTAGTACATATTTTTTAGCCTTTCAGCATGCCACAAGAAACTCGCAACTGTGGCCATAAAAAGGTTACTTAGGACAGTGCAACCCACCTGTTTGGCATGTATTAAGTGTGCTTACCTGGACAGATGTCCTCGCTGCACATTATGGTCAGAAGAAATATGGGCCTAGTTAAGAGCTGCTGCTTCATTAGAAGTAGGAAGAGGGAAACCAATTAGCTCCTCCTCTTCTTATCTGTTAGACACCCTCTGTTCTTAGAAGGGACAAACAGCACTTCCCGCTGTAAGGAAGTCATCAACACACTAATCCAAGGGGTGATCTTAGGTATTTTAAAGTGTAAATGATCAATGGCTTGTCTCAGTGTAAGGAAGTTGTTAACTCGCTGATCCTGGGAGAGATCAGAAACAATTCCATGTGTAAGTAAGTTGCCAACAATCTGATCCTGGTAGTGATCAATTGCACTTTCTGCTGTAAGAAAGTTGCCACATGTCTGATCCTATGAGGGATCAGGGGCATTTCCCAGTGTGAGGAAGTCACCAACAATCAGATCATGGGAGGGATCAATGTTTTTTTCCTGTGTAAGTAAGGCACCGATAGGCTGATTCTGAGAGAGATCAATTGCACTTACCAGTGTAATGAAGTCGCCAACTCAGTGATCCTGGCAGGTATCAGAGGAATTTAATGGTCTAAGGAAGTTTCCAACAAGCCGATCCCGGGAGCAATCATTTTGTGGTTTAAGTTGCCACCTGGCGAATTCTATGAGGGATTGGAGTACTTATTGGTATAATAAAGTCATCTACAAACTGATCCCAGGAGGGATGAATGATGACACTTCCCGGTGCTAAAAAGTTGCCAGTTTGTTGATCCCATTAGTAATCTAAAGCATTTCCCTGTTTAAGGAAGTCAGTAGCACTCCAAAGCAATTCCCACCTTTCCTGCATAAGGGAAGTGCAGTCTTCTTCTCCTCACTTCTCATTCATCAAGGGGACATAGATGTCGATTGAGCCAAGTTCCCTGAATAAGAACTTCATCATGATCATCTTTGTCACATGCCTGGTCATTGACCGGTGACCAGGCATCAGCTGGTGTCATTGTAAACCATGCGTCAGATGCATGTCACCAGGCACCAACCAAGGCGACAGAGACTTGCCACTGGAAACAAGTCACCAGCTAGAACTACAAATACAGGTCACTGTGCTTTTATTTCCAGCAGTACTGGACTTCATATTTCCCCCAACAGTGATTGGGAGCAACAAGCCCCCTCTAGGGAAAGGGACAGGGTCAATAATCCCCTTTTTCCCATGTTTCCGTTCAGTCCCTTCATGACTCAGGAATTTCTATCGCTAGGTGGTGTGTCTGGAATGTCTCTTTTACCCCATAGCACAATGGATGTGTTGCCCATTCATATGTTGGTCAGCGGACTGACAAACCATAGGCCCTCCATGTGCTATCCCCCTTTGGTTTCATTATCAAAAGATAAGGAAGAGTCCACCACTCATTTTCTGCATCGAGAGGGGATTGCTAAATAAACCTACACATCCACATTTTTCTGTCCCACAGGGAATTCTTCTGGTCCTCTCTGAACAAAGAGATTTTTCAATATTTTGCTCTTCCTTTGGTCTTGCTTCCTGACTTAAATTCGTTACCAGGGTGATGGGAGTAAGAGTGAATTACTACGCAGTCACCATAGCCCTCCAGGGTGCTTACCTAAACATCCCAATTTTTCTGTCTCACAGACAAATCCTCTGGTACTGGTCTGGACAAGGAAGTTTTTTTCACTTTCATGCTCTTCCCTCTGGCATTACTTCCTCGCTTAGGTTCTTAACCAGGGGAATAGAAGTAATGGTGACATACTTAAGATCAATGGGGGGTGGGGTGGGGGGCCATCATCCAGTATCTGGACAACTGTTTAGTACTGGCACTCTACCAACTGAGCTACTGCATCTCCCTCTACTGTCATGTGACCAATCTTTATATATGCTATGTTTGGTGGACATTTATTCAGTTTTGACATTACCATCAGTCTTGTAAAGAGCTATTACAGTTGTGAAAATTCATTCCAAATTCTAAGAGAGGAATTATTTTAAATATTCATTGGATTATAACAGTGCTCATAAACTTTGGATTTTTAATTGATGATTTTGGAATTTATGTGAACTTATATTCAGATATTTTGGAATACTTCATTTTGACATCAGCACATCAAGATTTCTAGTACATCAGGACTTTGGAGACCATTGGCACATAATAACATTCAAGGACACAGCCGTGAATTCGGAACATTCTATATTTAGGACTTGTGATTAGAACAATCATTCTTATTGGATTATTAGGATTTCAAAACACATTACTGTAAGTGAGTTTTTGATTTTTCATTTGAATTATCTAGTAATAAATTGCTTGTTGATTTTTTACTTGATTTGTTGGTTTCACTTTCTTTCTGTTACATTTTTCTTAGACCATAGAGTCATAACAGAAATTGGGGGCTCGTCGTTCCGGGATCTGAATTTCATTAAAGCATATTAGAGATATTAAATTTATCTTTCAAATTCATATTGATTTTGTCTCGGAGAATATTTTTGTCTTTGGCAAAGATTTTTAAAAGAGAATTTTTTTTTGTGTGAAACCAACAAGCATTTACAATGGCATCTAATGTTCAGAATTTCATTTCAAAACCTACCCAGGAGGGGTTAGAGTGCATGAAAAAGGATGAGTTGCTCGAGCTTGCCAGAAAATACAGTCTATCTGAGGCAAAAGTATCATTGACAAAACAGGAGATAAAGATTATTTTGATTCAGTATTTAGTAGGAAAGGGAATTTTTGATAGCAGTGCTTTAAGTTTGAAGAGAAAGTCTGTATCTGGTTCTGACAGGAAATTAAGGGAATTAGAGTTAAAGAACCAGATTGATTTAGAATTGGCAAAGCTTCAGATTCAGAGAGAGAGAGAGAGAAAGAAGAGAGGCAGATACAGATGGAGAGAGAGAAGGAAGAGAGGCAGATACAAATGCAGAAAGAAGAGAGGCAGATACAGATGGAGAGAGAGAAGGAAGAGAGGCAGATACAAATGCAGAAAGAAGAGAGGCAGATACAGATGGAGAGAGAGAAGGAAGAGAGGCAGATACAAATGCAGAAAGAAGAGAGGCAGATACAAATGCAGATGCAAAGAGAAGAAAGGGAAATGCAATTTAAATTAAGAGAATTAGAACTGGCAAACAGAGCACACTCCACTCCTTTAAAAACAAGTTCAGGTTTTGATGTTACTAGATATATTAGGTTAGTACCCCCTTTTCAGGAAAAAGAAGTAGATAAATACTTTCTTCATTTCGAGAAAATAGCTGAAAACTTGAAATGGCCCAGAGAGCATTGGACTTTGTTATTACAAAGTGTACTTATTGGCAAAGCTCGTGAAGTCTACATTTCACTGTCAGTACAACAAAGCACTGATTATGATGTGGTTAAGGAGTACATCTTGAAAGCTTATGAGTTGGTACCAGAGGCATATCGACAAAGGTTTAGGAATTGTAGAAAAGAAACTGGACAAACTCATGTCGAATTTGCAAGGGATAAAGAACAACTATTTGATAGGTGGTGCTCAGCCAAGAAAGTTGATCAAGGTTATGATAACCTCCGACAGCTCGTATTAATTGAAGAGTTCAAGAGGTGTATCCATAGTGATGTTAAAACCTATCTTGACGAGCAGAATGTGGAAACTTTGGAAAATGCTGCTCGTATGGCTGATGATTATTCCTTGACTCACAAAATTTCATTTGGCAATAAGTCGTCCTCTCAGCAGTTTTCTGGTAAAAAACCATTTCAATCTCATACGAGTACTTCCAAATTTCACAACAGCACAACTGTTAGGAATCAAACATCTGATAAGACTGATCAGAAATCCTTATCTCTTCCTACGTGCACTTATTGTAAAACGAAAGGGCACGTTATTTCTGATTGCTTCAAGTTGAAAAATAAGCAACAGAGAAAAGACAGAGCTTTTCCAAATGCTCTTATTTCTACGAGGTCAAGGTCACGGTCTTGTATTAAAAGCAATACATTTGTTGGGTCAAGCAAACCCCAGTCTGATTCTATTTTAGAGGCTTATGAACCATTCATGTCAGAAGGTTCTATATCACTTATTGGTGATTCTGCCAAACCTATCCCAATTAAAATATTAAGGGACACTGGAGCTTCTCAGAGTCTTTTATTATCAGGTACTTTGCCTTTGTCTGAGGAGTCTTCTTCAAGTGAAAGTGTTCTTGTTCAGGGAGTTGAGTGCGGCTTTGTAAATGTTCCTCTTCATTGTGTAAATTTGGCATCAGACTTAGTTTCTGGACCTGTGATTGTTGGGGCAGTGACTTCTTTACCCATAGAGGGTGTTCATTTATTACTAGGCAATGACCTAGCTGGAGATAAGGTTGTGGTTAATCCACTTGTAACTGACAAGCCTTGTTTGGATCAGAAAGTTGATCCTGTCGAAACTGAAATCCCTGATTTGTACCCTGCTTGTGCAGTTACTAGAGCTATGGCAAAAAGAGCTCTTGAGAGTGATGTTGATCAGGATATTATTCCTTTAGCTGACACATGTATTGGTCAGTCTTTTGATGAGGTCACCTTTTCCTCAGGTATTGATCAATCAAATGGTATTGATCACAGTGATCCTCTTTTGGCAACTCATTCTCTTTGTCCTAATCAGGATGACAAACGACAATCCCTTGTCGTTGAACAGGAGCAAGATCCCGAGATATCTTGTTGTTTCAGAGGGCTATTAGTGAAACTGAAGCCACACAAGTTCCATTGTGTTACTTTGTGAAAAATGGGGTCCTTATGAGGAAATGGAGACCACCTGATGTACCCGCTGGTGATGAGTGGTCAGTGAGCTATCAAATTGTTGTTCCTAAGTCATATAGACAGGAAATTCTTAATTTAGCCCATGAAACTCCTTTGGCTGGTCATTTAGGAGTCCGTAAGACTTATCACAAGATCTTGAATCATTTTTATTGGCCGAAACTCAAAAGTGATGTTTCTAAATACTGCAGATCTTGTCACACTTGTCAAATGGTAGGAAAACCCAATCAGAAGATACCTAAGGCTCATCTGCAACCTATTCCTGCATTTGATGAACCATTTAGTAGAATAATGGTAGACTGTGTTGGTCCTTTACCTAAAACCAAGTCAGGCAACCAATACTTGTTGACCATCATGTGTGCATCTACAAGATTTCCAGAAGCAATTCCTCTGAGAAATATAAAAACTTAAACTATTGTGAAAGCTTTGGTGAAGTTTTTTACACTTGTTGGCCTTCCCAAATCTGTCCAGTCTGATCAAGGGTCAAATTTTATATCTGGAATTTTCCAACAAGTTATGCATGAATTAGGCATCCAACAGTTTAAATCTTCTGCCTATCACCCTGAAAGTCAAGGTGCTTTGGAAAGATTTCATCAAACTTTGAAGAATATGATTCGATCATATTGCTTTGATACAGAAAAGGATTGGGATGAGGGTGTTCATTTGTTGTTGTTTGCTGTTAGGGAATCAGTTCAAGAGTCGTTGGGTTTTAGTCCCTTTGAACTAGTTTTTGGTCATACTGTCCGTGTTCCATTGAAATTATTGAAAGAGAAACTTCTTTCAAATGAAGACTCAAAGTTTAATCTTCTTGATTATGTCTCTGATTTCAAATACAAGTTGTCAAAGGCCTGTGAAGTAGCAAGAACTAATCTTCACACTACCCAGTCAAGAATGAAATTAAGGTATGACAGATATTCACAGGAAAGGAGTTTTAAACCTGGTGACAAAGTTCTGGCTCTCTTTCCCATACCTCAAAATCCTCTTCAGGCTAAATTTTATGGTCCTTATACCGTTGCAAAGAAAGTAAATGACTTAAATTATATCATTAACACTCCTGGGAGACGGAAACAGAAACAACTTTGTCATATAAATATGTTAAAGGAATATTTTGACAGAGATAGCTCAGCTAATTATTTAGTTAATTTAGTTGTACCTGTCCCACACAGTGAAGATATCAACGATGGAATACAATCAGACTATAGTGACTCTGGTATAACCAATCTTCGGAATTCAGAAATATTGAACAACCTAGACCAGAAACTTTCACATCTACAACAACAGGAAAGAAATGAACTAAAACAGCTATTACATGAATATGAGCACTTGTTTCCTGATGTTCCAACACGAACAAGTAAAATTTATCATGACGTTGACATTGTAGATTCTGTGCCTGTGAAACAGCATCCTTATAGGATGAATCCTCTCAAACAGAACTATCTGAAGAAAGAAATTCAGTATCTACTGGAGAATGATTTCATAGAACCAAGTAAAAGTAACTGGAGTTCACTATGTATTCTTGTTCCCAAGCCAGATAATACATTCCGTATGTGTACTGACTATAGAAAAGTCAACAGTGTCACCAAAACTGATTCATTTCCAATCCCAAGAATGGACGATTGCATTGATAAAATTGGAAATGCGGAATATGTCACCAAGTTTGACCTTTTAAAAGGATTCTGGCAAATTCCACTGACGGAAAGGGCAAAAGAAATTTCAACATTTGTAACTCCAGATGGACTTTATCAATATAAAGTTATGCCGTTTGGAATGAAAAATTCGCCTACAACGTTTCAACGTCTGATGAACATGATAACATTTGGTCTTGATAATTGTGACGCTTATATCGATGACGTCATTATCTACAACAACACCTGGGAAGATCATTTGGAAACCATTCGAAAATTCTTCGATCGACTCAGTGATGCGAATCTGACAATTAATTTGAGCAAAAGTGAGTTTTGCCATGCTTGTGTCACATTTTTAGGACATATTGTGGGACAAGGTCAAGTTAAACCTATGGAAGCTAAGGTCAAAGCTATCTCTGAATTTCAAATTCCAATTTGTAAAAAGCAACTGATGCGATTTCTAGGTATGGCTGGATATTATCGGAAATTTTGTTCCAATTTTTCCAAAATTGCTGAACCTTTGACAAGTTTATTGAGTAAGAAAACCAAATTTCATTGGTCTGACAAGTGTCAGGAATCTTTTGACAGGTTAAAGGCCATGCTTAAGAATGCACCAGTTCTTTCTGCACCAAATTTTAGCCAATCATTTAAATTATCTGTTGATGCAAGTGATGTAGGGGTTGGTGGAGTATTGATTCAGGAAGACAAAATTTGTGTGGATCACCCTGCGTGTTATTTTTCTAAAAAACTAAACAAGCACCAGAAAAATTATTCCACAATTGAGAAGGAATGTTTGGCTTTGATATTGGCTTTACAGCATTTTGAAGTGTATGTTACCTCAGCTCTTTCTCCAATTATTGTGTACAGTGATCACAATCCCCTTACTTTCATCAACAAAATGAAAGACAAAAATCGGAGATTGTTGAGATGGAGTTTGATATTGCAAGAATATAACATTGACATTAGACACATCAGGAGAAAAGACAATTTAATTGCAGATGCACTCTCACATGCCTAGAAATGTAATATTGCTTGATGTAATTAAGTCCAGTATCATAAAACATGTTCTTATGTATTTTTGGTTATTGTAGTATTAGATGTATATTCAAAAGAAAGATTTATTATATAAATCTTTCTTTTTCTTTATGAGGGGAGGTGTTATGTATGATGTTTATATAATATTATAAATATTTTAGGAAATTATAAATGTTTCTTCACTTTAATATTTGCTTAAATCTTTATGTTTATCAGGAAAAACATGTTTAACTAGTGTCCTTGAATTAGGTTGTTTTGATCAATATGTTTTCTCAATTTGAAGGTCAAGGTTGAATTTTTGTTTACAAGTAAAATTCCATTAAGATGACACACATTCTAGAACATTCTGTCATGTGACCAATCTTTATATATGCTATGTTTGGTGGACATTTATTCAGTTTTGACATTACCATCAGTCTTGTAAAGAGCTATTACAGTTGTGAAAATTCATTCCAAATTCTAAGAGAGGAATTATTTTAAATATTCATTGGATTATAACAGTGCTCATAAACTTTGGATTTTTAATTGATGATTTTGGAATTTATGTGAACTTATATTCAGATATTTTGGAATACTTCAGTTTGACATCAGCACATCAAGATTTCTAGTACATCAGGACTTTGGAGACCATTGGCACATAATAACATTCAAGGACACAGCCGTGAATTCGGAACATTCTATATTTAGGACTTGTGATTAGAACAATCATTCTTATTGGATTATTAGGATTTCAAAACACATTACTGTAAGTGAGTTTTTGATTTTTCATTTGAATTATCTAGTAATAAATTGCTTGTTGATTTTTTACTTGATTTGTTGGTTTCACTTTCTTTCTGTTACATTTTTCTTAGACCATAGAGTCGTAACATTACACAAAATCATTATGATCTGCCTTGTATGAGGGCTGGCATAAAAAAATTAACTAAAACTTGAAATTTCAGAAAACATCATTACATTTGACTTTAGGTAGATGTCAGCCAAGCGATCACTTGCATATTTTGCTATCTCACATTGTCTTGTCACTAATTTTACAGAAGAATTAAAGAGTTAGGGCAAATATGCTAAAGTTATGTATAAATCAAAGTTACAAAACCCTTTATTCGCAATTCCTTTGATAAATACAGTTTTATTAGTGATCAGCAATATGAGGATGCCCTGGACTGCCCAGATGTTAATTGATCATACCTCACAACTGTTTTGTTTTAAGTTGATACAGTATGTGTATTTACTGTACTAAGTTTGAGTGTAGTCAACTTTGTTTTCATTTTGCAATGATTGTAAAAAGTGTCATCCTTTGGGCATTGTTTTATACTTTATGTTTTTATCTACAATTTTGTTATTTTCAGGATAGTTTTGGTCTTTTCAAATTGCTGGATGTGATTACAACTTCACCAGACAAGACAGAAGATGAACTGGTAGAGGTAAGAACCATAACACACTTTATCAAGATGCTGTAAGAACAGTTTATCAATATTGAAAGATACCCTGCTATACATATTGAATATTATTGTTGCACCATTAGTTATATTGTGTACAACAAAGGCTATACAGTTATAAGTCAAAGAAATATTTTATAATTAGTTTAGTGGACAGTAATTGAAATTAGTAATTATCTTTTGATAACTTATTACATAGTTTCAAAACACATTGATGTTGCAGTCATCTGTTAACTGACTGAGGTCACCTCTAGGCTGATGAAAACTTGTAAAATCTTACTTTCTTCATAAAATAGATTTGTATGGGGAGATCATTTCGCGCTAGGAGATTTAGAATAGCTTATTATATAGGGTAGTGTTCTTGATCTATTCTGAATTTGGTAATTCCCAGTTTGGAGTAAATTTTCTTCAGTAGATAAAGCTTACAGTGAAATATAGGAACCAGTTATAGGAACTGGATTTTACCAATACACCTTATTTTGCAGGTATCATAATCAGCTGTATATATATTTGTCCCCCCACTCCTCTTGGCTTGATTGTGCGCAAGGTTTGGCAGATGGTGGCTATTTTATTTTTATAAGTGATATTCTTAAAGAATTTGCTGTGAATTGTAATCCTTTTTGTTTAAGAATGTTGTAACCTGGAGATGAACTCATGAAATATGTGATTTGAACAAATGCCCAGTGTATTTAGTAGTAAAACCTATATTGTTGATGTTTGTAATGGAATGAGAGACTTAACTTTTCATTGGTATAATTTAGGTTTGAATGTTATTCTTGATGTCTGGCTTGGAAGATATTTTCATTATGTTATGATATTTTACTTTTATTATGCACCAATTACTTAAATGTAAAAAATAGAAAATCATTTTTTCATTCCTATATCTTTTCACATGTGAAAAATACACATAAAAATACAAGGTCTCCCATCATGCCGTGCAGTGGTTGATTGTGTTTGCCTACAAATATTATACTTACAGTAAGAAAATAGCATTTTTTTGCGTTAGGGGAATAAATGGCTTGGTTTGCTTTGCTTTGGCATATAACAGCACAAGAACACATAGGTTATTTAATGCCGAGGCAATTGGAGTAAAGTGCTTTGTTCAGGAAAACATCATGGTAGACTACTCAGTCTGATCCAGATTTGAACCTATACCCTATTGGTCATGAGTCTGGAACGCTAACCACTGGGGTGCCATGTCCCCTGCTACCATTAGTCATCTCTTGTGACATGCAGGAGAGTGCATGAAGCCTATTCTTCATCTTTGAGCCCACAAGAGGTGCAAATGTAAACATTCATGGCTGCCCAAACTGAAATTGCAAGTTCATCATGCAAGCTTGCGACAACTGTGCGCAAAGTGTTACAATGCAATATAGTACTTGGAACCATATGGCATGCTTGTGCAAGTCTGCATTGATTAAACTAGCAAGCTTGCATGGTTCTTTATTGTAAGCTTGTGCAAACCACATAAAAGAAATATTGTAAGCTTGCAAAAAACTGCTGCAAGCTTGCACAGTCCTAAATATTGTAATGTAGAAGCTTATGCAAACTTGCAAACAAGCCTAAATTATATAATGTACAAACAAAATTCAGGGTTACTCTTCTTATGAAGTGGTGTCATGATGCCAATAAAGGTGAGGATTATGTGATAAAAATATGTATAAGAGAAGTATATGAAGAAAGGGTTCCATATATATATTTTTTAGGGAAAATCTATGAACAGCTTCCAAGTTATGACCCACTGGCAAGTCCCCAAGGGTTGTGAAAGACCCAGGGGCCAGGGGTCAGTGCTGGTTGCATAAATGACAACCTTTTTAATACCAATAAAGTGTGTCAATGGCATCTAAGCTTTAATCCAGGGGTAATGCCCCAAGTGATGAGGACTACAGGTGTAATTATAATTAAGTTTGTAATGCAAGTTTAAATTTAATAAATTTTCTCACCAGGTTCTGTCTGCAAGTGTGGAGGAGTACATTTTTATGGGATACATCAGTAAAAGTCAGCTAAATTCAGACCTTGCCCAGAACTGTCTCTTCCTCTGTAATGTGCCAGTTGCCAAGAAACTTTTTGTAACAAATTTAAAAAAAAAAAAATTTTCACTGTTCGAAAGTGGACAATATACAGAAGCTACCAATCCTTCCAAGGTAAGAAGCTACCAATCCTTCCAAGTTAAGAAGAGGCCTGGTTTTTGAAAATGAATGTTTCTACACCTTGGCAGATATGTTCTTAAGTGTGTCAGTGCATCTGTACTTGTGTGCATCCACCTGTTCATTCACATGATGAATTTTACTTTATGAAGCACATATTGACATATTGATACCAGTGTTTACAGTGGCAAAGACTAAAAGACAGTCATTAGATTTGCATTTTGTTTTCCAGTCAGTAGTGTTTTGACTTCAATTAGATTTGCTTAAGTTGTAATACTATTAGATTTTCTTAAGTTGTAATAGTGTTAGCAAACTAGCTGAAGTCTTAACTAATAGTATAGTCATTTAATTTATAATAAAAAACAACAAAAACATTTAAAATCAAGAAATATTTTTTTAAAACAATTTACATGTCATGATATTTTGTACCATAGAAAAATTATTTCTTCCTGATTGAGTTCATGGGATTTATCTATGCTACACCTGTCTTGACAGAAACTTTACATAGTGGTTACTTCAGTGTTAAAGTTATTTTACTTTCCTTTATTTTCGTTTTATATGTGTATTTTCTAGCTAAGTAAAAGGCTTGGTTTAGTGTTTTACAATACAAGTAGCTTATTTAGTGCCTAGGCAATTGAGGTTAAGTGCCTTGCCCAAAGACACACCACAGTATCTGCCCTGAGCTGATCCAATGGTAGGATTCAAACCTACACCCTTTCAGTGAAGAGTGCGGCATGCTAAACACTATGACATATTTCTGGGGAAAGTAAAATCTAATTTACTTGTTCAGCATTTGATACCAGATATTGAGAAATTTGGGGGGTTTAACACTTTATGGCACAAAGTGCCGAAATTCCAAAATGTAAACATGCAGAATATTCCACAGTAATACATAAAAAAAATGTAATAACATGTAAATTTTCTCTTATATGGTATATGAAAAGATAGAGAGAAAAAATATGAATCTTTTTGTTATGCACTTAAATTTATATTCTGAAGTAAGTAAAAGAATTCTGAACTTTTGTAAATCTTATGTAATGATGTAAAATTACATTCTTGCAACCAGGCATCCCAAGGATCCCACAAACAATCCTGAGATTTCAGCAGGTGCCTGCCCAGGAAGGACAAACTGTCCTAGTGCTGCTTTATTTTATGGATATTCCTGGGTAAGGGTCAGCTGAACAACTACGAGTTGTTCAACAGCTGCTGGAGAAATGGATTAAAGAAGGAATGGCATGTGTGTCTGTCTGTCTTGCTAACTGTATTTTCTTAGTATTACAGTTCAAGCTGTTCTGCATTACAAGTGAGTTCACTTTATACTGGAGTATGTTCTTATACTGAAGTACCTTATAATGAGGTATGAGGTATATTCTAAAGGGGTTTACAGTAAGGGACCACTATATTTCTTTTCAAAATCTTATAAATTGTAATTTTATTTAAAGGTCCATATATATTAGTGAGGTGATCTTGCATCTGATTGGCTGAGTTTGTTGCTATTCATGCATATACTCTTTGGACAAAAAGAGGAATAAATATTCGAATTTTAAGTTACGTATCAAAGTGAAGAACTTCGATATCTTGTGAAACCAACTAATCCCACTCTAGCCCTGTCTATGTATCTAAGAGCCAATGTGCCCCAGAAGGTAATGAGACTATATGAGTACAGTCAAACTTGTCAACAGTGGCCAAGTTTGTTATTGCTACTCCTCTTGGATGATGGCCATGAAACCTTATACACACATTCATCCCATGGTCTAGTTGGTTCTAAATAAAAATGGTGCTGC
This sequence comes from Margaritifera margaritifera, assembly GCA_029931535.1. NCBI lineage: Eukaryota > Metazoa > Mollusca > Bivalvia > Unionida > Margaritiferidae > Margaritifera > Margaritifera margaritifera. The sequence continues at coordinate 210,227 of JAQPZY010000966.1, forward strand.
ATGGACATCCAATATGGCTGCCATAGAGGCCATCTTGAAAATCTTGTTATCACTATTCTTGCTGAATGGATGGTCATATCAACATGAACTTTTCACTAAAAGACTTCTTATGATGTCTAATTTGTCCTAAATGAAAATGGTGCTGATCTGACATTAAGTATGGTAGCTGTCTTAAAAATCTTGTTATCATTACTTCTCCTGAATGGATGGCCATATCAACATGTGGTTTTTACTAAAAGACTTCTTATGATGTCTAGTTAGTACTAAATGAAAATGGTGCCAATCTGACATCCAATATTGCTGCGACAGTTGCCATCTTAAAAATCTTGTTATTGTTGTCGCTACTTCTCCTGAATGGATGGTCATATCAACATGTGGTTTTTACTAAAAGACTTCTTATGATGTCTAGTTAGTACTAAATGAAAATGGTGCCAATCTGACATCCAATATTGCTGCGACAGTTGCCATCTTAAAAATCTTGTTATTGTTGTCGCTACTTCTCCTGAATGGATGGTCATATCAACATCAGGCTTTCACTAAAAGACCTCTTCTTATGTCTAGTTGATCCTCAATGAACATGGTGCTGATGTGATGTCCAATATGGCCACCACAGTGGCCATCTTGAAAATCTTGTTATCACCACACCTGAATGAATGGTCATATCAGCATGGGGTTTTCACTGAAATATTTCTTATAATGTTTGTTGATTCAAAATTAAATTGGTGCTAATCTGACGTCCAATATGTGGCCATATTGAAAATCTTGTTTTTGCTACTCCTTTTAAATGGAAAGTCATTTTGACATGGAGTTTTCATCTGAAGAGTTCTTATGGTGTCTTGTTGGTCCTAAATAAAAATGACTGATCCGCAATATGGCCACTGTGGTGGCTATCTTGAAAATATTATTATCTCTACTCCTCCCAAATAGATGGCAATATCAACATGGGGTTTCACCAATAGACTTCTTATAATGCCTAGTTGGTCCTAAATGTAAATGGTACCAGTTGTACATCCAATATGGCTGCCATGATGGCTGTCTTGAAAACCTTGTTGTCACTACTTCCCCTGAATGGATGATTATTATGATTTGGGGTTTCCGCCAAAAGACTTCTAATGATGTCTACTTTGTCCTAAATGAAAATGGTGCCAATCTGAAATCCAATATGTCCATCACAGCAGCCAATTTGAAAATCTTGTTATCGCTGAAGAATATCAGAGATAGTTTCATTCACTCAGCAGTTAAAAGGAATCAATGGTCTTATCTTGAATTCTTGGAAATTCTTTTCACCCAACAGAGCGTCAGTCCCTTTGAGGGACTTTTGTTTATTTATATTTGTTTTTGTTGTTGAGAAAGCTAGTACAATAAGCTTTAAATTGAATCGCCCTGCTAAATTTGTTCCTTGCAACAAAATTGCATCATACATTTCCATACAGTTATTTTCTGTCAACAAATATCAAAATCACTGAAGACTGACAGAATTATAGACATTATAATATTTAACATCTGTTTTTAATATCAGTAATACGTGACCTGTCACTATTGTTTAGCTTACCCTTTATGCAATGGAAAAATCTTCATCCATGCCAGATGCACCATCCTTCTGTTCTAGAAAGTTCTTAGAACATGTGCATCGACCCAGTCTGACTCTACTTCATAGGTCCATGTGCAGTAGCACCTCATTCTCAATGCAATTGGCATTACAGACAGCTATTTAATCTAGTGTGTTATACATTCCTCCATTCATTATTTGTAGCATAAGCTTCAATTCATAGGTGATGTTTATTTATCTCTATTTACACTTCAGTTAGTAACACTACTTTAAGGTTTTCAATCATTGTTAATCATTGTTAAGTAGTAAAGATAACAATGGTGCTAATGCAACCTTTGTTGTTTTCAATCTTCGTCATTTGTTGTGATCAATAAATTTCTTTTTCAGAAATTATATTTCAGATGTCACAGAGTGTGGGTAAGTGCGGGCACAAAAAGACCCCATGGGAGACTCGCACCACATGTCTTCCATGCACAAAATGTATATAAATGGATGGATGTCCAATTTGTTGTTTATGGTCGGACAGTATCAGGGACCTCACTGAAAAAAGGCGTACATATAAAGGGAGAAAGAAAGAACTTTCTCTCTCCTCGCCATCTGAATCTTGAGGATCTCAGAGTGTACATTCTAATACTGGGATCGAGTGCATCCATCCCAATAAAAGAGGGAGGGACGGCACCTTCCTGGAGAGAGCAGCTGTTACCACCTGTGATAACAGGAGAGTGTCTTCTAGGATGAAGGAATTGGCTCTCGTTAAAGGCTATACTCTCAAAGCTGGGATCAAGTGTGCCTCCCACCAACAACAACTACAGAAGGGAGGGCAGCACCTTCGTTAGCAGAAGAAAAGACTTATGGGTAGAGCAATGCCCTATGATAGAGAGGAATTGCGCACCCCACCTAAAGACTCCTTCTGGGGAGATTTGACCTTTTTCAAGTACCCGAAGCCCTTCTGTGGTGAAGAGAGGTTTGTACAATCCCAAGAGGGATATATGATGTTCCAGCTCTCAAAGTTCTGGGGAGTGTTCCTCCCACAGAACTGAGTTGCCATTGGGTCCAGGTTTACTGATCATTGGTCACCAACCACCCGTAATTGGTTGTCACCAGTCACGATATTGGGCACTGGGCACCGGTCATGATACTAGTCAATGGTAATGATACTGTTCACTGAGTACACACCGGTCACTGGTCACGATAATGGTTACCGAGTATACGCCGGTAATGAACATACTGGGAAAAGGGACAGGACTAATAAATCCCCCCTTTCCCATGTTTCCATTAATCCCTGCAGAATGTGGAATTTTGCCTTTCAGGGGACTGATCTTAGTCATCATCCTGCAGCACCATGGATGGCTTCTGCATGGCAACCTAGCAATACAGGTGTTTAGGGATGGGCATCCCCACCTTCTGTTCTCCTTCCCCTAAGCAGCTTAGGAGGGATGAGAAACATTCTCATCCTTCAGAAAAGGCAAGCACAAGGGATTCCACTCACTCACAGGATGTCAGTGTCCCCATTTCCCAGCTTTCCACAAGGAGGGATCGTTCAGATTCTAATAGTTCTGCATCCCCTCGAGGTAGTGATCAGGATGATGATGTGTTGTCTCCTGGTAGATTCTCAGGAATATGCCAACAATCAAGAGGAGAGAGTTCACTCTCCCCTCTTAGGATCTCCTATCTCTTCCCACCAGGTATTCCAGGTGGTTGAAGATGACGGGACATGGTCACTTGATGAAGTTTACCACCTCTTCTCCCCCCCCCCCCCGGATGCTGGAGCTTCGCAAGTGGGGATTTGGTCGGGGTTATTTGCCCATCTCTCTCTGAAGACAGTGGCTTTAGAGACTAAGGCCAGGTTGATTGTGACTATTGCTTCTCACGCTGACCTGATCTCGGTGGCTCCCTTTGGTCTTTTAAAGGAAGAATCTTTATCACCTGTTGTTTTGCAACAGTTTTTGGAAGCAGTAGTAAAGACATCAAGACACACCTTGTCTATGGCCATGACGCTGTCAGCGGAGTCACTTTATCTCTGTAGAGATGTCACTTTGGACACCCCAAGTATTACTAGAGCATAGCAAGAACCTCCTAAGTACTGCTCCCCTGGGATCAGAGACCTTATTTGGAGGTCTCATACCTTCCAATGCCTCTCAGGATCTGAAGACTCATCATCATAGTCTTTCACTTTGGCTCCTGGCCTGTCAAAACATGCCAGGAAGCATACTCAGCCTGATTAAGCCATGAGGCAGGCCAAGTTCCAAAACAGTATGCAACCGAATCATCTCAGTAGGCAACCCTCTTTCAAACCCCCTCTGCATAAGTCCACGATACAGAGAGGCTGGAAAGGCAAGGCGAGGAAGTCTACTAACTCCTCCCCCTTTCCTAGCTGGGGGTGGGGAGGGTGATCCTATGGATTCTATACCTCTCCTGCTCTGCATCCCTCTTCCTTTAAAACCAGTTGGAGGCTGACTACTTCTCTTTTCAGAGGTCTGGTTGGGCATCACAGAAGATTGATGGGTCCTTTCCATAGTAAAGGAGGGTTTACTTCTGCGCTATACAGAACTCACTCCTCTCTCAAGGAACCCCATTGTGTTCCAACAGTCAAATATAACCAGATTAAAGGAAGATATGCTCACCCTTCTACAGAAGGGCAAAGTAGAGAGGGTTCCATCCGGTTGCCAGCGTTCTACTCCTGGATTTTTCTCGTACCAAAAAAGACAGGTAACTGAGGCTCATCATAGATCTTTCCCCTCTAAACAAATTACTGTGAGAGGAAACTTTCAAGATGGATACTGCAGCATCAGTCCTGAGTGCCATCAGGCCCAGATACTGGGCAGTGTCCATCGAACTACAAGATGCTTATTTTCGCATCCCAATCATTCCACCACACAAGAAATACTTACACTTTTGCATAGGACAGGAAGTTTTCCAATTCCAAGCCTTGCTGTTTGGTCTAGCCTCAGTGCCCAGGGTATTTACCAGAGTGATGGGAGCCATCAAGTAAGGGCTATCACTGCTTCTTGGGCCTATTTCAATCATTCTTCTTTGGAGGTCATTATGAATGCTGTGTTTTGGCAATTGCATATGACCTCTTTTTACATTTAGCCCTTATCAAACTAGAGCCAGTTTATTTTATCTCTGGGTCCAATAGTTGCAGCACAAACAGTGACCCAACCTGCTGCTGTATAACAGCAGTTGAGTGGCTCAGCTACAGAGTGAGTAATTAAAATTTTTGCTTCTCTGTAGGTCATCAACCTCCCTCCTCACTGATAAATTCAGCTAAACATTAGCGACAGTTAATGTATTTTTGATATTAAAATGTAGTGTGTGTGTGTGTAATACTAACTTTAATTATGTCATACTTACCTGTTACTACTGGATGCCCTCCTCTCACCACGCTCTGATGTCCTTCTGTACTCAAGATCATAGAAAAGACTAAGGTGCTATTGTGCATGGGCCAATGATGTACAGTCAGACTCTGTCAAAGCATGCATTCTAAGAACTTTCTAGAACAGTAGGATGGTGCATCTGGCACGGACGAGGGTTTTTCCAATGCGGAAAGGGTAAGTTAAACAATAGTGATAGGTAAGTATTACATAATTAAAATTAGTTTACCCCCCCCCCCTCCCGAAAAACAAGCTGCATTTTGATATTAAGGAAATCAAGGATACTTGTACAAGATTACAAAATAGTTCAAACCTTTAAACTTTGTATATAGAAAAAATGACTATCGTCAACTGCAGAGATATGAAGACTCTCAATCTGCCATGATATTTCTTTTTCTAAATCTTTTTTTTACCATGTTAATTATGACTAAACAATACATGTACAATCTTTTCAATAAACTCGAATGAAACTAAGATATTTTTCAGGTACATTTTTGGCACATAGATTTCTGTGTGGTTTCAATCTGGCATAGTTGTGGTATTTACATAGTTTACTTCTCAGGCTAAGTTTTGATTCTGGCACACTTTTGGCACATAATGTTGTACAAAAGGGACCAGAGTATCTTCTGACATACTTGTGGCAAACAATTTCTACTTTCTGAAAAACTTATGGCAAAACAAATTTGTAACCCAAAAGTGCCACTAGTGGCACACTCCTGTACGCTTCTGGCACACACTGATTTGTGTGCTGCATCCTTGTGGCAAACTTTGAATTTCTATAAGGGAGGGGCATTTCAATATTGGAAAAATGATACTTATGTGCGACCAGAGATGGATGAAGATGCAAAAACTGGGGAAACCTTGAACCAATTGTTTTCATAACATATACAATCAGCAGCACTGGAGAAATTCAACAGAAAGCATCCTACTGACCCCGATTTCTTAACCAGCTGCTCATGCATTTAGCAATTGGGCAGATGTCAATCAGGTGAGCAAGATCAGGTTCACCTTGGGCCTCATGTTTTGTAGTTGTTGCTGAAAATTACTGATTAGGATTACTGGCCATGTAAGAATAACAATCATACATGGTTTGTTGTGTGCAAATGTTTACCAGAGCATTCATGAATGACTTTAAAATAACCGTTGGTCTGTGCCCTTGGCTTCAAAACATCTCATTCTCAGGCAAGCATTTGGACACAGAAAATAGTGTATGATCTCTATAATAGTCCATACCTGTAGCCTAATACAGTGTAGGTAGGTAATTGAGTGATGTTGACTGGGTAGTTTGGCATTATACAGTAATGCATCACCAAACAAAAATAGATGCAACTTTTTGGTCAATCCTTGTTTTGTAACAAACCAAGATGGTCATATGACAGCTATCAGAATACATTTGAAGTATGGTCTCTAGGATTGACCAAGAAGTTTTGAATGGTAATTTTAGAATTACAATGACAAGTGGTCTGACCTTATCTGAGTGATTTGAGGCTGTTGTCCAGAGAAGGGGGTGGGGGTGCAGGAATATGTATGTGGCAATGACCAAAACTCTTCTAGCAATATGATTGATAAATTTGTTTCAGCAATAGTATTATTTGGTGTACAGACCTGTATGGTGGTTTACTGAGCAGGCATTGGTGGTCTATTGTTTTCCCTTAAATAGGAAGGTAGATTAATTGATTTATAAATTTGAGTGAGAAGGTTGTTTAGACCTTCACATTGTTTGGTGCTTGCTTGTGTATGCCAGATGACTGAGCAAACATCTTTTGGCTATTGGTGACCCTGAACTGAGCAATGATTGTACACAGGATAAATTGAAGACAAACACAAACAAGACTTAATGGCTTTATTGCTGATGATTCAGTCATTATTAAATTAACAGTTATCAGCTTTTTAAGGGGCTAGTGTCTTTTAAAAATAAGCAAGAAGCAGTGATAAGATTGTATTAGCTCAACTGTAGGGGTGAAACGATTAATATCAATGTATCGATACATTTTCCATATCAATACCCATATCAATACAAGAGGTGAAGAATCGATACAAAACGATACTTACCATATACAAGTGACTTTACTCTTCAGCAGTTGTGAATAACGAGTAGTCGTTTGCCTTTTTATTCTTTAAATTGAGAATACATCTGAGACGGCTGTAGCAGGCATATGTACTCATTTCTGTCAGTAAAAAACAAAAGCTATTGACAACACCCACTTGCCTTCTACAAATTAAGACAAGGTGACTAACTCGCGTGGTTCTAAATCTGCCCCCCCCCCCCCCAATTTAATGCTAATTATTTTATCCCGTCAGCATGTTCAGCCACTGATTACATATATCAGTGATGTATAGAAGACATTCCAGATTTGTTCTACATATGTGATCTAAGTACATTACTGATCATTTAATAACGACTTTTACGCAAAGTGTATCTGTTGCTTTGTATCATGTCGACTTGAATTGAATTTGAAGGCTACACTTCTGGTTTGTCACACAGTGAAATATGTTACATTCAATTCTGATTGAAGGTAATTGTTTGTTCAAGTCCAGGGTGAAACAATAACCAACACAGAACTAACTGCAGCATGTTCACTGTGTAACACTGGATGTGTTGGCATCCAAACTCAGTCCAAACAGATACAATGCAACATAGAAACTTCGCGCAAAGTGGCTTTTAAGTGATCTGTAAAGTACTTAAATTGTACATGGGGAACATGTTTGGAATGTCTCCTTTTACGCTGATATATGTAATCAGCGACTGAATGTGCCGACTGGATTAAAAAAGAACAAATTAGCACAAAATTGGCAAGGGGGCAGATTCGAAACTGCACAAGTTATGAATTATAGCCACCTTGTTAATTTGTAGAAGGGAAGTTGGTGTTGTCAACAATTTCCTTTTTCAATGACAGAAATGAGTACCTGTGGCCACAGCAGTTGTTTTGCATCTGCTGGAAGTACAATGTGAAAAGGATTTGGTTGTTAGTTATTTCTGCTCCCACAATCGGAATTGTTCTATATGAAATTTTTCTTGCATGAGGAAATTTGCACTATTTCTTGTGTTTTGAAGATAGCACCGTAATGCCTTCCAACTTTAAGTGAAGACATGAAATTGGTAATAAGATGTTTTTAAAGCATTCATGCAGTGCAAAACAAATGGCACAGTGACCAAGACAAGTCCTCCATCTGATCAAATGGAGCAGTCTGAAATGGCCTAAAATGTTGAATTAAAGTCACTAACAACTAAAAGGTAGTCTATTTGGAAGTATTATTTATTTTTTTTTAACTTGTCAAGGATGAGAATGGCATATGCGCAGATGACAAGTCTTTGTCTGTCTGTAATTCACATACTGGAAATATAACCAATATGTTAACACATATTAAACGGCACCTCCCTACGACTGACAGACCTTCTAAAGATGAAAAAACTATCAAATTGATATGTGTATCGATAATGTATTTTATCGTAGGCTGTGTATCATGAATTGTATCGATATGTGGCAGAGGTGTACCACTGACAGACCTTCTAAAGTAAAGACTATCAAGTTGATATGTGTATCATGATTCATATCGATATGCGGCAGAGGTGTATTGTTTCACCCCTACTCTACTGGCCATAGAGCAGAAGAGCTTATGGGATGGTCTGTCATCTGTCTGTCTGTTAGCACAAGTTTGTTATTGCTACTCCTACTAAACTACTTGTAGGACTGCCATGAAATGTTACACACATTCATCCCATGGTCTAGTTTGTCCGCTTCAACATCCAATACGGCCACCACAGCAACCATCTTGAAAATCTTGTTATCGCTACACTTCCTGAATGGATGGTCATATCAACATAGGATTTTCACAAAACAACTTAAGATGTCTAGCTGGTCCTAGCTGAAAATGGTGCCGATCTGACGTCCAATATGGTCACCATCGAGGCTGTCTTGAACATCTTGTTATTGCTACTCCTCCTGAATGGAAAGTCAAATTGACGTGGGATTTTCACAAGAAGACATCTTATGATATCTGGTTGGTCCTAGATGAAAATGGTGCCAATAGGATGTCTAATATAGTCACCACAGTGACCATCTTGAAAATGTTATTGCAGCTTCTCCTGAATGGATGGTCATATCAGTATGGGGTTTTCATTAAAAAAACTGCTTATGATGTCTAGTTGGTCCTAAATAAAATGGTGCTGATCTGATGTCCAAAATGGCCACCACAGCAGCCACCTTGAAAATCTAGTTATAGCTACTCCTCCCAATTAACATGGGGTTTTCACCAGAAGACTTATAATGTCTAGTTGGACTTGATTCAAAATCGTTCCACTCACATCCAATATGGCTGCCAAAGTGCCATCTTCAGAATCTTGTTATTGCCACTCCTTCCAAATAGATGATCATATCAGCATGGGGTTTTTACTAAAACTTTATATGATGTCTAGTTGGTCCTAAATAAAAATGGTGCGGCTCAGACATTCTATATACTGCCAAAGTAACCATCTTCAAAATCTTATCACTACTTTTGAATTAATGGTGATATCAGCATGAGGTTTCACTGAAGGACTTCTTATGACATCTGGTTGGTTGTAAATGAAAATGGTGCCAATCTGACCTCCCATATGGCTGCCATTATGGTAGCCATCTTGAAAATCTTGCTATTATTACTAGTCAAAAAAATAAAGTCATATCAGCATGGGTTGTTTAATAGAAGACTTCTTTTAATGTTTGGTCCCAAATTAAAATGGTGTTGATCTGACGTCCATCTTGAAAATATTGTTATTGCTATTCGTCTTAAATGGAAAGGCATTTTGACATGTGGTTTTCGCCAGAAGATTTCTTGTGGTGTCTAGTTGGTCCAAAATGAAAATAATGCAAACTTACCCCAATATGCCCAAGATGGTGGCCATCTTGAAAATATTGTTATCTCTACTCCTACTTCACTAATAGACCTCTTACGATACGTAGTTGGTCCTAAATGAAAATGGTGCCAATCGTAGATGTCTTGAAAATCCTGTTATCATTAGTCCCCTTGAATGGATGGTCATATTGACATTGTGTTTTCACCAGAAGACTTCTAAGGATCTCAACTTAGTCCTAAATGAAAATGGTTCATATTTGACATCTGATATGTCTACCACAGCAGCTAATTTGAAAATTTTGTTATCATTGAAGAGATGGTTTCAACACTCAGCAGTTAAGAGGAAGGAAAGGTCTTATCTTGAACTCCTGGAAATTCTTTTCACCCAGTAGAGCATCAGTCCCTTCAGGGGACTCATGTTTTTAACTCTACTGGTCATAGACAAGAAGAGCCTATGAGATGGTCTTTCATTCATCATCCATCATCTGTATACTTCATCCATCATACATCCGTTCGTTAGCACAAGTTTGCTATCACTACTCCTCCTAAACTACTTAGAGGAGTGCCCTGAAACTTTACACACACATTGATACAATAGTCTTGTTGGCCCTAAAAGAAAATGGTGCTGCTTGGACATCTTGAAAATCTTATCGCTACTCCTGAATGGATTGTCATATCATTATGGGAGTTTCACTAAAAGACGTGCTATGATGTACTATCAGAACTATTCGTTGGTCTTAAATGAAAATGGTACCATTGTGAAGTCCAGTATGGCCACGATGGCAGCCATCTTGAAAATCTTGTTATAGCTACTCTTCCTGAATGGATGATCATATCAACATGGGGTTTACACTGAGATTGTTCATTTGATGTATAGTTGTCTTAAAGGAAAACCATGCCAATCTGATGTTCAATATGGCCGTGACAATGACCATCTTAAAAATCTTCTTATCACTATTTCTCCTACATGGATGGTCATATCATCCTGTGCTTTTCACTAAAAGATTTCTTATAATGTCTAGCTGGTCCAAAATAAAAATGGTGCTGATCTGACATCCAATATGGCCACTATGGCAGTCATTTTGAAATCGTTGTCACCAAAAAGACTTCTTATGATGTCAGATTGGTCTTAAATGAAAATGGTGCTGATCTGACATGCAATATGGCTGTCACACTGCGACTATCTTGAAAATCTTGTTATCAGTACTACTCATGAATGGATGGTCGTATCAACATGGAGTTTTAACTAAAAGACTTCTTATGATATCTAGTTGGTCCTAAATGAAAATGGTGCCAATCTGAAGTCCAATATGGCTGCCACAGCAGCCGTATTGTTATCCCTGGTCTGTCCCTTGTCTGGCCATCCATTAGCACAGGTTTGTTGTCACTACTCCTAAGGAACTATTTGGAGGATTACCATGAAACCTACACACATTAATCCCATAGTCTTGCTGGTCCTAAATGAAAATGGTGCTGCTTGGACATCCAATATGGCCACCACAGTGGCCATCATAAAAGCCTTATTGTCACCACAAATGGATTGTCATATCAATGTGGGGTTTTCAATGAAATACTTCTTATGATGTCTAGTTGGTCCTTAATGAAAATAATGCCAAGTTGACATCCAATATGTTCACCACAGCAGCTGATTTGAAAATCTTGTTATCACTGAAAAATGTCAAAGATGGTTTCAACACTCCGCAGTTAAAAGAAAGAAATAGTCTTATCTTGAATTCCTGGAAATTCTTTTCAGCCAGTAGAGTGTCAGTTCCTTTGAGGAACTCTTGTTTTGAGGTGTGTGAATATCACAGTGTGTGGTGTCCATCAAAATTTGCTGTAATAAACTAATCTCAATACCACTGGACGAATTCCAACCAGAGGCCTTGTACATTTGAGCAGTTGGTGCTAATCCTCCACCAGAAATGGCTGCCATTACTAAAACCAAAAACCTTTTTAAAATCTTTTTCTCAAACATCACTGAATGGAATTTGACCAAATTTGACTCAAAATATCTTTCCATAAAGACCTTTGAGGTTTGTACAAAAAGGGCAGTTGTTACTGTAAATATGAATCTACTTCATTTTAAACATTGCTGAACATAATTTGACCCGATTTGCCAGAGAACAATACAACCTTTAAAAAATGTATACAAATTATGCCAGTCCGCCTTTAAATATAGCCACCATTACTAAAAATAGAACAACCTTCACCATGGCAGCCATCTTGAAAGCCTTCCATATCAACATGGGTTTTCTCCAGAAGATTTCTTACAATGTCTACTTGGTCCTAAATTAAAATGGTGCTCATCTGACCTCCAATATGGCCACCATGGCAGCCATCTTGAAAATCTTATCATTACTCCTCTGCATGTAAAGTCATATTGACATGAGGTTTTCACCTCAAGACTTCATAATCATGTCTAATTGGTCCTAAATGAAAACAATGCTGCTATAGTCATCCTAGACAGATGGTCATATCATCATGGAATTTTCACCACAAGACATATTATGATGACTAGTTGGTCCTAAATGAACAAGGTGCCAATCTGACTTCCAATATGGCTACCATGGCAGTCATGAAATTTTTTTATTGCTGTTTCTCTGAAATGGATTATCATTGACATGGAGTTTTAACCAGAAGACATTTTGAAGTCTAGTTTGTCCTAAATAAAAATGGTGTCAGTCTGACTTCAGATATGACCACCTTTGTTATCATCATGGATGATCATATTGATGTGGGGTTTTCAGCAAAATATTTCTTATGATGTCTAGTTTTTTGGTCTTAAATGAAAGTGGTGCTGAGCTGACATCCAATATGACCACCATCTCAGCCATCTTGTTATATCTACTCCACCTGGATAAATGGTCATATCAACATGGGGTTTTCACCAAAAGTTTTCTTATGATGACTGGTTGGTCCTGAATGAAAATGATGCCAGTCTGACATCCATTATGGCCTCTATGGTGGACATGTTGACAATCTTGTTATCACGACTCCTCATGAATGGATTGTTATACAAACATAGTGTTTGCACCAAAATACTTCTTGTAGTGGCTAGTTGTTGATCTTAAATGAAAATGATGCCAATCTGACACCAAATATAGCCACCAAGGTGGCCATCATTTACACAAAAAATATATTGCTCCAGAATATCAGAGATGGTTTCAAAACTCGGCAGTTAAAGAGAAGAAACAGTCTTATCTTCGATTCCCGGAAATTATTTTTGGTCAGTAGAGCTATCAGTCCCTTCAAGGGACCTTTGTTCATACATGAATCACCTTGTTATATAATGAAATGATCTGTAACGAAAGACCACCTGTCTCGAGAGACCACCTTTAAGGGGTGGTCTCTAGATGGGTTTCATTGTATAATGATTTATATTGAGAAAATGAAGATCAAACTGAAACGTTTGTCTCTTTATGTCAGAATTTGCCTGTTTTTACTTGGAAGTTTTTGTTTGCTTTAAGAATTCTGTTTCACAAAGTAATTTTAAGGAATTTATGGATTAAAACAAAATTTGGTATCAGAGTTTATATTGAGAAGACCCAGGTTCACTTTAATTTTCACTTGCTTTCATCAGAATTTGACTCTGAAGCTTATCCTTGCATCATGAATTCCATTTCCACATAGTAAATTTTGAAGGAAATCATAGATGGCAACTAAATTTGGCATAGACCTTTTTATTGTCAAGACCTTAGCTAGTCCATGTTTGATTTTTCAGTTAATTCTGCATTTATTGCACTGTTTTACTTCTAAATTTCTTCACATTTCTTATAACATTTTTCAAATGACACCTTATTGGCTGGGACATCCTTATCCTTTGGATACATTTTAGTCTTGGAAATTAGTAATTATCACCTTATTCTCTTTTATTTGCAGTATATGGATGTATCATCTGAGAAAAGGTATATTTTCTTTTACATTGAGTATTAGTTGGTAATAATTATTGAATCTTGTATAGACCTTAAACCTATTTTTGACTTATACTCTGTCAATTTTAATCAAATGTTGTGTCTAGCATCTTCTTCAAATTATGTTCTATTTGATCAGTAGCATCATATCACTCACTCTACAAATAGATCTAAATCTTGATTTGACCTTTATGTACATGGTTGCTTGTGAATTTTGATCATCATCTATAGTATGGATGATCATCTCACAAATGCCAGCAACACAGGTTGTGACTCCTTGTCTTAAAATCTGTTAGGTACCATTTGATTTATATTAAATAAAAATGACATTTTATCTTACATTATGCAAGTTGAATAAGCTTATAATATAGCCTCCTTCGTTATTAAAATAAAATGTATCACTGTTTCACATAGTTCATTTAACACAATCATGTAAACTTTGAACAAGTGCTATAACATTTTTCCTAATAAAGTGATTCACTTTTTTTTGTTGGGTACCAATCTTCCTGGTTTTCATTGTTGCTGCATATCACAGTTTAAAGAACCTCCTCCATATTACATAAATTCAGGTACAGACAAAAATGTAATTTTATGCAAAACCATGAAAATTGGTGCCCACAAAAATAAATGAATTCACATTATTTCATTATTGCGGGTCTTGTTTATTGGGAAAGTCTCATAAAATTATTGACAGCATTCAATTCTTGCAGGTCGTATTTAATGGGAAAGTCTGATGAAATTATTGACAGTATTCCATTATTGCAGATCATGTTTAATGGGAAAGTCTGAGAAAATAATTGACATTATTCCATTATTGCAGGTCATGTTAAATGGGAAAGTCTGAGAAAATTATTGACAGTATACCATTATTGCAGGTCATGTTTAATGAAAGTGATAACATTATTGACAGTATTTCATTATTGCAGGTTAAGTTTAATGGGAAAGTCTGATGCAGTTAATAAAAGAATAGAGAAGAATCTTTGTTTCATAGGAACAAATATTGATTTGAAATACACAGTAATCAAAGTCAGGATATACAGAGCAGTCATGGGGAATGAGACTAACAGAATGATGATAAGTATTGACACATTAGAGTCTGTGGCTGTTGATCTGATGGGAACTGAAAGGAAAAGCATTTTCTTTGACTTACTCGATCATAGGTTACTTCGTTTTGAATCATCAGCAACCATTTCTGACTTCTTACCAAATATGATTGATCCCACTATCAGACAGGAAGTTATTAATTTCTCGGTACATGAACTTGGCATGGTCAATAGAGTGACAACATTATTATTAAGGTAAGTGTAACCTCTTTACTGATTTAGTGTGAGCTGCCAGTCAAACTAAAGAAATTGCCCACATGTTGTTATTTGGACATCAAACAATTACACTCAGACTTGTGATATTTTGATAATTGTCTCTTATGTTTAATGTTGAACTAGTGATTTTTATCCCAAACATATACCATACATAAGATGTACATGTTCTTTTAAGATAAGAAAATATTCCACCATTAAGTTGGAAACATTGCCACATGTGAAATACACTGTTTCCACCTATTGCTTTTCCATATATACACTAAAAAAACTTAGATTTATCTTATTTATTTATTATGTGTTTGAAGTAGGAAAAATAGTTAATTAATACTGATTTTGCAACTATTCCTTATGTGGTTGAGAGTTTTGACTGAGGGAGACAACTTTATTACTACCTTTATTAAAATATCATCCATTTTTTTTATATTAATAAGAAAACAATGGTTAGGAATTTCACCTCCAATAAATCATTGTAAAATCTTTGTATAGTTTGTAAGCCAGCAGTGTTACAGAAATAATCCTTATAGTACAGATCTATTGGCAGACAGTATTTTGCATTGTGTTTAGTTTTTGACACTCCCTCACAGCAGTACAGTTGGAGAAAGATCATTTTCTATACTGAGAAAAATTCAACAAAATCTTTGGGGAAGTTTGAACAACAGTTAACATCTAGTCTATAATGAGTGCAAAGATGAACACAAATGACACTTACACTACCTTCAACCCCCCCCCCCCCACTGAACTATTGAAAGCAACAAAGACAGCATCTAATTAAGAAAATATTCCACTGTCCAATGGATTTTAAAAACAGAAACTTGGTATATTTTGTATATATTTAATGTCCGTCTGGTTGTGATTATGTGAGTGTTGGCAGATGTGTGTGTAGTGATGGTATTGGACAATGCTAAATCTGCCAACTATTTTTTGTTTGTTAGTGTATTAAATGCTTCAAGTAAAACATGTTATTTCTTTCTTTTTTCTTTTTTTTTATGAAATTTGAATGTCCATAATTTTATATGCTTATATGAAAAGATAACTTATTCTCAATTGGACAAAGTCGCTTTTTAGGGTCATGCACACTACCCCCCCCCCCCCTTTGAGACCTCAAAACACACTTTTTGAGTCTTCAACCCCCCCCCCCCCCTCCCCCAACAATGTCTAGGAATATGGCTGGTATGCTATGATGGGACATGGTACTCTATGTTTCGAGGATCTTGATGGAGATGGTTATTTCAAATGGAAAATCAATATCATTCATTTATGCATTTGTATATGTGTTCTGAGAAAATCCTGTACTTTCAGAGGATATAAGTAAGTTTTGAGGATGGAATTAATATTCACAATCAGTGTGGTGATGAAAATATGCTCTCAAAACTAAACAAAATGCACTGTATGAATTATGTGGGAATAATAAAATCATCTGACAATCAACATAGATTTCTCACATTTTATGACATTTTCATTTTCATGAAGTAATAATTAATTAGAAACAAAATACTCAGTCAGATCTTGTTCTCATATCATGTTTATGTATATATAATAAAGCATTATTTATGTCAGAATCAAGTGCAAAGGAAACTTAATGCAGCCTTTGACCAGTACATGTACAGTGTGGATCACCTTCACTGTATCTTTTGAGTCTTTTGTTTATTTGTGTGGTCACTTTCAGAGCCCCATCTATGAGAAAACAAGCAGACCTGTGGTGTGCCCCTCCCACCCCACCCCATCCACCCCCATCTTAAAGTTGAAAGTTTTTTATACCTATCTGTGGTCTTTCTAGTTTTGTATTATTTGTGTGAGTATAATTTAAAAAACTAATAATTTTGAAAGGGTTTAACTTCATGTTAGAAAGGGCATTTAGATTCCTCTTCTCAGATTTCATTGTGTCCCCGAGGCCCAAAATATATTTAAATTAGGCTTGTACATCCCTCCTCGCGCATTATATTCTATGGCTGGTTTCCTTGCTCTGTTTTTTTAAATTAATAATAATCCTTGCCGGGGATCCATATATTTTTTTTATCCCATTCTTGTGTGCATATTTTGTGATGCATTTGTGCTGTTTTTTTTATCTCTTCATTGATACAACTGGCATTTCTTTGGATCAAATCAAGTAAGAGTTATTATAGATAATATATGTTAAAATATAACAAAATTTTATAAGAAAATAACCATTTGTTTTGTACTGAGTATCTGTCTGATACAAATATATTGGAATCACTTTTGCTAGTGTATGTATCAGTTTTGTCCCATTTTGATATGTTATATATTATGTGAGGTTTATGTAGTTACTTCATCTTCCTCCAGGTTTCCAGTGAGTCTATCTTATGTGGGGCCATAGTAGCAGAGCCTCCCACCACACCACTATTTAAAGACATAGTCTCCCCCTGTCCCTTTGTATTTATGTCTAGATTTGTTACCTTCTTAATTAAGATTAATTTATTTTAGTTTCTCATTTAGTCTTCTCCATATTTCTTCTCCTTTAAAGAAATTAACGTGGCAGGCATATATTTATGAAATTTTATATAAAAACATTCAAAAGAGATGTAACAAGTTGTGACAAAAAAAAAAACATTGATATACGTAATAATTAAACGGACCAGAAAATGTCATTTTTGGTTCCAGATTTACTGCTGCTTTTGTATTAGCGTTATCCTTCCATGATTAACTGGTTTGCTTTTAAATTATTTATTTTAAAAAATCATTTTACTCTTTCAGAAAACTATACTTGAGAATTTTACCCAACAACGGTATTTTATTCCACTCTACTCTTTTTAAAAATGTATTATTAATTAATAACAAGCTGACTTACTACCTCAAAAATAAGTGACACCTAATTAATGGGCATTTCCAGTAAGGACTTGAGTAAGTTTGATAATGAGTGATATCCATGGATATTAATGAAGTGATCATGCATCTGATTGACTGAACTTGTTAGCACTCTGGAGGCCACGTTTATTATCCAATTTTGATAAAACTTGGAATACATGCTTACATCATTATGATCTCAGACAAGTTCTATAATGATCAAGCTCCATGCATACTAATTAGGTGATCTTGCATCTGATAGGCTTGACTTGTTATGTTTCTGGAAGTCATATTTCTGATCTGATTTTGATCAAACTTGAAATATGAGCTTCTATTATCGAGATCTTGTATGGATTTAATAATAAGCAAGATCATGGATATTAATGAGATCTTGCAGTTGAGTTGTGGACATGTTACCTTTCTACAGACCAGATTTCTGATCTGATTTTGATCAGACTTGGAATATATGCTTATATCATCAAGATCTTGAATGAGTTCAGTAATGAGCGAGATCCATACATACTAATGAGGTGATCTTGCATCTGATTGGCTGAGCTTGTTGCCACTCAGGAGGCTTTATTTCTGATGAGGTCATAGTTCTGATCTGATTTTGATCAAACTTGATATGTATTCTTATATGATGAAGATCCTGTACAAGCTTAATAATGAGCAAGATGCATTCATAATAATAAGTTGATTTTGCAGCTAATTGGCTGAGCTTGTTGCCACTCTTGAAACCATATTGCTGATTCCATTTTAATCAAACTTGTAATATGGGCTTGTATCATCAAGATCTTGAATGTGTTCAATAATGTGCAAGATCCACACATATAGTAAAGATTGTTTATAATGTTTCACAGGGGACTGTGCTTTTTATGTTATAACGTTATAACTCAATTATTGCCTTGAAACTTTACATATGCCATGGTCTAGTTGGTCCTAAATGTAAATGGTGCTGCTCAGACATCCAATATGGGCGCAGTTATCTTGAAAATCTTGTTATGGCTACTCCTCCAGAATGGACGGTCATATCAACATGGGGTTTTCATAAAATGACTTCTTATGATGTCTAGTTGGTCCTAAATCAAAATTGTGACAATTTGACGTCCAATATGCCACCATGGCAGCCATCTTGAAAATATTGCTATTGCTACACCTCCTGAATGGATGGTCATATCAACATGGGGTTTTAACTAAAAGATTTCTTATGAAGTATAGCTGGTCCTAAATCCACATGGTGCCGATCTGACGTCGAATATGGCTACCATGGTAGCCATCTTCAGAATGTTGTTATTGCTACTCCTCAGTAATGAATGGGCATATCAACATGGGGTTTTCACTAGAAGACTTCTTGTGATGTCTGGTTGATCCTAGATAGAAATGGTGCTGATCTGACATCCAATATGGCCACCATGGCAGCCATCTTAAAAATCTTATCACAACTCTACTTGAACAGAAAATCATATTGACGTAGGGTTTTCACCAGATTTCTTATGCTGTCCAGTTGGTCTTAAATCAAAAATGGTGCAGATTGGATGTACAATATGGCTGCCATGGCAGCCATCTTGAAAATCTTGTTATTATTGATTTTCACTAAAAGATTTCTTATGAAGTCTACTTGGTCCTAAATGAAAATGGTACTGATCTGACATCCAGTATATCCGCCACAGTGGCCATCTTGAAAACCATGTTATTGCTACTTCTACTTTATGGATTGTAATATCAGTGTGGGGTTTTCACCAAAAGGCTTCTTATGATGTCCAGTTGGTCCTCAATGAAAACATTGCCGATCTGATGTCCACAATGGCCATCTTGAAAATCTTGTTATAGCTACTTCTCCTGAATGAAATGAAAAATTGCCATGGGTTTCCACCAAGAGACTTCTTATGATGTTTAGTTGTTCCTAAATGGAAATGGTGCCGATCTGATATCCGATATGGCTGCCACAGTGGCCATCATCAAAATCTTGTTATTGATAATCCTCCTGAATGAAGAATAATATTGCCATGGGTTTTTTACCAGAACACTTCTTATGATGTATAGTTGGTTCAAAATGAAAATGGTGTTGATCTGATGTCCAATATGGTCACAACAGTGGCCGTCATGAAAATATTATCACTACTCCTCCTGAATGGATGTTTGTATCAACATGGTGTTTTTACTAAACAACTTATTATGTCTAGTTGGTACTAATGGTGCCATTCATACATTCAGTATGCCTGCCACAGTGGCCATCTTGAAAATCTTGTCACTATTTCCCCTGAATGAATGATCATATCAGCATGGGTTTCCACTGAAAGACTTCTTATGATTCTAGTTGGTCATAAATGAAAATGGTGCTGATCTGACTTCTAATATGGCTGACTCAATGGCCATCTTGAAAATCTTGTTATCACTCCCTCTCCTATATGCCTGGTCATATCAACATTGTGCTTTCACCAAAAGACTTCTTATGATGTCTAGTTGATACTAAATAGAAATGGTGCAAATCTGATATCAAATATAGCTACGATGGCATCCATATTTAAAATCTTGTTAACATTGCTCTTCAAAAACAGAAAGTTATACCAACATGGGGTTTCCATCAGAAGACTTCTTATGATGCCTTGTTGGTCCTAAATGAAAACTTTGGTGCCAAGTTGTCATCCAGTATGTCCACACAGCAGCTATTTTGAAAATCTTGTTATCGCTGAAGAATATTAAAGATGGTTTGAACACTCCGCAGTTGAAAGGAAGAAATGGTCTTGAATTCCTGGAAATTATTTTCACCCAGAAGAGCATCAGTTCCTTCGAGTGACTCTTGTTGTGATATTTTTTGTTTTTGTTGATATGGTTTTAAATGGCATGGCATTGCTCATAAAGAATCAGGTGTATCACTCAGAGCTGTATTCAATTAATTTGGTTTTAAAAATACAAAACAAAATATTACTTTTCATGCATTAATTGCATTGAGCTAGCAACACTGTGATTCTAAATTACAGGTTATGAATGAGGAGTGATTATCACACCTTTGTTGTTTAAACAACCAAAAATGTTTGCCTGGCTTAAGCACAGCAGGTGATACAAATGTTATAATTGAGCTGATATTCTCAGACAGACCGCACAAACCAAACACATTAACCAGTTAAACATTGTAAAAAGGGAATGTTCTAATAAAGCCTTTGGCATATTTAGTAATTAGGAATTTGGACTAGGGAAATTAAATCAGAATATTCTAACAGAGAAAAAGTTGTATCCAAGAATGTAATAAACACAATCTTTATTGTATTAATGATGTAA
The DNA here is from genome assembly GCA_029931535.1 of Margaritifera margaritifera. Taxonomy (NCBI): domain Eukaryota; kingdom Metazoa; phylum Mollusca; class Bivalvia; order Unionida; family Margaritiferidae; genus Margaritifera; species Margaritifera margaritifera. The sequence continues at coordinate 231,294 of JAQPZY010000966.1, forward strand.
TGTTGGATCTGATTGGCTGAACTTGTTACCACTCTGGAAGCTATATTTGTGATCCTATTTTGATCAAACTTAGAATATGTCATCAAGATCTTGGACTGTCAATAATGAGCAAGATCCATGCATGCATGTTCATGAGATGAACTTGCATGTATTTTGCTGATTGTATTACCACTCTGGAGCCATAATTCTCATTCTGTTTTAATAAAATTTGATATATGGACTTGTATCATCAAGTTCTTGAGCCATTTCAAAAGGAAGTGGGACACATATATATTAATGAGGTTATCTTGCATCTGATTGGTTGACCTTGTTACCATTCTTGAGGCCATATTTTTGATCTTTGGGTTTATTATCATCAAAATCTAGATGACTTCTGTTATGAGCAAGAGTCTGCATATTATTTATGCCTTTACCTTTAGAAAGAACTTTGATCAGGATATAGTAAAATAGGTAAGATATATTACATAGGTTGTGTTTGTACAGTAAAATTTTTTCCATGTTTACAAGGTGTCTGCAGTGTGTTGTTGTGTATTCTCATTCATGTCCCCATTTTGCAAATTTACACACATACACATGCGCACACACACATGTTGCTTTATTCCAGCTTTGATATGTAAGATCCATCAAAGTTGGAAGTTTAATTTCAGTGTTGTTGTTTGTTTTGGTTCTTTTAAATCTTAAAATATTTTAAATGAAACATGGTGAATTTTTTTATACGACTCATTGAAATTAATAAATCTGGTAGGTAGTTATGAATTTGGAGAGAAAAAAATCATTGTACTGTAGCACCTTTGTTGAACTTGTGTTGCATTGTACAGTAAACCTTGGACTTGAGACTTGATTTTTACCAGAAACTGTCAGAAAATGACAATGTCCATGAACTTACAGTTTAGTTATACATGTACTCGGCTTATAAAAGTTTATACCACCAATAAATACCTGTTATGTCACTTATAAGTGAGATGTGGGTGAATTGTTTTCACTTATACTGTACTTATACACATTAACATTTCACTTCTTTCATTATTTGTGCAAAGGATAAGTAACTTAAAAGTGACCTATAACTCCCCTATAAGTTAAGCATATATCGCTTATTAGTCAGAATAAGTTATTTCCGTAAGGGATCTTATAGGATGGTCTGTTGTCCATTGTCCATCTCTCTACCAGGACAGGTTTCTTATCACTACTTCTCCTTAACTACTTGGAGGATTGCCATGAAACTTTACACATTCATTCATCCCATGGACTAATGGGTCCTAAATGAAAAGGGCGCTTCTCAGAGATCCAATATGGCCACCACAGCAGTCAGCTTTAAAGTTTTGATATCGCAACATGGGGTTTTCAATAAAAGACTTCTTACGATGTCTAATTGATCTTTAATGAAAATGGTGCCAATCTGAAGTCCTATATGGCTACCATGGCAGCCATTATTGAAATTTTTTATTTTTATATTGGTAATATGTTGCCTGTCACTATTTTTTAGCTTTGGAAAACCCTTGTCTGTGCTAGATGCACCATCCTCGTGTTCTAGAATTCTTAGAACACATGCATCAACCCATTCGGACTCCACATCATGAGCCCGTTGTAATAGAACATCCTCATTCTTTCTCGGATGACATCTTAAGTTAAGACATGGAAAACATGCTCGCTTAAACAAAAATACCTACAGGACCAGTTATGCGATATCAGGACCTGATATTCATATTTCTTATTAGTGAAGCATTATCCCTCAGTCCTTAATTATCAGAAAGTTTTTTTTGATTGTCCAGTGATAAATTTTCAGTGCTTTACGCACAATAAGTCACCTACCCTCTCTGCTCCAATGGGTTCAGGAATTACTTCTAGAAATATGTAAAATTTCTAATGGTTTGTCAAAATTATCCATCATATATTTTTATTTTGAGTGTTTTCATGTTGTACGGGGGTTAATAATTTCATTTAGGTTATATACTGCAATATGTGTTAATAACATCTAATTAGTCTCCTAAGCGACCTTAATAGAGATTACACATTCTTCCATTCATTAGTTACTGCTTGCCGCATTAATATTAGTCACAGGTGATGTTCCTCTGTTTACAATTCATTTAGTATTCAAATAAACCTTGAGGTTTTCAATTACAATAAGTAGTAAGGATAACAACAAGGCTGTAGCAACCCTTGTTATTATACATCATGAGGTTTTTTTTGTCATCCAAAACATTTCTTATTTCTGAAATTTCTTGCCAGATGTCACAGTGTGGGCATAAGAAGGCCTCATGGGACACTCCCACCACATGTCTGTCGTGTAAAAAGTGTGCACAATTGGATGGATGTCCATTTTGTTTTCTATAGTCCGATAATACCTGGGACCTAGCAGAAACTTGGCATACATATATAAGGAGGAAGGAAGTGCATTATTTTTCCTCCTATTCTGAAATCCTTAAGATCCCAGAGTGTACATACCTTAACTAGAATCAACTGCATCTCCCCAAATAAAAGAGGGAATAACAATATCTTCCAGGAGAGAATTATGTTATCACTCATGAGGAGGTAACAGCTACTTCTCAGGGGATTGTCTGTGCTCCCCTGAATAAAAGAGGGAGGAGCAGCAGCATTCCCAAGATAGTGTGTCTTCTAAGAAGAGGGCAGCATCTATCGGTGATGGCTACTAGTTTGCTGGAATCAATTGCATACACACCACACACACACCCTCCCCCCATCTATAGGAAGGAGGGGAAGCATCTCCCAAGGCACAAGCAAAGTCTACCCCAGAGGAGGTAGAACTGATCCCTATTATGAAGTCTGTTTGCACCCCTTCTTTGAAGTAGGGTCAACATTCTCCAGGTACCCAAGGTCAGGTGATTAATAGTTCACACAACCACAAGACAGTAATGTTCTAGCAATTTTAGTTCTGAGAAAGGTTCTTCCCACAGATCTAGATTGCCATTGACTTCAGGTGACCAGTCATTGACTGGTCACCCATCACCGTGTACAAAAAACTGTACCAGTCACTAGTCACAATACTGCTCCCCAGGCACAGGTCACTGGTCATGAAACCAGGCACAGAGGACACAAATTGCTGAATCTAGGTACGGAGTCAGGGATCGGATTGAACTCCCCCCTGCCTCCATATTACCTAATTACTAAATTGCAGGGACAGAGTCTGCATTTATGCATGCTATTGGGATCAGAGGTCATACCAATGTGCCCTCCTTCCCCATGTTTCCTTTTAACCCTTTTAGTATGTGGACTTTCCCCGTTCAAGGGAGAGATCATTCTTTACCGCCATGGATGAAGTCTGTATGGCCCACTGCAAATAGGGGTGTTGAGGTTCGATGATCACCACACATTACACAGGAGGGATCATCATGGAAGGAGAGTGTAGTCCCCCTTCCCCTAAGAGTCCTAAGAGGGACAAAAAAAGTTATCCTCCTTCAGAAAAGCCACCCATTAGGGCAAGTTATGTCACTTCCTGGCCTTCCCGCAGAGGGATTGTTCTGGGTCCAATACTTCTGTATACCACCGAGGTTTGGAACATGATGATGATGAGGCCTTCTTCCCCGATACTTGCCCTAAGTCTTCGGGCCCTTGTGACACAAAGGTTATTTCTTGCTTAGGAAGACTTTCGGGATGATGCCCAGACCCAGTTTGCTCTTGCTTCCTCACTCGTCGATGGTCAGGGAACTTGCGCAGAGGTTCGGCAAAGGACAAGAATTAGCAGAATATGGGTGGTTAGTTGCCCTTTCTTCTCTGAGACCTTTAGTCTCAGCTTCCAGCTATAGGGTTCATTCTCCTTCCTGGCATTTACCCCCCACCCACACAACTGGACACCACAGCTTCGCAAGTGGGGATTTATTTGGGGTCTGTTGCTCACCTCTCTGTTAAATTATTAGAGGTGTTAGAGTCAAAATCCAGGTCTATAGTAATGATAGCATCACACTCTGATCTGTTTTCAGCGGCTTCCTTCAGTCTTCTGGAGGAGGAGTCGTTACTTGCTGTTGCTCTGCAGTGGTTGTTGAAAGCTGTTGCAAAGACATTGAGGCACACATTGTCTATTGCTAGCAGAGCTACTTGATCCACCTCCGCAGAGATGTCACATTGGACACTTTGAAATACATGCTAGAGCATAGAATAAAATCGTGTTAGGGCTGCACCCCTGGAATAAGAGACTTTATTCGGTGGTATCATTCCTGCCATTGCATCTCAGGACCTGAGGGACCATCAACATCGGTCCCTTGCTTCGGTTACTTGCCGATCTAAACTGACCACGAAGCCAGCTCAGCCTGATCGAGCCATGCAGCAGTCCAAGAAGGGTGTGCAACCACAGCAAAGTAACCATCCCTCCTGTAAACCCTCTCCACAATCATACTTGAGAATGGAAAACCTGGAGGCGCAAGTGAGGAAGTCTACTGACACCTACCCTTGTCCCAAGTGGGAGGGCATTCATACGGATGCTTCATCTCCTGCAGTGCATTTTTCTTCCTTTAATACAAGTAGGTGCTGGATTGTTCCTCTTTTCAGAGGCCTTGTCAAGCATCACCGAAGATTGGTGGATCCCTTCCATAGTAAAGGAGGGTTTACATATATGATTCACAGAACTCACTCCTCTCTCGAGGACACCCATGTTATTCCATCAGTCAAATGTAATCAGATTAAAGGAAGAGGTGTACACCCATCTTTGGAAGGGTTAAAAACATTCTACTCATATATTTCTGGTATCCAAAATTGCAGGAACTGAGGTTGAGTATAAATCTTTCCCCCTAAACACATTTCTGCAAGAGGAAACCGTCAAGATGGAAAATGCAGCACCAGTTCAGAATGCTTTCAGACCCACAAACTGGGTAGTTTTCGTTGATCTTCAGGATGCGTCTTTTCACATCCCAATCTTTCCTCCACACAAAAAATACTTCTGGCTTTTGATCGGGCAGGAGGTATTTCAATTCCGACCCATGCTATTTGGTCTAGCCTTAGCACCCAGGGTCTTCACCAGAGTTATGGGAGTAGTAGTTGTGCTGTTGGTCTGTAATGACTCAGTTATGACTTATTCCCAACCTAAAGAAATCGGATCTCATTCCTTCTTGGGATTTTGTTTACATGGGAATTAATTTCCTTACCTTTCTGGGCTGGGTTTGTGTTACCCTGGAAAGGATAAACAGAATCCTGGAATTGTTGAGGAGGTTACAGGCCAAAACTTGATTGTCAGCTCACCTTTATATCTCCCTCCTGGGAACCTTGAATTCCATGGCGGACCTGGTTCCCCTAGGGTGACTACATTTACATCCTCTTCAGTTTCTCCTGTTATGTATGATGTTTATATAATATTATAGATATTTTAGGAAATTATAAATGTTTCTTGACTTTAATATTTGCTTAAATCTTAATTTTGTTTATCAGAAAAAAAAACATGTTTAACTAGTGTCCTTGAATTAGGTTGTTTACTTCAGATTTGAGCTAAAGGATAGTTTTGATCAACAAAATGTTTACCAAATTTGAGGTCAAGGTTGATTTTGTTTTCAAATAAAACTGGAAATACCTTAGGAGTTACCTGTCAATGGTCACACGTACATTCATTATTCTAGAATATTCTGTCATGTGACCAATCTTTATATATACCATGTTTAGTGGACAGTTTATCAGTTTCGACATTACTATCAGTCTTGTAAAGAGCTATTACAGTTGTGAAAAGTAATTCAAAATTCTGAGAGAGGAATTATTTAAATATTCATTGGATTGTAACAGTGCTCATAGACTTTTGGATTTTGGATTTTTAATTGATGATTTTGGAATTTATGTGAACTTATTCAGAGATATTTTGGAGTACTTCATTTTGACATCAGCACATTAAAGACTACTAGTACATCAGAACTTTGAAGACCATTGGCACATCATAACTTTCAAGGATACAGCCGTGCATTCGGAACATTCTATATTTAGGACTTGTGATTAGAACACTAATTCTTATTGGATTATTTGGATTTTAATACACATTACTGTAAGTGTCTTTTTGATTTTTCATCTTAATTATCTAGAAATAAATTGCTTGTTGATTTTTATTTGATTTGTTGGTTTCACTTTCTTTCTGTTACATTTGTCCCAGGAAGAGAATCTCCTTCATATAAACTATTTATAAATGAAAGCTGTGTTCTTCACCCTGAAAGGTCAAAAGGCATTGCATAATGGTCTCAGACAATACATCAGCAGTTGCATACCTCAGATTGCAAGGAGGTACTCGTGCTCCTTCACTCTGCATGGAAGTCTAGAACCTTCTATGCTGGACAGAAGGGATTACCCTCCGAGTTCATCACTTTCCAGAAAAAACAAATATCCTTGCAGACAGATTTTCCATAACAGGCAAGGTAGTCCTTACAGAATGGTCATTACATCTAGTAGTTGCAGAGTCTCTGTTCATTCTATAGGAGATATCTCTTGTTTGCAACAAAACTCAACAACAAGCTTTTATTTTGTTTTCACAGTCCCAAAACAAAGAGCTTGGGCAGTGAGGTGGGATCAACTGTACTCTTACATATTCCTACCCTTCAGGATGATTCCATGGGTACTTCACAAGGTCAGGACATCCACAGCTCGGATTATCTTGATTGTACCTCTGTGGACTCAAAGGTCTTGGTTCAGCAACCTCCTCGACCTATTAATCAATGAACCCAGGGTGTCTATACCTCAGTGGAAGAAACTGCTCTTGCAACACAGAGGTACTCTGCTTCACATCAATCCTCAGATTCTCCACCTTGACACTTGGCTCATCTCAAGTGATCTATCTGCCATGCGAAGTTTTCTAGCAAGGTCGCTGAATGCATCTTCCAGGCCTGGCAATGTTCTGTATCTAAGGTCTAATATGCAGACTGGAGAATCACTGGGAAATGCATTAATCCTATAGGATTAATGCTATAGCCTCCCCTCTCTAGCTGCAGTAGCAGATTTTCTATTCTTCCTTTTTGAAAAGAGATCTTGTTTGGTCTCTACAATCAAAGGTTATAGGGCTGACCTTTCAAACACTCATAAATTCTCCCAAGTTAACTCCATTGGCTCAGATCTTCGTTTGGCGGATCTTATTAAATACTTCAAGCTGCAGAGACCAGTGTCTGACTCATTGGTGCCAAGATGGAACCTTTCATATGTTTTGTGGACTCTGACTAAACTCCCTTATGAACCTTTGAGTGAGGCTTCCTTTGAAAATCTTACACTTAAAATCATCTTTCTTCTAGATGTTGTGTCAGCGCAGAGAAAGGAACTACATGCTTTATCAGTTGAGGAGGAATGTTTAGGCTTCAATGAGAATTACAAATCTGTTTCCTTGTTACGTCAGGCAGGTTTTCTTGCACCACCATCCCAATAGAGATCCCCAGTCTCAGTTGCATCTGTGATGGGGATGATAATAATAGTCTCCTTTGCCCAGTAGGGCACTTAGGTTCTATCTAACAGATGCTAAAGGGAGAAGGAAGGGTAGATGAATGCTTTTATTCTCCTAAAGGGCTCAGCTGATATTTCAACATCCACTATCTCTAGATGGATTTTGCTCACCATCAAAAGAGCTTATCGGTTTCTCACTGAGAGAGACCTCTCATTCATGAGGATTAAAGCTCATGATGTTAGGACTATCTTTACTTCCTGGGCCTATCTCATGCATTCATATTTGGAGGATATTACGAAGGCCATGTTTTGACGATCACATACAACCTTCCCGTTTTACCTTCAGTCCTTAGCAAACTAGAGCCAAGGTATTTTTTTTCTGGGTTCAATAGTTGCTGCACAGATAGTGACCCAAACTGCTGCTGCATAATGGCAGTTGAGTAGCTGGATTACAAGGTGAGTAATTTTTTTCACTTTTTACTCCTTTACAGTCCATCAGCCTCCCACCTTACTAACAGATTCAGCTAAACAATAGTGACAAGTAATGTATTACTGATATTAAAATGTGTGTGGGGGGGGATAAACTAATTTTAATCATGTAATACTTACCTGTCTCTATTAGATGCTCTCCTCCCAGCCCACTCATAGAAAGAATGATGATGTGCTATTGCACATGGGCCTATGACCTGTGGGCCTCTGACATGGAGTCATACTGGGTTGATGCATATGTACCAAGAATTCTAGAACAGGAGAATGGTGCATCTAGCATGGACGATGGTTTTCCATCGCAGAAAAGGTAAAGCAAAACAATAGTGACAGGTAAGCATTTCATAATTAAAATTAGTTTTACTCCACCCCCCCAAAAAATCCCAAAACAAATAACATACTGCTACTAATCCTGAATGGGAAGTCATATCAACATGAGGTGTTCACCAGAAGACTTCTTATGGTGTCTAGTTATTGAAAATGAATATGATGCTGCTTGGACATCCAATATAGCTAACACAGTGGCCATCTTGAAAATCTTGTTATTGCTACTTCTCTTGAATGGATGGTCATATCAACATAAGGTTTTTACTAAAAGATGTCTTATGATGTCTGGTTGATCCTAAATGAAAATGGTGCTAATCTGATGTCCAATATGACTGCCACATCTTGAATATCTTGCTATTGTAGCGTCTGCCTGAACAAAAAGTCATATTAGTTTTCATTAAAAGACTTCTTGTGATCTGAAATCCAGGCTGACCACCACAGGAGTCATCTTGAAAGTCTTGTTAATGCTACTCCTCAAACAATGTTTTTTCAACATGCATTTTTCACCGGAAGACTTCTTATGATGTCTTGTTGGTCTGAAATAAAACTGGTGCTCATCTGATCTACAAAATGGCCACCACAATGGCCACTTTTTGAAAATATTGTTATTGCTACTACTCTTAGATGTATGGTCATATGAACATGGGTTTTCATCTAAAGACTTTTTCATATATCTGTTTGGACCTAAATGAAAACGGTGCCGATCAGACATCCAATATGGCCACCATTGCTGCTATCTTGAAAATCTTGTTGCCGCTACTCCTCCTCAGTGGAAGGTCACATCAACATGGCATTTTCACCAGATGATTTTCTTATGATATCTAGTTTGTTTTAAATAAAATGGTAGCCATTTTGAAAATCTTGTTATTGCTACTCCTTCTAGGTGGACTGGCATATCGACATGGGGGTTTTATTGCTGCTCCTGTGGAATGAAAGATCATATTCACATGGGCTTTTCACCAAAAGACTTCTGATGATGTATGGTTGGTCCTAAATAAAAAGGGTGCCAAGCTTACATGGAATATGGCTGTCACAGTGGCTGATTTTGAAAACCTTGCTATTTCTCAAAAATATCAGAAATTTTGTGAACTCTCAGCACTTAAAATGTAGAAATGGTCTTATCTTGAATTTCTGGAAATTATTTTTGACCAATAGAGCATCGGTCCCTTCAAGAGACTCTTGTTCTTTCTTGCTGTGACTTTGTGTACTGTACAGAATTACACTTTGCTATTTCAAAAGGAGCTGAACAGATGTGAACAGTTGCAGATTTCCCAAGAGTGCTTGATTATTTTATTTGGTGATTTTGGATGATTGCACATTCAATTGCAATATCTTCTTCCATTACATACCTACATAATTTGTGTGTGTGTGTGCTTGTGTTTACTGATTTTATCCAGAATGCATCTCTCTCTCTCTCTCTCTCTCTCTCTCTCATGGACACAGTTTCTTCAATTTGTTTATGTATATTGTTGATTATATAAAGTCAATCTGAAGAAAATAACAGGTCATCAGATCAGGAGTGTAACACAAAACTATGTTAATATACTGTACAAGTACATGTAGCAATGTAGATGTCATAGTTTCACGCTTGATTCTCGAAAAATTACACTTCATATACATACAAGTATGCAATAAGAACATGATCTGAACTGGTATTTTATTTTTTATTTTAATGTATTATTTCTTCATGAAAATAAATATCATGGCATAAGAGAGGATTAACTTTCGCTTGATGTGAACAATCATATCCTGTTGCTGTATAGTGTAATTCCTTGATGAATAAATTCTTAACAAAATATGAATTATGTGGGAATTAAATCACCAGACAGGCAGTATTTCTACTTGAACCAATTTTTTAATGACTCAACTTATGAGGCACTCTGTGGAAGTTCATTCTTTCATGAAACTCCTTGAAACATGGATGGGACAGCTGAAGTCTTATTAATCTTTCTCATGGAAAATGGCGCAACTGTACTCTATAGGTATGCATAAAATGGTATGGGACAAACTGTATACAGGTTGAAATTTGGACATTTCATTGATGTAATCTAGTGACCTGTTGTGGTTCGCCTTTCTTTAAACCCTATTCCTTGCCTCTCCTGTTGTTTTTTTTTGGGGGGGTGGGGTGGGGTGGGGGAAACAGGGAGGTCCTTTATGCAAATTTGGTATAACAGATTACACTTGGAAGTGATTTTGATTTCTTGATCAGATAGTCTATTGAGATTTTAAAGTTTAAAGAACTAATGTGCATGTACATCCTTAGTGAACTTCAAAATGACTTTCTAAAATGTGTTTCATCAAGCTAGCTATTAGAGTATACAGGGACTAGCTGACACTATGTAGGCATACATGAGAAAGCCATCAGACATATAAGCACAGATTGGGGGCATTTCATTGCTGTAATCTAATGACCTCATATGGTTCACATTTCTTTCATAACTGGAGCTCTAATTCTTAACCCCTCTTTTATTATTCATGGGAGGTTGGGGGGGGGGGGTAAATTTGGTATCACAGACTACACTATGATTTTATAACCAGATAGTCTATTCAGATTTTAAAGTTAAGAGAACTTAATGTACATGTACGTCTTTACTCAACTTCTGGCACTATATACCCTATAGCTTGGTCACAAGACATAACATAATTGTCTGATAGTGTTAAATTGAAAGGCCATAAAAGCAAATGTTACTGCAGTTGACAGGGTCCTAAATGAAAATGGTGCTGATCTGACATCTGCAGTTGACCAGTATAGCAGGTAAATTTAGTGGTGTAGAAAGTTTGGCAATTTAGCGGTCTCAGGTTTGGTTTGCACATATAAATCATATCAAAATTTGTCACCTTAAATGTTGTGACCTTTCTAAGACCACAGTTGCTAAAATATTACAAATCAAATGTAAAATCCAATGTGTCAATTAAAGTACTAAATTTTACAGCTGCCATTTGAATAATGCTAAAAGAATGTATACCCAAGAGATGCATGTCACCTTCTTTGCTTATTCATGGACAAGGTAATTATTTTTTTTTGGGGGGGGGGGAGGGGGCAGGGGGGTAAACTGTTAATTCATCTATTAAGAATTGTTATTGATTTGGGGGGGGGGGATGAAAAAAAAACAGACTAAGGGTGCTTAATTGTATATGCAAGACTGCAGATTAAACAGTAAGTACATGTGGGTATGTAAGTCATTTGTGATCTAGATGTCAAATGTTAATTTTGTAAGACATTCATTTTTTCAAATGTTTGACAATTTCCCATTTCACTTAAGTCAATCAACATCACCACCACCCCATCCCCTTGTTACTTAAAAATGAAATTTTCTCATAATTTTGTTTGTTTTTGTTTTTATCAGTTGTCCAGATTGTGAAAGATTACGACAGAGATCAAAGCAAGAGTTCATATCCTTGATTCAGACTGTTGTTGAATCCACCTTCAATGAAACTACAACCACAAGACCCATATTTTCCATGGTTGACTCTGAGGTGTTTGAGAGAGCATTGGAAGGAATTCCCCAGGATTTTGTAAATAATCTTCAGCCAGAAGAAAGAGTAGTTGTGCCTGGGGATGATAATGTGAGACAAGAGGGAAATAGAGCCTCTGAGACAATAGATAGCAGGCCCATTCAGTGTATTTACTTTCCTTCTGACTGTCGACTTTTCATTTACATCCCAACAGAAAATGGAAGCTATTGGCATCAGCGGGATATGCTGAGAGCCAGTAGGTTAAATCCGACCTATCCAGCAATTACAAACCGATGCTGATAAGGTGCAGTGATACAGTAAAACCTGTCTTAAGCGACAACCTGCCATTTACAACCACCTGCAGAACGTGACCAGTGATCAAGATTTTTAGGCAAAATATGCATTGTTACACTGCTATGAACGACCATATCGTATAAACAGAGACAAACACACTGACATGAACTGGATCTATAACTTTAAAAAGAAAACCAAAATTTATAAAAACATTTTTAATCATAGTTTGTTAATATACAGGTTTGAAAGAGTGTACGTACATTTTCTTGACGGATTCAGCTGAATCAGAAGATCAAATGTGAGCAAGAAGCAAGTTCCATATTTGACCCCCCGAATTTTGAATTGTTCAATGCCAAGTTCTGGTAATTCACATACAAATTCTGTGTGTGTGTGTGTGTGACAAATTATAACACTTATATAAACTTGACTACCTGCCACATTTTGTCAGAATAGCCTAATGTTCTGTCTTAGCAAAAGTGATCATGAACCTTTCTGTATACTTGAAGATTTGCTTAAAGTCATTTCAAAACACGGTTGTTTGGGGAACAAAACAATAATTTCTATATGCCAGTGATTATCAGATTCTGGAGTTTGTATTGTAAACTTCCAGTTATCAGTTACCCAGTATATGGGTTATTCCACTTAGTGTACTTTACGTATCCAAATTAGCCTAATGGGCTCTCCCTCAGCAGTGTTCAAAGGATTTAACACGACACATCACTCGAGCTATTGTGAGCCAATTCAGTAAATCTCAGAAAGGTGTATGTTTATCTCTGACTGCCTTACCTTTTAATTGTCTCTAAAACAGCTGTATAAACTGCCCCCTCCCCCCCCCGTGATAGTTTAACACGAGATCTGAACAAGACTGTTTGCTGTTTATACATACCAAAGATTACGGGCATATATCAATGTGGTCAAGAAATGTACATTGGGGGGGGGGGGGGATTTTATTTGCTAAGATTGCTAAAAATTTTGTTTTTCGAAACATGACCATATCAGGGGGGGTTGGGAGTCCAAAATCGTGTTTTTCGCATGACACATTGTGTTATGGCATGTATGGCTCTATTTATTTAGTGGTTAATTCATAAATTCATTCTTTCGGTCAATTCAGTCCTTTCCTCATCAGCTCTGTTATTAATCCATAGATTCATTATTCACTCATCCATTGTGTCATATCTTTCCTTATTGAATTCATTCACTAATTCATCAATCATCTTTCACTCATATACACATGTATTTACTCAGTCATTCACTCATCATTTTCAACACTACACATCCACAATCAATTTTTCAGTCCCCCATCCTTGCTCATTCATTCACTCACCACATCCATGTATACTCTCATTCATACTTTCTTTTTCTTCCCTTTTTCCTTCTTTCATTCATGCATTTGTAATTTATACTCATATTTTTGTGCCTATTGGTTCACAAAACTGATTTAGCTCCGGAATGGTCTGTCAGAGGTACATAAGAGTTATCTCAGATGGATCCATTTCACTTGTTGTCTATCGTCCACTGTATCAATGTTAACTGCATCCAAATCTACTTTGATGTTTGTATTTGTGCGTATGATAAATTCAAGGTGATAATAACTTCATTTATTGCTGTACAAGAACATGTGTATGTACAATTTCTGCTATGTGTATGATAAATTCTAGGTGATAATTACTTCATTTATTCCAGTACAAGAACATGTATATGTAAACTTTCTACTGTTTTCATGGATAATAACAAAAATTGTATCTATGAATGTTAGAGGCCTGCAAAGTTCAGACATTTTCCATTGGGTAACACAAAAGAATATATCTATAGCATGTTTGCAAGAAACTCATAGTATAGAGAACAATGAAATATATTGGGCCGCTGAATGGAGATACAAATGTATATTTAGCCACTGTTTAGTAATAGTGCTGGGGTCTCAATATTCTTTAGAAATACTTGTGAACTAGCGATTGATAGAGAAAGATGTGACAGTCAAGGGAGATTTATTATTTTAGATATTACAATTAATGGCAATGTAATAACCCTCGTGAATTTGTATGGTTATAATAATGATAATGCTATGATTTTTAGAAAGCAAAAGGAAGAAATTGTAGATTTTGAGAACTCATGAATTATAATGTGTGGAGACGGGAATAGTGTTCAAGACTTAGATTTGGATACTTATAATATTTTACATGACAAACACCAACAGTCTATAGCAGTAATTCATGACCTGAAAAAAGAAAATTAGAATTAATTAATCCCGGGAGAAATTCCAATCAAGACTTAAAGATGTATACCTGGAGGCAAAAAATCTCAATTGAAACAAAGTCGATTAGATTACTTTCTTGTTTCTGATGATATTCACATGTATCTTACCAGGGTATAAGACTGATCATTCAGCCATTGTTTTGAGTGTGGCATTTTCAAAGTGTGCAAGGAGACAAGAATATTAGAAATTTAATTCCCAACTGTTGAGGAACATTGAATATACTGATTTGGTCAAAAAGTGTATAACTGATACTGTAAATGAATATTATGTAATGGGAAATAAAGATGACTCTTTCCATGGTTCTCTGTCCTTTAATGATCAATTGTTCCTTGAAATTTTGAAAATGATAATAAGATCTGAAGCTATATGTTATTCTATTAGGAAAACAAAGGAGAAAAGGGAAAATGTAAAGGAAATTGAACAGGAAATATTAGAAATTCATAGGGGACTTTAGGATAATATAGATGGGGAAACTCTGGAAAATTTAGAAAAAACGAAAGCAGAATTTGAGGAAAATAGGAAACAAAATACATAAAGGTGTTGTATTAAGATCCAAAGCTAGATGGCAGTTGTTTGGGAAAAAGAGCATGAAGTACTTTTTAAATCTTGAAAAAAGATATTACGTCAATAAGACAATAAAGGAAATCATTTTAGATGATGGAACAAATATATCAGACCAAATAGATATTTTAGAAACCCAAAAACAGTTTTATATGGAATTGTACCAAAGTAGATTGCTCAGCTTGATGTTGAGGATACTGAAGAAACTCAAAATGGATTTTTTAATCACAATATGAAACTTAGTCAAGAGGAAAGAGAATTGTGTGAGGGTCTACTTACAATTAATGAATAAAGTATGTCTCTAAAACAGATGGAAAATGGAAAAAGTCCTGGCTCATATGGATTTACTGCAGAGTTCTGTAAATTCTTTTGGAAGACTCTTTGAGGATTTCTATGCAGATCAATAAATTATGGATATACTATAGGAAAACTTTAAGATTTTCAGACTCAAGGAGTCATCACACGTCTACCAAAGGAAGATAAAGACAGAAGATACTTTAAAAATTGGAGACCTATATCACTTTTAAATATTGACTATAAGATTGCTTTGGGAGCCATTGCAGCTAGGATTAAAAAAGTTCTTCCATCAGTAATCAGTGATACTCAAAAAGGATTTATTAAGGGTAGATTCATTCGAGAAAATATCAGGCTATTATACAATATCATGGATCAGCTAGAGAACGAAAATAGATATGGTTTATTATTGTTAATAGACTTTGAAAAAGCCTCTGCCTCAATTAACTGGAGCTTGTGTTAAAAGTTTTACAATCTTTTAACTTTGGTGATTCTGTTTGTAAGTGTTTTAAACTGTTTTGTAGTAACTCTAAACGTTGTGTTATAAATAATGGAAATAAGTCATCATTTTTTAGACTTAAAAGAGGATGTCGTCCAGGAGATTCCCTTGCACCTTATTTGTTTATCATCGGTGCTGATATTTTAGCTATAACTTTGAAGCAAAATGTGGATGTACGGGGACTGATCTTTGATGTAATTGAGTATCAATTGGTCAGTATGCAGATGCCACTTTTATTCTTCTTGATGGATCTCAACATTCTCTTAAAGCCACTATGAATATATTACAAGTTTTTTTTTTCTATTATCTGGACTTAAATGTACATAACAAAAACAAAGGCTATTTAGATTGAAAACAAGAAATTTTTCAATGAATGAATATGTCCCGATATGGGCCTAAATTGGTCTTCTTGTAACTTTACACGCCTTGGCATAAATGTTTCTCCATATTTACAACAAATGGTGGAAATAAATTATAGGAAGAAACTAATGAATGCAGAAAGAATACTGGCAAGTTCGAGTCAAAGACTTCTTTCAGTAGTTGGTAAGGTAATTGTTGTAAAAACTCTCGTTCTGCTCATATTCATACATCTTTTTTCAGCACTTCTGAATCCATCAGCAAAAAGTTGAAGCAGAACTAAATCATACCTTATTTAAATTTGTATGGGGTGGTAAAGTAGAGAGAATTAAATGTGATATACTAGTATCCCCGGAGAATGAGGGAGGACTAAATATGATACACATTTATTCATTCATTGGGTATATTAAGATACGATGGGTTAAAAGATTGCTGGAAAATGAAGATGGAGCATGGCAGAACATAGTCAATACAACTACATACGGAAATAAAAAGGATATTTCGAATTTAGGGAGAAGGAAATATGAAGAATTTGGTAAGCTAATTAAAAACAGTTTTCTGAGAGATGCAGTTTGGCAGTATCTAATTGGAAAGGGGAACCACAAAGTCCAAATGAGTATTTTAAATTGTGTTCCCCCTAGAATGTTTTATCAATACAAATCCTGGACAGAAGCCGGCATTGAAATTCTTATTGATTTGGTAGATGATCATGGTAATTTAATACCTTTTGAAATGATAAAATGAAAAACTAGTTGCAACGATTTCTTTAAATACTTCTCCTTAATTTCCAAAATTCCAAAATCATGGAAAGATGCAATAAAAAACCATTTAGTACACGATAATTTTGATAAGCAGGGGATAAAAAATGAACTTGTAAAAACAAAATTTACTGAAGTTAATTTACAAAGATCTTTAAAAAGGCAACATACTGCTAAGCAATAAACCTGGATGCAAGTATTAAATAAAAATATATGTAGTGAGGAGTGGTGTGAGATTTATAGCTGGGTGAAACTTTGTACTAAGGATACCAATTTGTCCTCTTTTAATTTTAAATTCATAGAATAATTGTTACTAGTTATATTTTGAAAAGAATGAGCGTATTGGACGATGACAAATTTACTTACTGAAAGAGTGAGAACGAAAGTATTGAACATCTCTCCGTGATTTCAATATTACTTCAAAGTTTTGGTACTGTTTTATTAAACATTTTGCACCATATTGCCCAAATACAATTGTCCAAAAAAATATACTTTTAGGAAGTGAAGAATATGTGAAATCCTCCCATTTATGCTTTTAAGCAAATAGTTGAAATCTATAAGAACATTGAAAAATACACTGCTAAGTTAAATTAAAAAATGGACCAATTTCTTAAAAAATGGACCTTAATCATGAATATGTAACTTCTGTAAGAATCCTTTCTCATCTTGCAATTCGTTATATTTATTTGGGTCTGATTTAATGATAAACAGGAACAAAATACTGTAATATCACAAAGTCTGTGTCACCTAGATGCTGTATACTTGTGTTTGTCCATCTAAATTGTGTATCTAAAGAGATTTGCATGCTATATGCACATGTGTCTTTGTTTTCTTTTTCTGTACATTATATTTATTGTCCCTTTATTATCTGATAACCAGAAATGTTTGATTGTAAGGTGACCTTGGGATGGTGTTCCCCGACCCAATGGTCAACCTATTACGTGGATAATAATAATAAAAATAAATAATAATTTCTATATGTAATTAAACCTTCTTCCATTCATAATGTATTTTAGTATACATTTGTTGATGTGTTTATTTGTAAATACTTATTTTCAAGAGAGAGAGAGAGAGAAAACTTGCACAAAGATACTTTACCATAATACAACTGATAATACTGTATAATATTTAATTTTTTTATTTTGTTTAATATATAGTAGAGTGCCTCAAGGGAGATTAGTTGTACTCAACTTGTTAAGGTACTCTCTTTAAATAAGGATAATATTATTAATAGTAGTAGTAGCAGTTGTTGTTGTTGTAGTTGTTTTGTGGTTCTGTTCCAAATTAGGTGGGTATTGGTATTTTATGAGCAGAGCTGATTTAAAAGATGACATCTCTGTGGCTTAATATGTTTACATTAAATATTTTTTCTGCTATTCTGTCCATATGAATTTGGATCAGTTGATGTGCAAGTATGTTTCTTTAACAATATGGATTGTTTGGTTGATTGCTTGGTTGGAACATAAATAAGTATATGTTAGTGTTTGTGGAGTTACCCTTGTTGAATAAAATCTTTATTATTATTATTATTTTATTATTATTATTAGTAGAAGTAGTAGTGTCATTATTATTATTCCTGTGCAAGAATATTATTGTTGGTATGATATAATTTCATGGGAAATTACTGTGGCAAATCTTTGCAAGTTAGTAAACAAGTTCACCTGGGTGCTGCGGTAGCTCAGTTGGTAGAGCTTTAGACTCATGGTTCAATACTTGCCCAGATCAGCAGGCACTTGGCTTCCATTTCATTGGCCAATGACGTGTTTAAAGTGTTATGTGGCATTCACTGGTTTGGATTGTTGGGTTTAATGCCATTTGTCAGCACATGAAAGGCTTTACATAGCTGCCAGAATATTAGGTGGAGGAAGAATGATTGACCCACAGGAAGCTAGCAGCAAGCTTTCTTACATACCCACATTGGCCGAGCCGAGCCTCAAACCCGCGCAGACAGAGGTGAGATGTGAGTGATATGTAAAGGCGAGCGCCTTAGACTACTCAGCCACCCAGGGCCCCCACCATTCAATGTTCTTGTGTGTGTGTGTGTGAAATCAATCAATTTGTACATTATCATTCATCTCATTAATTCATGCTATGGAAATTACTAAATAGGTTTTCTAAGTAAAAAAAGTTGAAATGGAAAACTACTAAACTTTTCTGTGACCTGTCCTTCGGTCAATAACCTAATTCTGAAGCTGGTTAGCAGTGAAATTAAAGAGGGGACCCTTGGGATGAAAGGTTAGTGTGATGTAACTGTGGTTGAAATGGCTCCGAGGGGAACCTATCAGACTGCTTAATGGTAACTGTGATGGTAGTTATATTACAGTTTCCATTTTTTATAGTCGCCATTTCCTTTTATTTTGTCCTGTTACAGTCCTATCACAAAGGAAGTTCAGTTCACTCATACTCATCAGGCTGCTTCTCCAACCTGGGCACATCCATTGTAATCACCTGGTCAAACAAAAAACTAAACATTCTTCCCATAACTCTAAGTACTAGCGGCTGGCATGGTTAAACATGTATTTGTTTGCTCATTAATATTTTAGTGTATTTCAGCAAACTTCATTATAATCATTGGATACTTATTTTTCCAAGATCAAGGCAATTTAAGAGCAAATTAAACTTTTCAAATCTACTGTTATGATTTTCTTCAAACTTTACATATAAGTTGCAAGTATGTTGATAAAAATCAGCAAAAATATCAGTACATCACCCATCTCATTTATGAAATACATTGGTATGATAAGGACAATCAATGAAAGTGATATATAGATAAAGTACAAGAATGAAGTTATTGGTCTAAATTGAAAAACATGTAGTAATTAGAATTTGTGAGTGCTATTTTTTTTATTGAGCCCACACAAAAAAGATATGTAACTATTTAAAAAATTTACTGTTGCACTCACGCTATCATTAATTGCCTACTAGAATTATAAAATTAAATTAATTTGTGATCTTTTGTAGAATGGCCCTGATATGTTTAAATGTGTTGAACTGTTTAAAAGTGTCATATTAGGAAACAATTTATAATATAAAGCAAATAGAAATGAAGTACTCATAGTTTTTAATTTTATTTATAGATGGGCTAACTCATGATTGTAATCACTTTGTATATATGTCTTATCTCGTCTCCAATATTCGTTTGTAAATCTGTTTTCAATGTGCCATGATCACAATTTATAAATTTGTAAACGCCATAAGCATGATATGCTTATGAGAATAAAATATTCTGTTCAATATAAGTATGATAACATGTTTGCAGCAGTATAATTCTTAGAAGAATATGGATTGAATCATGAAAGTAATCATTTTTAAAAATTTTGTTTTGTTGCAGCAATTTTCTAAGACATTACTGGTAAAATTGGTCACACATGCATGAGGGCCAAAAGCAGCAGTTGTAATTAATTGTCATGAAATTTATGCAATCTTGTTCAGAAAAGGCGTATTTTCGTAGTGTAAGGAATTATGAAGAAAAAAAAATGGACATAAAAACACGCAACTTTACCATAATAATGTATTTTATGCAGTCCACGCTATGCTTCATTTTTCTCATAAGTAACTTTAACATTTGCAGTAGATAACTGTTTTCAACTGGATTGGTGGATTCCTTATTTCCATGAAAGAATTTGGGTATACTCTTTCTGACTTTCATCAATACAGATTTAATGGGGGTTTAAGCAGCATATTTGTATCGTTTCTTTGCATTTATTTAAGCAATAGAAAGGAAGGGAGCCTTAGAGGTTACACATATTTTTAGAATTTTTATTCAGACAATGCACTATTGATGCAGATTTCAAGAAATTAAAATGAAACTTCTCATTTCTCACTGTTTGGGTTTTGATCATGAAAAAATACTTCAAAGTCTTTAGACCTGTATTGTGTAAAATGACCATTAGCCAAATCCATCATATACGAAACTTTTGTTATCACTTAAGATCATCTTGAAAGTAGAGAAAAGGTAATAACCAACCCCAGCAATGACAGCCTAATCATCAGAATGAATGAAGATGATCTCATTAAATGCAGAGCATACTGGAGTACTAAAGATCATTTTAGTAAAATTGGTGAGTCACCCTTTGATTCCATCCTGAACCCACCACCTACTCTACTTCATAGAAGAATGTTAAATGAAGAAATTGAACCAAAGTTGGGTGTATACATTCTGTCAAAATCAATAGTTATTACTCTGGAACAAGCAACATACAAAATTTCCAAAAATGTTGCAGAAGTTTGTTGAATTGCAATAGTAAAGTGGTAAACATTCCACTGGCTAAAACTCTATACATGATCTTTAATGAGAGATTTGAAGTTGAAAATGGAGATTTCCAAATAGGTTATGTACCAAAGGTCCTATACCTGAATGGAAACACTTCACTTTTGAATGGCTGGAACTCCATATAATGATCTTATATTATGATAGAATTTTGGTGGTTTATTTTGGGGGTGGGGAAGTCGAGGGTACTTCACATGATGATTTTGGAATACAAACTGTTTCATGGACGGTCCATAATATTAATGAGTGGTTTCAAGGATATCGAACAAGTGACAGAAGCTTCAGCCATTAGAGGAGGTGTACACAAAACATCCAAATCAAAACCGAGTCCTGCAGTTTTATCAGATGAGCTTCTGCAAAATGCACATATCACAAAAGCAGTGGAGCCCATTATCATTACAGACTGATGATACAGATCAATTGTCCAGCTGAGGTCATTCAAGAAACGATGTTTAGCTAGGCTCGCTTTTTCTGTCAAAAAGTTGCTTCTTTATGAGGACTCTAAAAAATACCATCAATTCTGCTCACCTCTACTATAAATGTAATGGGAAAATATTTATTGTCTTTTGTCCATCTATCCATCTGTCATAATTTTTTAAACATGATTATGCAATAACCATTCCACCAAGAAAAATAAATATAACAGGCCTAATTAAATGGACAAATCGATGATCTGCTTGATCTTTATGGTTATTTTTAAAAAAATCTTCAATTATTATCACTTTTTCTCTATATTTGGACTTTTATTTCAGGGTAAAAACTGGCCGGATGAGCATTGATGAAATCTCATGTGCTCATTGACGTGTGCATTTAGGACATCTCATTGGATTTTCATGTTTTTAGCCATTCTCTCAATGTGGTGTGCATGTTTTGTTGTGGCAGCTTAACAGTACTGTTAAACTGATAGGTGCAAAATTCGGCACTATTTGCATCATGACATTTGTTGGATGATAGGCTTTTTATTCAAGCATTTACAGTTAAATTAATGTTTTCATTGTTATTTACCCTCTCTTTTCACCCTCCTCCATTGTATTATCTTGGTATTTCTAATACATTTCCTTGTAACGATGCACTCAATACAAAAATTGTGTTTAAATATCTGTCACATTTGGATTTCTTAAACTATCGAGGCGACAGAAAAGTATCAAGTAGATACAAAAAGGTCTGCACTTAACCACATATTCTACTATTTTAGGAAT
Source organism: Margaritifera margaritifera (assembly GCA_029931535.1). Lineage (NCBI taxonomy): Eukaryota > Metazoa > Mollusca > Bivalvia > Unionida > Margaritiferidae > Margaritifera > Margaritifera margaritifera. The sequence continues at coordinate 253,393 of JAQPZY010000966.1, forward strand.
GCTTCCTCAGGTATATAGCCTAAACTTCCACAAGAAGACAATATAACACAATACAAATCAAGCATACTAGATGAAAAGATAATACAAATGAAAAAACAACAACTTTCAAACACTTCAAAATTAGTATGCAATTATCTGTTCTGTGAAAACAGCTAAGTGTCGTTTGTTCCTGTCATGGGGAACAATGACTTGAACATGATTATACAATCAATAGCATAAAATAAAATTTACAGGTAGTGAGAGTTGTACATGTTCTAGTGCCTACTTAGATCCATGGTGTATGACTGGCATGTTTGAGGTATACTTTCCTGTTATATTTTCAGCATTTCTGTCTGTGGAATATGCTCACAATAACAATTAACGATGCTTATAACAAGATGTGGTCTTTTCGTTCTTAGAGTTTTGCATGAGCAGTCAATCAGTTTAAAAGAAATACAGGTATAAGAATTAAAAACAGGTAAAATATGAACACAAATTTGGTGACAAATTAAACCCCAAAAGTCAGACGATGAGGTCTTCCAACATTATGTGTGATATTACAGATATGGCTATACTATTGGTAGTAATTTGTTATCATAAAGATTTTTTTACTTTTTTGTTTTTTAACACAAGCTGTTAGAATTTCCCCTGCATCACCACCTGACTTGGTGTATGGGGGATTGCCTTAAATTGTTTTTTATTCTGACCTTTACATATATTTGCTTTCTTAAACACACACACACACATGCACACACATACATTCACAAATATTGTACACAAAGATGCACTGGAACACAAACCTTTGCAAAAAACATCCACATGAAAGTGTAATGCAGCTTATATATATATATATATATATATATATATATATATATATATATATATATATATATATATAATCACATACCTAAAGATGACAATAGGGTCCACTTTTTCTCAAACTCATCAATTCTGTTACTCAATTGGACTACATATTTTCCAAATTTTTATTTGATAAATTTTAAAAAAAGAAAAGGTGAGATTTAGGATTATTGACATCTTTGACTCAAAACATGATCAGTATATAACATTTTTTTGCAAGCAAAGTTGGGAGTTTAATGAGTTTATCAAAATATGCTCGTTTGCCAAGAATGTCCACCAAAAAGTCCCATCACCCCCACCACCCCTGCCCATGAGGGGCATAGGGGTATGGATCATCCTATGCCCATGTTGGCCTCTCTGCAGAGGGATACTAGAAAAAACAGTCCTGCTTTGCCTCAGGAGTGTGCGCAGGACAAGGACATTCTGTATATAATGGTGGACTCTTTGAGGATAAGGTGGCGATGGTACCTCCCACTCCATTGTGGTCCCCAGCCTCCTCCCAACTGTCGAGCCAGGTGGACCTTCGATAAGGCGTTAAACTTTGTGTCCGAAGCCTTCCAGCTTTTAGGATAAAAAGATTCTGTCCAATCTGAAGAGACTCTAGGGGACAGCTTCCGCATTACACGATGGTCACGAAGCCTGTACAGTAGTTTTCCCAGAGACAAGAGTTTTCCAGGCAGCAATAGGGATGGTTCCTCTCCCCCCCCCCTACTTCTAGCGCTGGTTTCTGCATCCAACTATAGGGTCCATTTGCCAGTTTTTCCCCTTCCTCCACCAATGGGGCATCAAAAGTGGGGATTTCGGCTGAGATCTGGGCTTGCCTCCTGGATAAACATTGGAGCTTAAGGCCTGTACACTTGTCACTATTGCCTCACATGACGAACGATCTATTTTTGGCGGCCTTCTTCAGGGACACTGCTTTGGAGACGTACATGGTCTTGCTGGACCGAAACAAGAATATACATGTACTGAGGTCTGTACCACTTGAGGTGAAGACACTTTTGGAGGCCTTATCCCCTCTATGGCATCTTAGGATTTGAGGGACTAACAAAACTTGTTTTGGCAGCCGCTCCTAGTCCATCAAGACCGGCCTACAAGCGCACTCAACCAGACTGCATTTTGGGGCCTTCTCCCAGACTTTTCAGCCAGTTGCAACCTCAGCAGTCTCAAAAGCAGCATTAATTCAAAGCTCACTCTAGCCCATCATTCACTAGACGAGGCGGACAGAAAGGCCAAGAAAGAAAGCTTTCGGACTCCTCCCCCTTCCCGAGGAGGGAGACGACCGGCCCTAAGGGACTCGTGCCCTCTCCTGATGTTTCTTTCTCTTCCCGGCATACATTTTGGAGCTGGGCTAACCCTATTTTCAAGGGTTTGTTCGAGTATCACGAACGATGTGGATCCTTTCCACCCGAAATGATGGTTATCGGCTTCGTTTCCTAGAACATCCTCTGCTATCACGGAACCTCACCAGTCCAAACTGGCACAATTAAGGGAAGGAGAAGGGTACAGTCGTGAGGTTTAAAAACGACCGGGCTCCTGCCTTCTATTCCCGAATTTTTCTGGTGTCAAAGAATGACGGAAAGTTTCGGCTTATAATCGACCTTTCTGCCTTAAACATATTTCTTCTGGAAGAACTCTTCTAGATGGAGACTACCACCGCGGTCAGAAACGCCATGAGGCCTTGTGACTGGGCAGTCACCATCGATCATCAGGATGTGTATCTTCACATCCCCATCTTCCCTCTACACAAAAAATACCTCCAGTTTTGAATCGGCCAAGAGGTATTTCAAATTCAAGCTCTTCCATTTGGACAACTGGTTAGTGCACAACATCCTCAGAGATTCCGTTCTGAAGGACTCATCCCTCTGTTAGTCCACAGTGATCATTCTCGGCCTTACCTCAAACTTAGAGAAGCCATATATCATCCCTTCTCATCACTTCGTACATGTGAGGATTTATTTTCTCACCAAACTGAGGAGAGTCGTGTACCTTCGGACAGATTCGACAAGATCTGCCCTTAATAACGTCTATCATAGTCAAGACAACATTGTTGATATGTCCTTACCTCACACTCCTGGGTACTGTGAACTCCTCTGTGGACTAGGTTCCCCTACTAAGACTTTACTTGCGCGCTTTTCAGTTCTTGCTTCTAAAAAACTGGAGGCAAGGATCTTCTATCTGCTCGGATCCCCCTGGGATGCGATGTTCATCACTAACTGAGTTGGTGGTTCAATTGTACCGGTTTCTGACTGGAATACGAATTCACACCTCCGAACCACACTCATTTCTGTACACCAAAGCGTCGGATTTGGGTTGGGGTGCTCACCTGGAGCCAGAGGGCGTATTTCTTCAGGGATTTCTCGTGCGTTCAAATACCTTTCCCTTAACACAGTTTTCTAGCTTGCTTTATCTTCGTCGAGAAGAAGGAGCGAGCTTTATACCTTGTCATTAGAAAAGGGTTGTTTGTGCTTATGATTCGGCTCCTCTTCATTGCCAACCCGGATTTCTGGCTAAAACCAGCTACCTTCAGTAGCCCCACTTCCTATTGAGATCCCTAGTGTCAGTCGTATCTCTGCTGGGGTTGACCAAGATAGACTCGGAAGCGTCTTTTCCTACCTATAAAAGGTTCATATTTCAGCATCCACTATTTCTGGGTAGTTTGGTTTGATTTTGTGGGTTTAACGCCATTCATTTTTGAACACATGATAGACTATATGGCGGCCAGTATATTTGGTGGAGGAAGAACCACCGACCGACGGTAAGCTACTGGCAAGCTTTCTAACATTACCATGTTGGTCGAGTCAAGACTCAAACCCACGCGGACAGAGGTGAGATGTGACTGATCTGTAAAGGCCAGCGCCTTAGACCACTTCACCAACTGTGCCTCCTATTTCCAGGATGATTATCATAACCATCAAGAGAGCTTATCAGTCCCTCACTAAGAGTGACCTTTCTTTTGTGAGGATTAATGGTCGTGAAGTTAGGGCTATTGCTACTTCATGGGTCTATTTGAATTACTCATCTTTGGATGCTGTTATGAGAGCTGCTTTCTGGTGGTATCACACTACCTCCTCATTTTACCTTCGATCTTTGGCGCGGCAGAACGATTGCGTTTTTTCGTTGGGTTCGATAGTAACGTCACAACAAGTGGCTCAACATTCTACCAGCTTACATCAGTGAACACTCCAACTGTAAAGATATGTACAATAATGTTTTTACCAGGTTTCTTCAGGCCATCAGCCTCCATCCTAACTGGTAAATTCAGCAATGCAATAGTAGTAGGTGATGTATTACTTTTATTGCAAAGATTCGCTCCTCCCAAAGAGGATAGTAACCCCTTTATGGGCTGTGACGCAGGAATAAGATTAGGGGCTGTGACGCAGGAATAAGATTAGGGGCTGTGACGCAGGAATAAGATTAGGGAATTGTTCTTTTCAAGTCTAGAATCTTCCAATACTAATTGGAGGAAGGAATCATGCAGAATCATGTAGCTTGTACGCGGGACTATGCGTCTCAAAAAGGTAAGCAATGTAATAGTAGCAGGTAGGTATTGCATAATTAAATTAGGATCATTAGTTAAGATCCATTTTACAAATAATTTCTAAACGTGTACAGTAACTGGACAGTTATAAAATAAATGTTAGGTTCCTTCCTTACAAACGATGCATTTATCATTATTAACTTTTTTTTAATGGTTTCTGGCAATATTTGTATAGTGAAATCTAATATTAAAGCCAGTCAGTTTGGTATATTTTGTACAAAGTTTAGCCAAAACAAAAGAATTGGTCCATTCATCAGCACAAATTGCACACTCTAGCTGCTTGGACAAAATTTCGTGTTTACTTATTAGGTTTGTATAAATGCATTTGTTATGTTCTCTTACGCTAAGGAGTGGAGTTTTCTTGAAAACTACATGCCTACTAGTTACACTTTAAAAAACTTCGAATTTATCTTCTACACTTCACTGATATCTTTGAGATAAGAACAAAGTACTGTATAAAATTATTTGTTTTTGTTTTTGATTTTTTTTTTTTAAATTTTAGATTTTTTTTCTTCTTCTGTTTTTGTTTTTTGCTTTATTTCATCAAAGCTTAAAAAAGACCATTGGTCATCAAAAAGATATCGAATAAGTACAACAGCAGTTGTTTTCCATATTGCGTATGATTTGAAATTATATATATTAACTAAATTCAAAATATCTTAAGACAAGTATTCTTGAACAGAAGATGGTTCATTTTTCCACAGTGTTAAAGCATAAATAACATCACGCCAAAATGGAATTTTAATGGATTTAAAAGTCTCTTTCAATTTAATATTTCCTAATATAAATAATCGTGCAGCTCCAAGTGTTTCAAATATTTGTTCAGAAACCAATTTTTGCAATAAACCATCTTCGTATACTACAACACGTCTAATCCAGACAAATTTTTATAACAGTGATGTGAGCGTTAATGAATCATATTTAATCCCCCTTCTTCAAAAGAAGTTATAGAGTGTCTCCTTTAACTCTCGCAGTTTTACCGCCGCAAATAAACTGGAAAAATGATATATTCAGTTCATTTTCATGGGTTTTAAGGAATTGGTAGACCTGAAAAAAGATTAATGAATTTACATAAAATCAATGCTTTTATGAAAGTAATTTTTTCAATAAGAGATACATTTATTCTGCTCCACCCGCCAAGCAATTTCTTTACTTCCTTCAACTTCGTTGAATAATTAAGTTCTACCATATCTTCTAAGTTCAAAGTCAACCCCAGCAATCCAAAATTGGGAAGTAGACCAGATAATATCAATACCTGGACATACTTTTTCCTTTTTATAAATTTAATTCCAAATCGCATTTAATTTAAAAATCTTACAGATTACAGTACAGTCCTGATATCGTCGACCGTCCAAACTTTGTTCTCATCCTTCATTCGTGCGCCGTTTTTCTCGAGACCTCTCACGTTCGTTAACAGTGACGGCAAGCATTGATTTGGAAAGCTTGGACTAAATGAGATTTAAATACGTGCTTCAATTCAGATCAAACAAAACAACACAACGAAAATTCCTAATTTAACTAATGTCATATTTCACTCAAGGTTTACGACCCTGGAGTGAGTGTTAGCTGTCCAAGCCATAGCCGTTGTTCACGTGTTAGCTTTCTTTAACTTTTTATTACTTGGGAACCCACGTCGGAGATTTCTGACACGGCGAAAGCAATGTATAAACTTGCTTACTATAACATGTACTTCTTGTATTATGTAGAAGAAAATAAATCCAATGGAAAACTATACATTATGACATTCTTCATTGGATTATTTTAATATAGGGAAAGAAATCTTTATTGTGAAATAGCCTGAAGAAAAAAAAAGATCTTTCAAAAATTCACCATATGTGTAAATGTGATAATTTTATCAAAATAACCTGAGAAAATTTGTTTCAAAAATGCATATTTTTATTTTGATATTTTTGTCATCAATATTTACAAGTGTTTTTTGCAGTCAATATGCGTTTGCAAGCAATTATATATATATATATATATATATATATATATATATATATATATATATATAGAGAGAGAGAGAGAGAGAGAGAGAGAGAGAGAGAGAGAGAGAGAGAGAGAGAGAGAGAGAGAGAGAATCACAAATATACACTAAATAGAGCGGAAAGTGCTATCACTGGATCCTACAGGAGAATGCTTGACAACATTAGCAGAATTGTTTAATACGAATAAATAATATTATCATACGGGTTAGAGAATTTTAATTCGTACTCTACGGAGATTCGAACCCGGATCCGCGGGTACGGCACCCATCGCCTTGCCTGTAAGGATCAACCCCTATACCATCTCCACCATGCATACATCACCCAAAAAATGATGCTACAAAGGCGGTGATATAGGCATTCGTGCGTAGCAGACATACCCGCATGTCGACCCAGTAATTAATTCTCATCTAAGTACACAGTCCATCTGGATTGCTAATACAGAAATCAAGGTATATAGAAGTTATTATAGAGAATTACAAATATACACCAAACAAAGCGGAAAGTGCTATCCCTGGATATCACAGCAGAATGCTTTATAACCTTAGCAGAATTTTTAAATACGAATAAATAATATTATCATACAGGTTAGAGAATTTTAATTCGTACTCTACGGAGATTCAAACCTAGATCCGCGGGTTACGGTACCCATCGCCTTGCCTGTAAGCACCATCCCCTATACCATCATCATCCACACAACACCAAGAAATGATGCTACACAGACGGTGGTATAGGCATTCGTGCGTAGCAGATATATCCGCATATATATATATATATATATATATATATATATATATATATATATATATATATATATATATATATATATATATATATATTACAATTCAAATAAAAATAATACAGAAACACCATAAACGATCGAATTCTTCACCTTAACCTTTTTGTCGCATTCTAATCTTACGTCACGTGACCTTTTTTCAGGGGCACAAACCATGGACGAAATTACGCAAATAGTGAAGTTTTGATCCATTTGGAAAAAAAAACAGTAGCTCGCAAGCGATTTAGAAAGTTTATAAAAAAATTTCAACGATTAATATATTAAGTATATATACTTAGACACTTTCTATAGTGATTTTAACAGTTTTTCGCAATGTTATGATGCAAGCGTTAAAATTTACGTACAGGGCACGAACCATGGCAAATTGAAGAATACCCAGATAAAATCATTAAAAAAACGGCATGGTTATCTTGAAGAACAGCGGAGAACCATCATAAAATAGGAAAGCATCAGCAGCATGCTGACGTAATCTGAACTCCTTTTCATTATATTACATGCATATAATACTTGTGTTCCTTTTTAGTTCTGGTGCAAGAAGTTCAATTCCTATTTTAAATCAGGAGTGTGCAAAAGTGTCTCCATGGCGACAACCTCCCTCTCTAAATAAAAAAATGGTGATATGTGGCTGTTTTTAATGACACAACTTTTTGATTTATTGCAAGATATCCTCAAGATCTGACAAATGGATTCTCCAAAGTTAAAAGATTTTTGAAACATTTTTCTAAATTTCCCGTTCAAGAGAGTCGAAAGATTTTTCAGGGTGTATCAATAAGAGAAGACCAGATTTATATTTTCCTCAAGACAATACACCAGGTCATACAAAATTCTTGTATTTTCACTAATAAATCTCCCTTTCGTAAAACCCTTTTGAATGTCGCTAATAAAAAAAATGGAAGACATTCTTGACTCTGTGAGCAATAGATGCAGAAGCAATCTTGTAATCTACATTAAGCAGTGAGATTGGTCTCTAATTGTTTGCTAAATCGACTGTCTTTATCTTTTTTTTTTTTTTTTTTTTTTTTTTTTTTTTTTTTAGAATGCCAGAATCCCTGAGACTGAAATTCTGAGACAAAAAAAAATGCTTCATATGGTATCCGGCCTTTAAAGATGTAGTGATAATCTTTCCAAACGCATTTGTAAAATTCACCTGTAAATCCATCGGAACCTGGACAAGTTTCACTTTTCATATTTGTCAGCGCTAACTGCATTCATCAAATGTAAATTTACCATCATACAAGTTTCTTTCAAGATCTGATATTGTTTTAATTATTTTTTTTTCTCTTTTTTTTCATGATTAAAAATAATGGTTAACGGGTATGAATTTGCAAATTATTTCTTAATTGTTTCTGTATATTTTTTTAAAAAAAACTCTTTCTGTTGATTTGATATATCTTTGTGATCTGTTACCCTTGTTTCATTTTCCGTAATTAAATCTTTTATTGTTTTCGTGATGTAATTTCTCTTTTCAAGATTAAGAAAATGTCTTGATTTTTTTTCTTTCGCCAAACTTGTACCACCTCGATTTTGATCTTAACATTAAAACCTTCTGCCTGTTTATTCCTCACTTCCTATAAATCTGCTTGCTTTTTATTTTTATTCGGTTCTTCCATAATAGTGGATTCATTATTTTGACTCGCGAAAATGCATAAAGTATGTATTTCGGCTTCAATATTCTTGAAATGTTGTTTCTCATGTTTTGCCTTAACTAGTGAATACTCAATTGATTCTGATCTTATATTTTAAGAATTTACAAAATAGGTGATCATTACAAGTTAGTTACACCTGAAGTAGGATTTTCGTATCACCTTCACAATAGTATTCTTCTAATGTGTTGCTTATACATTTTTTACCTAATGAATATATTCATTTTGCTTGAATGACTTGGAATTGAATTCCCAGTACTCAGAACCTCTAGGTAATGTAGATATAGAAAATGTTATTGTTATTGCTGAATGCTCCATTCTGTATCCAGGAATAATATATTACTTTGAAAGCATGTCTTCAGTGATCAAAAAATAGTCCAATCTAGTGTTTCAGAGGGTATGCCTGTGACAAACCTTCCGTCAGGAGTGACTGTTCTCCATGGATCTAGTAAATCAATTTGAATCTTGATGTCCTGGACTGCTATTTGAGCCATGGATAATGTAAACTAATTTAAGAGTCAAGCTTCAAGTCCCGAACAACATTCCAGTCATCACAAAGGATAACAAAAGGAAATTAAAGTACAAAACATCACAACAAATTAATTCACGTTAAATTGTTTTTATATAAAACTACTACAGAGAAATCAATATCATTGTAAAATAAATAATTACGTTGCAGATGCAATAAAAAGGGGCAATATCACAGACTTAAACTTCGACTGCATTTCTAAAATTTTAACAGATAATAATAACATAAGGAACTAAAAATTGATGAATGAGATACTAAAGAAGTTAAAGGGAAATAAAATAAATATAAATAATCTCGACCTCGTTATGGATATATTAAGTTATTTTTCTAACTTTGCTTAAATCAAATATGGTCTACAAAATATAAACTACCCTATCAGTTTAGACTATTAGGTACATCTATAACCCAACACAAAAAAACCATCATAAAATAAACAAAAGCTAATTAATATGGGAGAAATTTCGTAACTGCATTGAAGCTGATTAAAAGCGACCAAGTTCTTAAGTCTGATATCTTCTTTACGTCGGCAAGAAAAACCAAGACAGTTTTGATATTCACATAGAGTTTTTATCTAACATTTAAATAACATTAGCAACGTTATCACTGAAATTATGTATTTGAAAAAACATCATAACATAATTATATGTGGCGTTACAAATTGTGGACAGCCTACGCTTGACCCTAACGATTTAAAAAACTACCGTTTCTAACCTCCCTTTTATATAGCAAACAAAATCTTAGAAAAAGTTGTTCTGTCCCAACTTGTATCTCATCTGAATTTAAATAGCCTTTTTAATAATCTTCAGTCTGCATACCGGCCTTGTCACATTACCGAAACTACCCTTCTAAAAGTAGTTAATGACCATCTCTCTGCTTTGGATGGTGGAAAGATTTCAGTTCTCACCCTACTCGACTTATCTGCAACATTTGACACAACTGACCATGATATATTACATCACCGTCTTCAGCATGTATTTGGTATTCATAATACAGCCTTGTTATGGGTCAACTCATACTTAGCCGAAAGGACACAAATTGAGTCCGTAAATGGAAAACATTTCAGTCCGTTTCATCTTTGCTTTGGCGTTCCACGTGGTTCTGTTCTCAGACCAGTTTTCTTCATTTTATAAACTCAGCCCCTTTCAAGTGTCATAACTCATCGTCCGGTGCCTCACCAGTTGTATGCTGAAGACACTCAAATATACAAATCTAGTCACCTAACTGATGTTGATGCTACCATCCGAGGCGTAGAAAAGTGCATTGCTGATGTGAAGATGAATGATGATAAAACCGAAGCCATTCCGATCACCTTGCAAAGACATTCTCATTTCTATCCTTTACCTCAAACAATAAGTATCAGCAACGCCAACTTTAAATTCACACAATCAGTACAAAACTTAGGTGTCACTCTTGACAGTTCTCTCTCATTGCACCAACACGTCATGAACTCATGCAAGGGTGCACATCTGGAGCTGAGACGCATCAATTCCATTTGCAACTTTCTTTCTGCTGATGACACTAAAACACTTGTGTGTTCCTGGGTACTTTCTAGACTTGACTATTGTAATTCTCTTCTCTCTGGTTTGTCTCGTTACCTACTACATAAACTAAAACAGTTCAAAACACTGCTGCTCTGGTCCCCTTTAGAGTACCAAGAACCGAGCATTCATACCCTCTCCTCCACCTCGGTACCCTCCACTGGCTACTCGTTTGCTCCAGAATCAAACACAAAATCTCTTCTCTCTGTTACATTTCATTGACTGCCAACAGGCCAAAATACTAATCTGACATCATCAATGTGTGCACCCCTTCTAGAAGAATACGTTCTTCTTGTGACAGTCGTATTCTCATTAGCCCCACCGTTAAAGCAAAGTCTTCTTAAATTCAATAATAATAATAATAATAATAATAATAATAATTTTTTATGTTCTGTAGCCTGTTGAGTAAGGTTTGTTCCATAGGGTTGTAGTGGAGATACTAAAGGTAGTTTTGTTTTTAAAAAATAGGAGGGTAGGGTAATGAATATTATAATGGGAGGTAACTAAAGAGCATTATAGAAGGAACTAGATTTTTTAAATTTATTTTATAAGAGGGATCATAGAGAGGTATGGGGGCTCGAACGTTAGTTTTTTTATGGGGTTTAGATTCTATTTTATACCCTTTCCTTAATCCTACCCTGTGTGAATAGGATGGTAGTTTTGTTTAAACTATGAAGGTAGGGACATTATAGAAGGGGCTAGAGATTTGTTTATACTTTATTTATAAGAGAGATTATAAGATGGTAGGAATCCTAAAGAGGCTTAAAGAGGGTATCTTTATTCATAAGGGTTTAAATTCTATGCAACCCTGTGTGCATGGGATATTAGTTTGGTTTGAACTAGGCGACTAGGGTAGGGACATTATATATGGAGATAGAGTATTTACTTTATAACAGGGATTGTAGAGCTGTAAGGGAGATAACTAAATTAGTTTTGTTGATAAGGGATTTAAACTGTATTTTATACTGGTTTTTTAAATCCTACCTTGTGTGAATGGGATGGTAGTTTTGTTTAAAATGGGAGAGATGGGGAGGATAGGAATATATTATATGGAGGTAGAGATTTTAGTTTTATTTATAAGGGGGGACATAAGGTACCTGGATAGTAGATGACTGGGTGCTGACAGTAGATAACTTGGTGTTGGTAGTAGATAACTGGTTGGTGGATAGTAAATCACTGAGTGTTTGATAATAGATAACTGGTTGTGGGATAGTAAATAACTGGGTGTTGATAATAGACAATTTGTTGGTGGATGATAGATAACTGGTACTGGATAGTAAATAACTCAGTGTTGGTTGTATGTGACTTGTTGGTGGATAGTAGACAGCTAGGCAGTGGATATTAGATAACTGGGTATTGATATGTAAGGATTATGAGGATGATAGTTTTGTTGTTAACAAAAGGAGGCAGGAGAGGGTGGGACTATTATAGAATAGGGTGGAGATATTAACTTTATGAGGGGGGTCTTAGGGTGATAAAAGGAGATATAGAATGTATTTGTGTTATCAAACAAAACAAAATACAGCATTTCATTCATTTAGAGGGTAGACAAACTTGCATTATCCCGGTCGACAAACTCTAACCAATTACAAAACCCTCCAAAATAGAACCAACATGTTACAAACAGACAGACTCCTAATGTGAAACATATGTTTTAATACGGCATTTCAATTCAGTTAATTTCCCGTTTGACCCGTACATTTTTTGCCCTATTTAAACAAGACTCCCCTACAGCATTTCATTTAGAGGGCACACAAACTCACATTTCCTGCCAAACACATCTAATTTGCTACAAACAGATTTACTCACCACACATGACAAACCTATGACCTAATATGGTATTTCCGTTTGAGTCTAGACCATCGCCTCATGCTACGCTGTTACAAAACATATCTTTCAACATGGCGGCTCTACGTTAATTTCCCGTTTGGTTCTATAATCTTTTGACACTATGGAACACAGACCCCCCCCCCCGTTTGGCTCTCAAGTGTCCCCCTCTACTACTTATATATATATATATATATATATATATATATATATATATATATATATATATATATATATATATATTGTTACGACTAGGGGTAATGTAAGAAAAGAAAAGACTCAAACAAGCTTTCAAGATTTAAAATACAAATATTTTATTTCCTAAAATATTAAAATATTTCAACAAACAATCAAAGTGAAAGAATTAAAAATAACTTACAGTATAGAATATCCTTAAAAGGTCCTAAATTGTTCTAAAGTTCACTAATCCGGAAGTTAATCCAAATATTCCGAATGAAGTAGGTTCCGAATGAAACCTCCAAAGTGCTGATGTATTAACAAGAATCAGTTATATCCAAGTGTTATTAATTCCAAGTAATCCTTGTGAATATGAAATATCACACAAGTTCTATAAATGTTTCCGATAATTCCACGGAGCTGAATAATTCTTAAAGTTTAAGAAGCAGTACTAAATCCAAAATGTACTGTAGAATAATATCACTGAAGCAGAATATCCACACAAAATGAACCAATCTCGTTTATGACCTCTCAGGCTGAACGAACTATGAAAGAATGACGAACGCTCCAATACATCTTACTATATAGATTCTGACTGCGTAAATCAAATAAAACTCCAATTATTCTACGTCTCAAACAAACACATCAGAATTTGATTTTAAACTCTAATTTCTGGTCAACAAATGAATCACTCCTCTGGGATTGCGAAATCTAGGTCAGAAGTTCAAAAGTACAAATTCTCACGCGCTAGATCACGTGACATGACTCATGGTGTAACCGACAATATCGATTTTCCCAAGACCAATGTACTGGGTCACATGTACCGTATATGTACTTTCTGCAAGACGACAGCTGTTAGACTATTATGCAGAGATAATAAAACTATACCATTATTTAAAAGCAAAATGATACATAATTCCCTAACAATATTGTTATGTATGACGTTTATATAATATTATAAATATTTTAGGAAATTATAACTGTTTCTTGTCTTTAATATTTGCTTAAACTTTCATTCTAAGTATAATGTTGGCATGTTTAGTTATTGTCCTTGAATTAGTCTGTTTCCTTAGTATTTGAGTTCAAGGGCAATTTTGGTACACAAGATCTTGATTCAATTTTATGGTCAGGGTTGATGTTGTTTACAGATAAAACCAGAATTTCCTTAGAATTATGTGTTAAATGTCACACACACCATTTAATATTCTAGAACATTCTGTCATGTGACTCTTATATTTATACAGCATTTGGTAAACAAGATTCCATTCCAATTTTAAATCTTGTGCTGAAAACAGTTATGTTTTTTTATGATCAGTCTTTTGGAATCATCAGATTTTTTGGAATATTAATTGTGCTGTAATGTTGTAATCCTGTAGTACTGTAATCTCGTAATGCTGTATACATAATTCGAAAGGAATTATTTATTGGAACATTAATTGGAGTTACCTAAAGTGCTTACATCAAGCTTTGAATTAAAATATATGACTTTTGGATAACAGTGAACATTCTCAAAGATGATGTGGATTACATTATTGGGGTACATCAGGACATTTCAGACTACCCATTTATTCGGAACCTTCATTAATTCAGAACATTCTATATTTAGGACTTGTGATTAGGACACTTAGGATTATTGGATTATTTGGATTTTATTTCGCGTTACTGTAAGTGTCTTTTGAATTTTCACTTTAATTGCTTAGAAATACATTGCTTGTTGATTTTTACTTGATTTGTTGGTTTCACTTTCTTTCTGTTACATTTTTCTTTGACCATCTTTCTTTTTCTTTATAAGGGGAGGAGTTATGTATGATATTTATATAATATTATAAATATTTTAGGAAATTATAACTGTTTCTTGACTTTAATATTTGCTTAAACTTTCATGCTTAGTATAATGTTGATATGTTTAGCTATTGTTCTTGAATTAGTTTGTTTCCTTAGTATTTGAGTTCAAGGGCAATTTTAGTAAACAAGTTCTTGATTCAATTTGAGGTCAGGGTTGATTTTATTTACAGATAAAACCAGAATTTCCTTAGAGTTGTGTTTAATGTCACACACACCATTTAATATTCTAGAACATTCTGTCATGTGACTTGTCTTATATTTATAAAGCATTTTGGTAAACAATTCCATTCCAATTTTAAATCTTGTGTTGAAAACATTTATGTTTTTTTATGATCAGTCTTTTGGAATCATCAGATTGTTCGGAATATTAGTCATGCTGTAATCTTGTAATCATGTAGTACTGTAATCTCGTAATGCTGTATACATAATTCGAAAGGAATTATTTATTGGAACATTAATTGGAGTTACCTAAAGTGCTTACATCAAGCTTTGAATTAAAATATATGACTTTTGGATAACTGTGGACATTCTCAAAGATGATGTGGATTACATTATTGGGGTACATCAGGACATTCCAGAATACCAATTCATTCGGAACATTCATTCACTCGGAACATTCATTAATTCAGAACATTCTATATTTAGGACTTGTGATTAGGACACTTAGGATTATTGGATTATTTGGATTTTATTTCACGTTACTGTAAGTGTCTTTTGAATTTTCACTTTAATTGCCTAGAAATACATTGCTTGTTGATTTTTACTTGTTTTGTTAGTTTCACTTTCTTTCTGTTACAAATTTCTTAGACCAAAGAGTCTTAAATATATATATATATATATATATATATATATGTGTGTGTGTGTGTGTGTGTGTGTGTGTGTGTGTGTGTGTGTGTGTGTGTGTGTCACGGGATGTACTTTCTTGCTGTTTCAGGAAAATAATAACAACTACGATCGTTATGGGTCCATGGCATTTATTTATAGGCGAAATCAGAGACAGAGGCAGACCTAAAATTACAAATGGAATATTTTCTAGTTTAAAATAACGTAGATTACATACAAGTTATATAAATTATGTAGTTTCTCTTTTACCTCATTAGAACGTAGATATAAACTGAGAATAAATTGCTGATAACAAATTATCAGATATGGATTGAAATTAGGCTAGAACAGTATTAACAAAAACACATTTCATAATGACTGAGAAACACATGTTCACAATTAAAAGTTTAAAGGCTGTACATGATTCTGAAATAAACGAATTTCACAAATACATACTAATAAATAAAATAAAAATCACACTAACCTGCCTGGTTGATTCTAGTAGGTACCTATAAAAACATTTATCAGCAGAAATCTTTTGACGGAGTCAGGACTTTAGTTATAAAAGCAAGTGCTTTTATAAGAGACATGCTACTTGCTCACTTCAGGTGCTGTTTGTGCATAAGTACAAAAATATGAGCAACCCGTAAATATGGCTCACCTACTGAATTAACTTTTGTGTCCAAAATGTTTTGCTTTTGTTTGTTTTTATGGGTTTAACGCCATCTTTCAGCAGACGTCAGGCCATGGAAAACCCCGGAAAGAACCACCGACCTACAGGAAGCTACTGGCAAGCTATCTCACATACCCACATTGGCTGAGCCTGAGACTCGAACTCACGCGGACATGTATGAGTGATCAGTAATGGCAAGTGCCTTAGACAATTCGGCCACCCAGGGCCCCGTATTAAAAAAAAGTGTCACACCATATTTTGGTATATGGTATGTGGTACCCAGACTCATACGAGTTACAGTGTTTGTTTTTATTTACAACTATTAATATATATATATATATATATATATATATATATATATATATATATATATATATATATATATATTCCCTGAAAGAAGCAAGTAAAGACTATAAGGGAGACAATGGGATATATCAAATTGAAAAGAAAAACTCAAATGATAGTTATTATCTTGTTAAATTAAATACTAGCTTTATAAGTACTCTAACATTTAATGCAACCAGAATCACCGAGCTCATTTACATTAACATTATCCGTTAAATTAAGGAACACAAAAGATCATTTGTGCATAAAGTGTTTGTGACCTTCATATCCTTGAATTATCCTAAATGAAACAAGTATAATAGTGATCCGTCATAGAATCGCTTTACCCTATTTGTGGAATTGGGACAGACAGAAACCATGCAGCTGCGGGATATGACAGACTCTTGCAGCTGCTGATTATGACCTATATACAAAGTAATTCCAACCAAATATGTAAAATATTATATCAGCTTATATATGTGCTTTATGCGTTATCTGAAGCATTACTTCATATTCCTTTAATCAGGATTTGATGCATGAAATGGCAATCTATCAGAAATTAAATTGACTGTTAATTTGGAACATTTGTGTACATTTGTGTACCATTTTAACTTTTAACTAACTATTCCGATGAAAGTGAAACCTATCAAACATGGTTTAAAATACGTATGCATTATAGCTCTTGGTGACTGAACGCACGCACCTAACCCATTCCGATCTACCTTTGCTATATATACAGGACAAAATTATGATCAGTAGGATTGACCTCGAAGTTGCGAATGGCTCCTCACCGATATGAATATCGCTCGATCATTTCCGTCAAGTCGACTTGACGGAAAAGGCCGATAATATTCCGAGTGGCTCCTCGAAGCTCATAAAACCCTTTTTAAGGGAGGTAACCCACTGTAAGGCGGGGTAGGGGTACAGAAACTACAGCAGTTTTAAAGCAGAGTTCATACTCTCAAAGGAAGCTTATAATATTTTGCTTCAAACAGGTTGATCTCTTTTGTTCGAATGACATTGTACTATTTTATAGGGTTGACTCAAAATAGATTTGTGCAGATTTTCATTATTAATGTTAGCAGCTAAAATAAAGGGGCGATACATCAAGGGGCATTGTTTTGTAAATTGTCATAAATTTTACTTTGAATTTGTTTTTGTTTTTTGTTTTTTGTTTAACTGTCAGATTCAAATTGTCGAAAAATCGTGAAATTAAGATTGTGTTCATTGTAAAAAGGCTGACCATGGCGTTGAAAGAAGGCCAAGTTGAGATGTACGTAGGGCTTTCCCCGTAAAGAAAAAGAACAGGACTATGAGTTATCTGGTCACATGGCGTCTCAGTGGGTAGTCTGAGACGTAAATAGCATGTAGACCTAGAGATGCGTTGACGTTAATTTCAGTGGTTAGAAAAGACTATTTACCGCTGTCGCCATGGGATGAAATCGTTTTAATGCACAGTAATATATTCTGCAAGGAGTAAAGCAATTTTAATCCGCAAGTTTTTGAGCAATATATAAAGCGATTCATTTGTTGTGTAATGGAATCGTGGGGTTCATTCAACGAATGTGTTAACGCTATAACGTTCTCAGCGATCATAATTGCTTTGGCAAAGTAAGCCAGAACTCTGTATAGCTTGTATCCCAGTTTCCTTAACACTGTTGCGTGTATGATCATGCAATTTCATGTGTGCATTCACAATTATCACTTACGTTAACACCCATAAAAAGCAAATAGTGGTTGCAATAACCTTCTTTTCTTGCTAAACTGGCTATGCCAAATTTTGGGATTATGTGCTGTGTACAGGCGAAGCAAGCAAAACATCATTAAACAGTATTTCCTGTTGGTTTATTCTTAGCACAGACCTTCACATATGTATCCAATTATAAGCGCGAAAGAAGAGAAAAAAAGAGAAAAATGTTTCATTTAGTTTGATTTTATGTTTCTTGCAATATTTCATTCGCGTCCTCTTTGGTACTTTTTTTAACGTACGAATTATATTCTACCCATATTGACTCTAACATTCAGATAACTGCCTCTAAGCTTGCAAAATAAGCTAAATACAATGGGTTTTCTATTATATCTAGATATGGTTCTCGGCTAAAGTCTAACTTAATTAGTCTGGAAACTCTTAATCTATCCAATTCATTAATTTTTGCTTTCCAGGTTTGTATGTCAACATCAACACATCTTTGCTTGAACAATTTTATAAATATTATCTGAATGTTAGAGTCAGTAATGGGTAGATACGATCACACACCATACCACAAAAAATATGTTTGTTTTGTAAAAGTGACATTGAAACGGAATACTACTTTGTTTGCGAGTGTAGAGCTATTGAAATGCTTCTTAAACTGTATTTATCTAAATATCTTTTTGCAAACCCTTTAGAGGATAAGCTTTTATCTGCACTGCAGAGCAGAAATAAACGTACATTGAACTTTACATGTAAATTTTTAATATATGCACTTAAGCATATAAAGGTGCTCCATGATTTGTGTAATGTAAATAAATGATGAAAGTAGTTATATGTCGGTATTGGGGGCAGTATATGGCACTTGGGGGCATATAGGGAAATTAACATGGAGATGGCACTTGGGGGCAGTGACTGCACCCAAGTGCCATATTTGGAAAAAATAACTTAGGGAGCAGAAGTGCTTATGGGGCAGAAGTGTGTTTGTGGGACAGAAGTATTTTATACCGACAGTTTATACACATACACATACACCCAACAAACAAACAAACAATTAAACATAGAAACACCATTGGCAATTTTCTTCTTTTCTAAGAGATTTGGGCGGTCCTGAAAAGGACCGTTGGAGTTTTTGTTCTTTTAATTCTTCCTCCTTATTTGCCATTTCTTCCACCAGATCTTCATTTTAGCTATCAGAGTCAACTTCTTAGGTTTTTCTTCCTTCTCCTCATCAGGAAATCAATCGGGATGGCCCATCTTCCTAAATTTCTCCTGGATCTTGATACAATGGGTGTTGAGGTGCTGGAAGTCTTGTTTTTTCTTCTGGTTCTCCTTGTCTTTTCTCTCCTTGGCCAAGGTAGCCTTGATCTTCACCACTTCCTGCTCTATGACTTTCCTGACAAGGTTCTTGGCTGTTTTAAGGTCTGCTTCTTCCACTACACTACTGAGAGATGGGTAACACCAATAGGCCTGTATCTGTTGGAGAAGATTTTCCACCCCTTCCATCAAATCGACTACTTCCTTCAATGTTCCCAGTTTACATAGTGGAACTACTGAGGCTGTCTTTATTTTCATCTCTTCCTCTGCCATGACCTCTCTGACAAGACCTTTGGCTCTTATAAGGGCTTCCATTTCCATTCTCACAATGTGTAGAGTGGTTGGGTATTGCCATTCAGCCTCTGTCTTTTCTACCAGATACTCCGCTCCCACCATGCAATCCACTGCTTCCTGCAAATTCCACACGGTTTCCATTCTCCTTGGGTTGACGAGTCAACGAGGGTGACCCAACTGGTGAACGCGCCGCTTTATATGCTGGATGTACGGACATGAAGGAAAACATACCCCCCAAAAATACAAAATCCTATGACACAGAAAAAGCATACCAAGTGCACTGACCTAAAAGAAACACTTTTTATAAATTTTTTACACAGAAGTAAGGGAGTGTTTATAGAAACACTCTATACCAACACACACCAAACATACATCTTTTAGAAGGGAAAGGGATTTTGTTTTGTTTTTAAAAAGACAGACACAAACCTCACAGGTCTGGCCCCACAAGCGGCACATCTTCCACTCCATCTATTATCCACCCAGGTATAGATGGAGATAGGAAAGGCGGAAGGGGGTTGGGTGGCTTCATTGTCCCAATCCTCAGTTGCAGGGACAGTGAAGGTTTGCCTCCTCTGCACCCTACGCCATTGTGGATGCTGTTGTGGGGGATGCTGCTGCTGCTGCGGCTGCTGTAGCTCCAGAGTCCAGTCCTCTGTCTGGGGGACAGTGAACACCTGCTGCGGCGGAGTCCTCATCATGGGTTTTACAGCACAGTTGGGCATCGGGTCAACGTGGGTGGTCCGACTGGTGAACGCACCGCTTTATATGTTGGAAGCACGGACGTGAAGGAAAACATCCCTCACACCAGAAATACAATCCACATATACATAAAAACACAAACACCAAGTGCACGGAACTAAAAGAAACACTTTTTAATTTTTAGCATAGGAAGGGTAAGGGAGTTTTTATAGACACACTCTATATAAACACACAAGGGAAAGGGATTTTTTGTTTAAAAAGACAGACACAAACATACACTTAACATACAAAACACACAAATTTTTAGGCAATCATGGAGTAATCTTTTCTAGAGATCTGGGTGGCCCTGAAAAGGGCCGTTAGGTTTTTTTTTCAATGCAGCATAGGGGCGCTTTCTTGTGAAGTAGAAGGCAAACTCCTCACAGTCCATCTTACACTACACTTCTCCTTCTTGTTGCTTCTGTTGCTGCAAGAGTTGTTGTTGTTGCTGTTGCTGCTGCTGTTGCTGCAGTCTTTGTCTCTCTCCCATTCCGTTCTTTTCCTGATGATCTCTTCTCGCAGGATTTCTTCCACCAGGTCCTGTGCTATTTGCAGGAAGATCATCGTCTTCTTCTCTGGGTTCTTCTGAATCAGTTTGTGTCTAACCCGATGCATGTTCACCATAGCTTCATTCAGTTTACTAATCTTTGCAGTCATGTTGAGTTGTATACGAGTCAGCGAGAGTGACCCGACTGTTTGGTTGTTTAGTTTAGTTGAATTAGAGACGTGTTCGGCCATTCGGCCATGTACGTCTATATACCGCTAGTGTGCGCACTGCGCGCATTTCCGGGGGGTTAATTTTGTGCACCGCACATAATTGGTCGTCAAGTGTGTTGCCAGGTAGCAAACACACCTGCCGCTTTAATGTGTGTAAAGCACACTAATACACACCACTCCCTCGCTGCATGGTTTCCCCACGAATGGGGTTCATTTAAGGCGCGATATGGGATGGTGTGTACAATTACTTATACCTGTACATAGGATTAGAGCCACAATGTTTACAGGTTACATGTACTTGGATGGATGTCTGGAGTGGACGGCTGCACGAGCTTGGCATTGGAGGCGCGAAGCGTGACGAAGTACTGAAACGCCATAAACGTCCATGATCAAATTCTGCCCAGTTAACTAAATCGGGCTGACCCTATTACCAGTTGTGTGTTAGCCACATATTGTAATTAAGATCATGTATACCAGTTTAAAAACAACTTTCCTACTCGTAACAATTTGTACAATTTCGTGTACATAGTGTACTTTAAATATTCCGAAAAACATCTTCAAACCGGGTTTTTGTAACTCATTATTAATGTTTTGTGATCTTATTTAGATATTATCAAGAGACTTTTGAAACTGTGGTCGAATGGATCGTATTTACATATTAATAAAGTTGTTATCGAAATGGTTTTCAAGCCAAAGTGAAAACCTTGAGGCATTTTGAAAGAATTCCTTAGCTTTAAAAGGTCTGGGTATTACCCCTGGCAGCGGAATGGATGCACACAGTTGTTCAGGCAGCCTTAGAACCCTTGTTGGGCGGTCTACTGCTCGGTTCGATAAGGTGAAGCATATCACGATCACTCTTCCAGTCCTCGTATCGTACAGGGGGATGTCTAGCTGGTGGTGGGCGATCAAATAATTACATAATAGCGCTGATAATGTAACCGGATTTTCACAGTAAATCGTCCCCTTTTCCTTGATGCGTGCTGCGGCGTTTTGGATCCGAGTCTTCCTGGTTTTTACCCCTCCCCTGCTCTCAGGCGCCATAATTGTTGTAAGGTCCTCGATGAAGGTCAGGGCTGCATTTATTTTGTTCGTCGCAAATTTTCTCATCGCTCCCAAATGCACGGAGATATGATACCTATAATTCCATGCTTGTTGGTGGGGCTTACCGGTTAGCTTTAATTTGCTCCCCTCTAGCTGCGGTGTGGAAGTGGACAGTGGTGGTGGTGGTGGTGGTGGTGAAGCATCCTTCCTCCTTTCCGCCGCTTTCTTTCATTGCCACGTCCTTTTCTCATCCTTCATCTTCTCCTCTGTTGTCTTCCTTATAGGCTTTGCCCTTTGTATCCCAGCTTCGGATGTTGCAGCTGGGAGTGGAGTTGGTGTTGGAAGTGGCTGCGGTATCGCCGATGGTTGTGGCTCCATGACAGGGCCGCTCGACTTCAGCTAGATCTGCGCTCGTCGCTCCCTTTGTTGAGTCTGCGGTTGTCCTCTCCATGGTCTCCCTTTTCTCCATTCCCTTGGCGTTCTGTCTTCATAATAGCTTCTTTTTTCCTCCTATATTAGGAGAAGAGTGGTCCTCTTCTCTTGTGCTCGTAGGCTCCACCCTGTAGCCCTTAAGGGCATTCAGGGCGTATTCAGGATTATTATCTCCATTACTAGCGTTTTTAGAGGTACTTGCTTCTTCTATGTTCGCTGTCGACTGAAATGGAATGTGACCCGACTGATGATGATGATCTTTGAATTAAAGACGTGTGCGGTCATTCAACCATGTACGTCTATTTGAAATGTGTGCTGAGCACACTTATTTATTTTTCGTCCAGTGGGTTACCGGGCTGCAACCCACAAGACGATTTGATGCGTAAAGGGACGCTATTTTCGCACCGCTCCATCGCTACATGGTTTCCCCACTAAGGGAGTTCATTGAAGGAGCGATATAGGAGGGTGTGTATAGTTACATTTTCCTGTTCATAGGAATATAACCACAATGTTTACAGGATTACTTATTTGATGAGTTGAGTCTGTCCGGACGAGGCAAAGGCGGAAAAGGATGGCTGGATGCGCCACTGCGTCCCAGGAGGCTCCGGCTGGACCAGGGTTATTTAGTTATTTTGATATTTTGGA
The DNA here is from genome assembly GCA_029931535.1 of Margaritifera margaritifera. Taxonomy (NCBI): domain Eukaryota; kingdom Metazoa; phylum Mollusca; class Bivalvia; order Unionida; family Margaritiferidae; genus Margaritifera; species Margaritifera margaritifera. The sequence goes on from JAQPZY010000966.1 coordinate 276,810, forward strand.
CAAAAAGAAAATTGTTGATGTATCTAGTAATTTTTATTGTCTTATTATTATTTTTGAGAGTTACCATTGTACCATGAAGCTGTAAGCATGGGTTAGTAGTGAAAGTAATGGATTCACCTAATTGTAATGTATAATTTACACTGAGAGTTAATTGATTGTCATCCGAGAGTTGCTACTTTGTGCGGCTGGGCTTGATAGTCCCGGATTTAGGACCACCTTATAGTAGCTAATTTATATCGGGTTTTAGTCTTTTAATATTTGATTGAAATGCCTGTGCTGTTGGCATACTTTGAAGATGAATAGGAATCATTAACCGCTTTGTGCAGTTTGGGCCTGATGGTCTGGACTTGGTACCACATTATATTAGGTAATTTATATGGGTCAGTATGTTTGTCACTGTATCCCTAAGTTATAATTCTCCAATTAGATGGCACCTTGTGCGGCTGGGTCTAATGGTTTGGGTTTTGGACCACCTTATAGTGTTACTAATTTTAAGGTTGAAGTTATCTCCCTTTGTTGTGATGGAGTTATATGTTAGGGAAAAGAGAAAAGAGAAAAGAAAAAAGAAAAAAAAAAGCAATGGAAGAAAAAGAGACAAAAAAAAAAGGTTACAATTTGGTCAGAATAGGGTTAATTGATCTCCTGGAATGGAGTTGTTGTTATTAGTATTTATGTTGTTAAACAGTATGTGGAGATTGGTGCCTTATTTTCGTTTTTATTTTTAATTTTATCGTGCAATTTGAGTTTGAAATTTGGTTTGCCACTAAGTCATATCCATGGGAGTGGAGATTCTCCCTGAGGGGCTGGGATTGGGTCGCCTTTGCGGCGCACCTGGGCCCCTAATGGTCCCGACCTACCAATCCCTTCCCTCCTGGGTAGGGCCCCTCCTCTCCCGCCTCGGACTTGGGGTTTGCCGTATTATTTGAAGGACCCTAACTTCATACGAGTCTGGGGTTTGAGGTTTGGCTTGCCCCTGGGTCTTATCAATGGAAGTGGAGATTCTCCATCCCTGGGGACTGGGATTGGGTCGCCTTTGCGGCGCACCTGGGCCCCTAGCGGTCCCGGCCTACCAATCCCTTCCCTCCTGGGAAAGGCCCCTCCTCTCCCACCTCGGACTTGGGGTTTGCCGTATTATTAATAGGACCCTAACTTCATACGAGTCTGAATTATCCTCTGTTTTATGTTCTGAAATGTATTGTGCTTATTCTAGTTTTGCATACTCTCCAATGTAGAACGATGGCCATTAGAGTGTTAAATTTTTCCCCTTTTTCCAATTTCTGAGACGCATCCCATTATGTTGGCGTACACCGATTTAATGTTGTTATTTCCTTCTTTAAGGAAGTCCGGGTATGTAAGTCGGGATTTTTAATTTGGTTTGTTTTTCTTGGAATGTTCCAATGTTTCTGGTGTGGGACAGTTTGGGCAGTTTATTCCTGCTAAGTTTAATCCCGACACATACTTTCCAAAGCTATTTGCTTGCAGGGTTTTATCAATTTTTATCCTGTTTATTATTTTATAATCGTAAGGATTTGCCAGGATTGGGTGTTCGATATTTCTACTGATTTTCTTGTGCAGATCTTATAGTCTGCGTCCTTTTTTGGAATTGTCCCATTCCGACTGCCATTTTTGGTTAATTTTTTTCCTGATTATACTGTAGATTTCATGTACGCTATAGTCCAGTTCTTGTGTTGTGGGCTCATTCAGTCTGTTTTTGGTTTCTGTATCGGCCTTCTCATTCCCAGGGATGTTGATATGAGAGGGCACCCACATACATTCCACAGTATGGTGGTTTTGTTCCAGGAGTTTCAGTTTGAAGCAGACCTCTCGTAGTATGTTCTCTCTGCTGGTAGAATGTCCTGATTCCAGGGAACGCAGCACACTGAGGGAGTCGCTAACGATCACTGTTTTTTGCTTTTTAGTTTCTTGTCTCCATTCAATGGATTGTTTAATGGCCCAGAATTCGGCTGAGTATATTGAGCAGAGATCCGGTAGTCTCGCCCCCAGTGTGATGCCTTCCCTGGGAATTACCACTGCTGCCGCAGTGCTTCCTGGGTCCGGGGATTTTGAGCCATCGGTGTATACTATGGTGAATCCCTCGTATCTTCTTTCTATTTCTTCAAGGATTTTTACCCTTATTTCCATTGGTTGTTCATTTTTGCTCCATACTGTAATGCATTTAAATATATTATGGGGGGGGGGGGGGGCTTATTTGCCCAGGGGGCGCTATCAGGATATTTTATGATTTCCGCCTGGATATTTGTGATGTTTAAATCCCTCTTTAATTCTTGTATTTTTTTCCTCCTGGTAGGTTCATTAGCAGTTTGTGTCGGAATGGTTTGTTGCATTTATCAATTGGTTTTTGGGTAAGATGCCCCTTGGTATGGACCGATATTCTGGCCGCATATCTTAAGAGAAGCTCCTCCCGTCTCAGATTGAGGGGTGGTTCCCCTGTTGGAATGTTAAGTTCGTCTCCAGAAATATTCAGGAGGGCTCCGGTGCATATAATTAGGGCCTTACGCTGAATTTGGTCTAATTTTTTTAGGATGTTAGGGCGAGCCGAAGCGTATGCTTGGCATCCATAGTCTATTTTTGACCTAATCAGAGTTCTATATAGGGTGAGGAGAGTAGACTGGTCCGTCCCCCAATCGGAGCCCTTAAGGTTCCGGAGGAGGTTAAGGTCCCGTCCGCATCGTCTCACTAATTCTGCTAGGTGATTGTCCCATGTCCGGTGTTCATCGAAGAGCATGCCTAGGAATTTGGCAGCTTTTTCTAATTTGATTAGAACTCCGTTTAAGTATAATTTTGGGGGTCCCCTACGGATGTTAGTTTTAGGGGAGAACATAACGCCAACCGTTTTACCGGGGGAAACTTTGAATCCCCACCTGTCAGCCCATCGATCGATCCTGTCCAGCTCCACCTGCAGTCGTCCGACCACAACTTCGCTGTCAGGGTTACCCGCTTTCCAAATCACGCTATCGTCGGCAAACTGAGATAGGTCCAGGCAGGATGGGTCGATTGATTTCTCCAGATCATTTATCATAATATTAAAGAAGGTCAGACTCAGAACGCTTCCCTGGGGGGTTCAGTTTTCTACATTGTGACATTCTGAGTATTGATTGTCAACCTTGATTTGTATGCTTCGACCCGTGAGAAAATCCGCTATCCACTTGTGCATTCGGCCTGATAAATCGTAATGGTTAAGTTTTGCTATTAGACCTTTGGTCCACATTGGGTCGTAGGCCTTCTCGAGATCTAGGAAGATCGCGATTAGGTTACCGTCCATTTTTCTCTTAACATTAAATGCAAGTCTGATACTTGATTCCAACCGCATTATCTGGTCCAATGTGGATCTTTTATTGCGGAAGCCGCTTTGATTGTGGGATAGCAGGTTTTTACTTTCCAGGTGGTATTTGATCCTATTGTTTGTCGTAATCTCCATGATTTTACATAGACTAATTTTTTAGGGAGATGGGCCTGTATGAGTTTATGTCTGCCGGATTCATTCCGGGTTTCGGGATTGCAACAACTATCGCATGTTTCCACTGTTTTTGAATTTCCCCGACCTCCATGAAGCATTCAGCGTACACAAAACCATCAAGGCCGTTTTTTCAGGGAGATTTTTGTATATGTCGTATCCTAATGTATCCTCCCCGGGTGCTGTAGGTTTCTTTTTCCTATTTAGCGCTTTTCTCCATTCGTATAAGGTAAAATCCATATTTAAAGGGTTTGATTGGTCGCCCCTATCTGTGAACTGGGGGGTGGGGGTGTGTGTCTTCTACCATTTTACGATATTTTTTTTAAAGTTTTGAGAATGAATGGAGTTGCTGCTCATGTTAGCAAAACGAAGGGCTAGATTTTCGGCTTTTTCCAGATCAGTGGTAAGCCCTGCGAGTCTTGGGGACGCTCGTGCTCTTTTTCCCCTAAGTTTTTTAATTTTGTCCCATAGTTGTTTGGAGTTCTATAATTTAACGATGAGTAGAATGTTTTCCATGATGTTTGTTTTGCTTGGTTAATGGTGTTTTGGCCAGTAATTCTCCTTCCTTGTAAGCAAGAAAGTCATTGGAGTTTTTTGTATATCTAAACCGGTTTAACGCTGTCTTTTTCTCCTTTATGGCTCGCTTACAGTCATTGTTCCACCATGGAATGGACTGTTTGCTGGCCCCTCCTCCCGTTTTTGGTATACAACGCTTATCTGCCGAGGATAGCGCCTCTACGATGTTTTGATTGAAGGTTTCAATATTTTCATTGTACAGCTGAGCGTATGTAATCCCTTAACAAAGAGAACGAAACGACCCCCAGTCCGCCTTATCATCTCTCCATTTGGGGGTATAAGTTTTGATATTTTTATGAATTTTGGTGTGGATGGTGGTCCATTCTGGGAAGTGGTCGCTCCCTAGGGTCCCTGATTGATCTACCTCCCAGTCAGCGATTTCTTGGGCGAGCATATGGTGAGATCAATGGCTAATATTTTCCCGTTAGTCGGGTTGATTCTAGTAACGGTTCCATCATTTAGAATTACCAAATTTGAAGTAGAGATCCACTTCTCAATATTCGCCCCCCGCCTATCCAATTGATTTCCTCCCCATTGTACACTGTGGACATTGAAATCCCCACATATGATAATAGTATCCCCTAGATTTTTAATGATTGATTGAAGGGTTGCTATTTCGGTATACTGGTTCCCACCTGGATCGTAGATGTTTACTATTATTAGGGGAGAGTTACCTGTATTTATCTTTATTATCTGGTGTTCAAGCGCAGTGTTATCATCTATGGTTGGTGGGGTGCTTACAACAGACTCGCTCGAGATAGCGTCGCTAACATAAGTTGCTAGTCCTCCCCTTTTTTTAACTGGGGTCTTTGTTTACAATAGTTAGTTGAATAACCAGGGATTTTTGGTAGAGTTGTTGTTTTCTCGCTCAAGAGGGTCTCCTGCAAGCACACCACATCCGGTTAAGTGTTTTCTTTTAGAATCCACACTGCTAATTCTGCGACATTTTGCCTAATGCCTCTGCAATTCCATTGCCATATAGTAATTGCTGGTTTTTTATTCATTTTTGTTGTTATATATTTACTTTTTTTAAAATTAGTTGTTTGGTTCTTCCTATGTTAGATTTTTATTTCCTAGTTATCCTCATTACGCTCTGGCTTGAATTTTTAGTATGTTAGTAATGGCGGAAATTTTGTTACATAGATTGTCAGCTGAGATTTCTTTAATTTTCTTTAGGTTTAATGCCTCGTTGATGATGTCTTTAATTAGGATAAGCACCTGATCTATAGAGATGTTTGCTACATGTCCTACTTTTCTTGAACTGTTTTCGGGGATTGGTTTAGGGTTAACCTGGGTTTTTTTCCCTGTGTTCCCGATTTATTTGGGGCTTGCGTTGTTTGTGCCCGTTTGATATTATTGTTGTTTAAGACGTTCGTATTTTCTTAATAGGTGAGGTAGGTGTGTCTTCTTTACCGTGATGTCTATGATTTTTGGTTTTATCTGAATTTATATTGAGGTTTGCTGATTGGAGTAAGGGCGGACTCCTTTCAGATTCCTTGCTACATATTTTTCTGCTACTGGCCTCTTGGCTAGAGGTGTGTTTGTTGCTAGGTACTTCTAGATGTTGTGTTTTATTGGGTATGGCTAACGTTTTAGCAACTAGATAAGTAACTTCGTTGTGCGACATATATTCGACGATTTTTTTTCCCCGAATAGCTGCAGGGCAGTCTAGTGAGTTGGGCCTATGTGGGAGTCTGCAGTTTGCGCATTTTGTTACTGATTACCTACATTGTCCAGAATGGGTACCTCCACATTTGTCGCATCTTCTTTTTGATTTACACTTTGTAGAGAAGTGGCCCCATCTTTGGCAGTTTGTACAGAACCGTGTTTTGTTCTGGAATTTCTCCAGCCGGTATCGTACTCCGTGCAGCCCGACTTGGACCATTTTTGAAGTGTCTTTTTTTTTTTTTTTTTTTTAAGTGTAGCAGAACTACCGTTGATTTGTTTCCCTTTTTGTTTTTGAACCTTATTGCCTCATATATTTCATGACCTCGATTTCTTAGTTGTTGGGTGATGGTATTGGGGTCCATGGCTAGGTTCACTTTAACTATTTTCTTTTATGAGGGTGAGTGTTCTACTTTTTCCTTTCCTTGTTGGTTTGATTTCATTGCCTTATGCCTGGTGATTATTACTCGGTATGGCCCTATTTTCGTGACTTCCAGGAATTTTTCTAATTGTTTGCTGGTATTGCATTTGATTATTGAGTAATTTTGTCTAGTTTGGGTAACAGAGAATTCTCCCAAGTGATGTTTCAGTAGTTCATTAGTGATACTTTCAATGCTAATTTTGTTTATGTTTATGTCTGAGCTCTTAATGAAAGCGGTCAGATCATTTGAGTGGTATGGTTTTAAGTGTTTAACCTGGTCCTTTTCCTGTCTGTTTTGATTAGATGGTATGCCATTTATATTGTTTTTATTTCCACTATTGATGGTTTTGGCTGCGGTTTGACTATTTTGGCCCTGATTTGTTTCTAAGGTTTTGATTGTTGTGTTTCCCTTTGTAACTTTAGGGTTTTTGCAGTTTATTTTTCCCTTTAATGCTCCCTTTCCCTTCCCTTGTATTGGAATGAGTTTTACTGTTTTGGGACGGTCTGGTGAGTCGGCAATTGAAACAATGAGAATCTCTTCCGCTGTTAAATCTGAATTGTTTTTTGATGATCCAGCTACTTGGCTGTTATGTATCGTAACGTTTCTAGACTTTGATTGAGTTTGCTGTGCGGGTTTTGTTTTTATAGTTTTTGGTTTCTGCTTCAAGACTTCAGAGTAGGTTTTAGATTTTGCCCCCCCCCCCCCCAATTACTCCCTTCATCCTATGTGTTTACTGTTTGATTTGTAGGGGCTGAGGTCTCAGAACTTCCATTTTTCCCTTCCTCCTGATTTCTCCCAGTATTAGGTGGGGTGGGTGTCACATTTTCCCCCGGTGTTTTCCTCAATCTTTCCGGGTTGTTAGTGTGGTTGGTGGGGGTTATTTCTATTTGGACACTTGGTTTTTGCTTATCAGGTGAGGGGAAGGGGATCGGCTGGGTGTCATTTAGATCACCATAGCTGTTTCACTCGTTGAATACGCCTTTAAATTCTATGTCTCGTTCTGGGGACACTGGCCCTAAGAATTTGATTGCTGGTGACGATATTGGGGGCGTTGCTATCCTATTTGGGATTTTCCCATTTTTATTCGGCTCAATAGCCGATAGATCCAGTACATTTAATGTATTTTGATCTAGGGTGAAGTTTAGTTTGTTTTCCCTAATTTTACTGTTTAACCCTATTTTGAAGGTTCCTATGTAATTTGGAGGAGTTGAGGTCTCTCTAATACCTGTGGTGGTAATTTTCCTGGAATTTGTTGACTTTGAATTCATTTTAAGTTGTTATTTGACGGGTTGTTAACAGATTTTGTTGTTGTTCTTGTTGTTAGTTTTTTTTTTTTTTTTTTTTTTTTTTTTTTTTTTTTACCTTAAATATAGTTTTATTTTTTTAATTATACTTTTGGACTTAGTATGATTACCCACAGTTAGTACGGATTTGTAATAATGTTTAGATAATATATGGGTTGAAGTGAAATAACTACCGGTAGCTTATTTATAGTTATAATTTCTTAAAGTTAAAATTTAAGTTTAATTTCCCGAGTATTCGAACAAAGAACCTATCAGATGGTCAGACTTCCGGACCAAGCAAGGATTCAGTCCTGGTACATCTGTATGGAACCAGGCCCCAGTGCTTTTTGTAGCAGAAAATCCTGCGATCACTCCAAGAGCTTGAGGATACACAAGGATTCCGCCCAGGCAGTTGCTAGTACGAGACCTAGCGCCTGTTTGAAAGCGTGACAGAAAATCTCGCAACAGACAAGAGCCCAACCTATCAGATAGGGATTTAAACTTATAAGCCAAATAATTATCAAACAATAGATGGGAGAGACAGAAAATCTCTTACTCCCTTTAATGATCTTTTGAAAATACAACCAGAATTTTTGGTTGTTATTGTTGTTGTTTTGATTTTTGTTTCTCCCTCCCCCTACGAATTTAAATAATTGCTACCGATCGTTTGTTATTTATTTATTTTTCCAGTGGTTAATATTAATTTGTTATGGTACTAAATATGGGATGAGAATAAAGGCCTTGTAGAATATTAGTGGTTTGTTAGTTGACGGTCAGTAAGCAATGGTAAAAACAAAATGGCAGTCAAACAATAAAAGAAAAAAATATATCAGCCTAATGGTACACAGTTTGAAAGTCCCGTAGGCTTAAATCTAATATTTCAACCTTACCCTATCTATTCAAATTTTCCGATATTATTATGAGTTGTGATTTCCTATGACTGGCTGGCTGGCTAGCTGAAGGTTTTAGGATAGCTGGAATGGCTGGAACGGCTGCCTGGATAATGGGGCGAACTGGTTACGTAGAAGGTTGTTGAAATTTTTGATGACTACCGCTGCCTGCAAGAAGATCTTGAATCGTAGCTGCTTAGGTGTGGGCCCTTAAGCCCGGCTTGAAGGTGGTCCCACGGGCCCTAAGCGGTCAGCTGGTTTTTTAACACGATTTTTGGTTACTAAGTCACAACACGTCTTATTTGAAGGGCCACAGGTATCGAATGAATGGAATGCTGACCCGACTGACTGAATGAATTTTGAATTTAAGACGTTTTCGGTCATTCGACCATGTATGTCTATTTACCCCTAAAGCGTGCAGAGCACGCAGTAGGGGTACAGGGTGTGTGCAATGCACACTATTTAATTGTGGTCAAGTGTGTTGCCAGCTTGCAACACACTTGACACGTTAAAGTGTAAAAACGCTACTGACACACCCCTCCATCGCTGCAAGGTTTCCCCCTAAGGGAGTTCATTGAAGGCGCGATATTGGGGGGGGGGTATAATTGTTTATACATGTACATAGGACTAGAACCATAATGTTTACAGATATGCAGGTGTGCGCGAAGCGCACTTACTTAATTAGTTACTCTGTTGATGTCTGGAGTGACAGGCAGCACGGGCTAGGCAAGGGAGGCGAGAAGCGTGACGGAGAACTGAAACGCCATGAACGTACATGATCAAATTCTGCCCAGTTAGCTAAATCGGGCTGTCCCTATTACCAATTGTGTGTTAGCCACATATTGTAATTGCGGTCACATTTAATCAGTTTTATCAATTTTCCTAATCTCCTATCAATTTTGAAATTTCGTGTACAGAGTGTACACATATTTTCCAAAAACAAAGAATAAATTTTGGTTTAAGTAACCCATTCAATTTTTGTGATGTTAATCAGATATTATCAAGTTATCTTGTGATTCGGTGGATAATTGATCATATTTGCGTTGAAATAAAGTTATATTCAAAAAGGTTTTCAAGCCAAAATGAAAACCTTGAGGCATTTGAAAGAACTCTTTAGTCCTTAAAAGGGCTGGGTATTACCCCTGGCAGCGGAATGGATGCCTGCAGTTGTTCAGGCAGCCGTAGAACCCTTGATGGGCGATCTGGGCTACCTGGATCGATGAGGTGAAGTATGTCTCGATCACTCATCCAGTCCTCGCATTTTACAGGGGGGACGTCTAGCTGGTGGTAGGCGATCAAATAATTGCAGAATAGCGCTGATAGTGGGACCGGGGTTTCACAGTAGGTCGTCCCCTTGTCCTTTATGCGTGCTGCGGCTGGTTTTTTCCCTCTCCCCTGCTCTCAGTCGCCATAACTGTCATATGGTCCTCGATGAAATTCAAAGCTGCATTTTTTTCCTCCCATACAGGTATCCATTTTTCTTTTTTTTCACAGGTACTGAAGTCAACAATTCACAACTGACTTTTTCGTTGAATATGTCTGTCAAGTAACTCGATGATTTAGTAGTCTCTGTACTCTGTTGCAAGAGAGCTTCGATGCGTTGGGTCCCCAGAGAAGTCAATGGAGGTAAGGAACGATCCTGTAAGTCTTTATACCACTTTCTCAACACCTTTTCTTCTGAGATCAGAGACCATGCCTCATCCAGATATTCTTCCAATTTTTCTTCTGAACTCATCATCATACATTTGTCGTGTTGTTTCTGACTCGGATGATTGATTTGACATCCATAGCAATGTTCTCTGGTCAGGGCTGTAATTCTTTCAGCCAAGTCCGTAGCAAAATAGGAGACTCAATGTTGTTCTTGTTCTGGCTATCTTGACATCATGACTGTAGTTGTATGTTCTTTTGGTTCTGGATTAAAAAAACATCGTCATCACTTGTGGTTTGTGACTGCTGTGGTTCATCCAGATCCAAAAAAAACCTCATTGCTTATCTACATAGCTTCTTCGTGTTGCATCTCTAATAGTCTAGAATCACTTCTCTCAAACTGTTGATTTCCAGAGTATTGTCAAATTCTGCAAGCAAGATGACGTTCACAGTGTTGACTAGAGCTGTGGCAAACTGAAGTTCCACACGAAGTTGTCCTGATTTTATATGGTGGAAATGTCCTTCGTCGCTGCCTTGGTCGGGAGTGAAATCAAAATTCCACAAAGTATATCCTCCTGCATAATCCTCGTACGAAATACTGTAGCTGCTGTTTGTTCCTAACTGTCCTGTGGCTTCAAACAGAGTCAAGAAAGATCTCAAGTAATTTTTCTGGGCAAAGTTCGGTTCAAAAGGTCTGGTACACAATGTCTGGCCATCTCGAGTGACTTCTATCTTGGAGACATTGAAGTGTTGAAAGTGGAAAGGATTTTGATCGATGGCTCCGTTGTGGGATGCATTACTGACGATGCCAATGAGTAAACGTTTGGGGAGCTGTCCTTGGAACACATGATCTTCGACTTTGGATCGGAGTCCAGAGGCAATGGTAAACGTTTTCACTTCCACTCGTCGCACAGGTTACTTGGCGGTAGTTCTGATCAAAGTTTGACTGATGTCGTTGGCTACTTTAGGTAACACTTCTACACAGCGCATGTAAAAGTCTGGCTTCTTCGATGATGGTTTTGTACTCGTTCGCATTAGCCATCAAATGAAAGACGATACTACTGCGATTCAGTCTCAGGCTCATCCACTCCGTTTAACAAATACTTGTCTTGCAACCACATGTCCAAATGCAAACGATCCGTCAGTTCTAAAGTGCGCCCTTGTCTGATTTTCTTTCGACGGTCGTTAAATCTCACATTGTGAGGATCGTCATCTGCAGTCAACGCTGTGTCGTTGAACTTTTCCAAGGTGTCAGGTTTCCATACTACGGAAGCATCCAGATGGGTATTTTGGGCTTCTTTTCCGTGCGTCAAGAGATTTTCCAGGTACGCTCGGTAAGGATAAGTATCCAAGCTGTTGCTGACCAGTTTGTTATTTAAGTACAAATCCACTTCGCTGAGCAACGAATGCATGAAATTATTGACGGGAGCTATTCTGTCATCGGCCCAAGGATTGGTGTTGTCCGTTTTGAGCACTTTGAGTTTCAGATACAAGTGACTGCTATTCAGATCGATGTAATCTTCGGTTTGTCCTTTAATTTCAAATTCGACAGGGGCTGAGGTCGTCAAAAACGACACAGGATTAAATTCTACCCATTGGGATTCTTGCATTGTCATCATGGTAGGTGGCACGGCAAACAGATCCAGTTCTGACTTGGTACATTCGCAAGAATCTCGGTGCATCATTTTTTTTCTCAGTTAGCAATCAAACACGTATAATTCTCTGAGAGTTCTTCTTTTCTTATTCTTTTTCTGAACACCGTGTTTATGAGCTCTGAAGGGGTTTCGACGTCTCTTTCTGCCTTGTCCTTGCTGTGGCGTTGAGGAAGAAGTAATGCCAGGGCCAGAAGTGTGAAACGAGTTTATAGGTGTCTCTCTGCGACCTAAAAGATCTTTTCCAGTTTGCAGCAACACATTTTTTTTTCTACTGCTCTCATAAAGGCTTCTTTCGGATTTTGTTTGTCGATGAGGACGTTTTGAAGAAATTCTTTTCCTTGGTTCAAAGCGGCATCTTTTAAGGCATGCAATCCTCGAGTCGCCATGGGTTTCAAAATAGGGGCTACCGTACGAAAAGCGGATTTTAACATATCTCCTAAACCATGTCCTCGTTGTCGAGCAACTCATCGGTACACAGGATACATCTTGTGTTACAATTCACTGGAGAACCGTTTTCGAAAATGTAGTTTCACCGTGACTTTTCCTTTAGAGAATAGAATATTTTGTCCCAGATCTCCTTTTATACTAATGTTGACACTGTCAAAATACGATTTACTGACAGGAAGATAATGAGGATGTACAAATTCACGGTGAACGTGATACGTGTTTCCACCTTCTTCGTACGCAGCGACGGCAGAATCCGCTTTGAAAGGAATGACTCTCAGTAACGGAGCGGCTGTGTTTCCCACCACGTTGTACTCCACCACATCGAAGTACACAAACAATAAATTCAGTCCATCATTCAATTCGACAGGGTAACGAAAATACTTGTAAAATCGATCGTTGCTGTAAACGTCTTTCATAGGAGCTAGTTTTGTGTATCCACCCAAAATATCAAACAACCCAGGACAAAAAGTGATGGACAATATTTTGGCGTCTGAAAAATGTATTTTTAGACGATGAGCAATTTTATGGTACTCGATCAGGACAGTTTTCTTGACTTTGTCTAAGGCTTTGCCAAACTGGTCATTGAAAGTAGCCGCAATGGTGTCCACCAAATGTTGAGCATTAAGATAATACCCCACAGGAATTCTCATGGTATAGCTAATCAAGGAAGGAGAATTGGTGTGTAATGATTTTTTGGATTCGTAAATGCCAGGATCATTTTTGTCCAAGTGTTCTTGCGCTTGTTCGTTCAGGATATCCACAATGAAAGTGTTTTGACCTTCGTTGATATTCATGGCTTGCGTAGGATGAATGATTTCTACCAAAGCCACTTCCCAATGAGCTTTGTGATCCAATTGTATGGACTGAGGTTATTTGGCTGTAAAACAACATAAGGTATTATTGGGAAACACATCCATAGAACTGGGTAAGGTTAAATAAAATTGGTTATTCATAGTTCGAGGGTTCTGGTGTCCGAGGAGTCACTCGTTGTCAAAGGAGAATGATGTTTATAAGAGCGCTGATGTTGTTGTTGTTGTGACAGGAAGAAGGATGACTGGCGTTGGCGTACCGTTGTGTTTGTTGTTACTGTCCGTACTATATTTCAAAGAAGGACTAGGCAGAAGATAAACAATGCAACTGCTGAGTAAAATGGTTCACAATTGTTTGCCTCCTTGTTGCAAACTCAAATTAGCAATGGCTGCTCCGATGACACAATACACCACAAAGATTTGGCAGAAAAAGAAGATTTTATTTTTAGGCACACGTTCTCCGCACCACACCCACAAAGGTTGTTTTTGTAATTTTTGAAGAGAGGAACTCTGTGAAGGAGAGGTAGCTGCTATGTTGAACGGCATGATGGTTACTTCTTCTTTTTATAGTCGACGACTTGGGATGCGGCAATCCAAGAATCAAAACTAGGAGGATATCCTTTCCAACGCACTTTGACTTCTTCCACTCGACGTTTACCCACTTTACGTGTTATTCGTTCGAGAATGCTTTCGATATCGTACAAGTCGTCTTCTTTTTTGGTCACTCGTTGCAACTCAGGCAAGTACAAAGTCCCTTTTAACACTTCTCCGTGCATGTCTTCCAATTTATAGACAGAAGGATCACGTCAACGAACTTGTCCAGTGACACGAAACAATTCGGTAGTCCACTTAGGTAAATAACCTTTGTCAAAAGTACGTTTGGTTTTTCCAAAGCGAACCCAATCTCCCGTCTTGAGCACCACTGCCTTCTTGTGTCCAATCTTAGGCGTTCCAAACAATCGATCAAACACCCTCACTTCCTTTTCAGGGGTGACTTCTTCGGGGACACATCCGATGCTACGATGGTACGATTGATTGTAAGCATTCGCCAGACGTGGTAACACGTCGATGTACTTGAGAGTGTGCTGTTGTGTAAAATATTTCCACATGCGTTCTTTCAAAGCTCTTTGAAAACGTTCCACGATACTGGCTTTGGTTTCAGGATTTTCAGTGGTAAAAAAAATGAATGTGGCGTTGTTTCAATTCTTTTTGAAAAGCTTGGTTCAGAAATTCGGTGCCTTTGTCTTTTTGCCATCGTAAAGGGTGGCGACCACTTTGTTTCAACACCAGTTTTAAAGCGCGTACTAACTCGGTACTGCTCTTAGAAGTCAAAGGAACGACCCAAGCGGATTTTGAAAATATGTCAATGACACAAAACAAATATTTGTAACCACGATTGTACGCTGCCAAATGAGAGACATCGGCTAAATCTGCTTGCCGTTGATGATCGATGCCAGCCACTTTGGTTTTGACTTCTGGAAAATTTTCGTCGAATGGATTTGTGAAACGTGTACGTCGATTGTTCTTGTAACCATTGTCGTACTTCTGGCAAACGTACACTTTTCATTTTGGTTTTAGCTGCCCGATACAATTTTTGAACTCCTCCTTAACTAGCAGCATGTGCAGGATTGTAGTAAATGCGAGCTAAAAGTTTCTCCATGTTTTTTTTGTTGCTCCTCAATAAGTCACCCACTGTTCGATACTACTTTTGGAGTCGTTGGGTATACGAGGTTTGGACGAAGCTTGAAGCGTCCCACGAGCCACAGGAGTCGTTTGTGAAGTGGTGACTTTTTTCTTGATGTCTTTTTTCACTTCTGTCTTCCCTTCTTTCTTTTCTTCTTCTGCTGAGGAAGGTGTGGACATCATCTTTTTAACCCAAGCTTTCATTTCTTCTCGTTGAGGTGTAGGGAGGGTGTCAACAAGAAAGCTGCAATCTTATTAGGTATGGGAGCAGACGGAGTTTGAAATACTTCTCGTGTGTCGTCTCCTCCTGTCGTCCCCGTGGCGGTGTTTGTCTTGGTGGTTTTAGGTTCGCTTTTCATCATGGTCGGTTTAGCAGTTTCGTCTAAAGCTTTCTGGTGAAATAGTTGAAGACGTTGCAATAGTTGACCGTACCATTGCTATTTTTCTGCTTCTGACAAATCACTTTGATCCATTAACGATTGTAATTCTTGTTGTAACTGTGACATCTCGTTGAGATAAGGATTGGGAGGTAAATGAGGTATCCGTTGTTAGTACCAACGATGGAGTTCCATCCATCGTTTGTAAGGAACTAAAGTCAGTTTTCGTCCTTCCTTAAGATCCAAAGGTACAAGTGTGTTGTCTTTCCAGAGAAGGGTGTCTTTTTTATCTTCTTTTTTTTCGTCTTTATCTCTTGACTCCTCCTAAAAGGGGTCCAGCAATCGATCCTAACAAAGAAGCAGCTATTTTAACAACGGTCCTATCAGCATGGGTAGAAATCCTCCTCGTTCCACCAGCATTTTTTTTCTTTTGACTAAGAGGTATTTTCTTTTTGACCATTTGGCGAAGAACGTTCCGATGTTTTCCTAATTTTTGTTTCTGTATCTTGGACAAAGGAACTGTTCCTTTCAACACATTCAAACAACATTCACACACGGTATCGATGATTTCTTTAGGGGCTGTTTGAATGAGTTGTTTTTGCATGGGAGGATTGGATTTAGTCAGGACGGACAACACATCCCAATGTTTTGCGAGACGAAGAGGAAGTCCTTTTTTTAATTTGCCTTTCTTGGGACGACTAGGGTGGTGTGCACTTTTTTGGGCCATCTTTGGTGTCAGGAGCAAAATAGAACTGAAGTCCCTTGGATCCACATTTCTTTTTTATACTGGAACACGTCTCCACTGATGGTCAGCACGGAGTACCAACTTCATGACAGGCATCACTCGACGATGAGGTGTTTTCAATGGACTAAATCGTGTCAGTTCTTGTTTGGATAAATCCAGTAAACTTTTTAACACGCCTGTTCTGTCCTGGACTTTGGTTTTAGGCCACTTTTTCAGCGGCAACCGCAGTGGCAAGAGCAGCCGAAGTAGATGCCCCAGGAGAAGAAGTGACTTTCGAAATAGGTTTCCATTTCTGCATCAAATTAGGAAACACAGGTCTTAAATCAGGTTTGGCAGGCATCATCACGAAGGGCAAAGAAGAAGAAGTGGTAGGAGAGTGAGACACCGTCACCGCACTGTGTGGCTTTCGAGAGTACGTGCGCGTCCTAGCAGCAGTACATCTCTTTCGGGCAGTAGGAGATGTTGTTAGTTTTTTCTTGGAGGGGCTATTCTTTTTAGGTCTTTTCTTTTTCTTGTGTGTTGTGTGTTGTTGTGGCCGGCTTTGAGGGGATTTAGTTTTTTATTTTATTTTTCTTCTTGGTTTTTGGCTTGGGAATTAGGATCTCATTTGAAAAGAGAACGAATAATGACACTTCCTAAAGAACCACTACCACCAGGTGTCAAAATGATTTGTTTTTAGTGTGTGGATCGATTCTTGAATCTGCCAGTTGTGACAACGCACTTTTATTTTTTTTCAAAAAAGCTTTGGGTTTGATGGGGTATGTGAATGATGCCTTGAAGTAATTGACGTGCTGTTAAAGTAAACCATCGTAAAACTTCTTTGATACTAGCTTCTAACAAATGGGCACGGACTTGTGCATTTTTTCGCGACTGATGCCAAACAGGGCACGAATCAATTTGGCAGGAGGATGAGATTGAAAGGAAGTCATCTTGAAGACTGTTGGAAAGAAATGAAGTGGTGGATGTTTTTATAGTTTTTTTTCTTTCAGAGAGTTGCCAAAAAGGACGTGTAAATGACGGGACCTCCTTCTTGACACCAATGGTGAAACAAATTGGTACGAAATCTCAAATAATCTGCAGTGTTGGGTTTAAAATCGACAAGTAAATGCGCATTAGGAGTTTGAGTGGCATCGTCGTACGCATAATTCAGCCAAGGAGTGCCTAACTGTTTGGCTAACACTCGCAACTGAGATTTGTCTCTGGGGCTTTTAAACAACACCACATAATGAGCATTGAGACAGATGGTACGATGGGCTTTACTTTGTTGAAATAAATTTTGAATAACGTAAATGATACTGGCATTGCGATGATGTCCTTTTCGTGTAAACCAAAGTTTAATTTCTTCTTCGTCTTCTCCTAACATGTCATCGAAGACGACCAGATGTGTTTGACTCAAGTCAGACACGATCCCATCGTCTTCGCGAGAAATGCTTTCTACAAACGAATTGGCTTCTCCTTGACTTTCTTGGAGTAAAGTGAAAGACGATTGCCACTCTTTGTAACACCACACGATACGTTGAGGGGAACGATCAAACAAATGAGATTTCTGTTCGATCAAACGTTTGACAAATTCGGTTTTGCCTGAACCACTGGGTCCAGTAATCAACATGTTAAAAGGATGACGCAGGCACAAAGCTTCCCAACTTTGACGATCTAACTTTTCGTCAATCACTATGACAACAGAAGAGGAGGAAGAGGATGCAGCCATGACTGAGGTATGGAGAATTTTGAGAGGAACATGAAAGACACAAGACATTTTATACATTTCATACACGTTTTAATGTTTTAAACAACAAAAAAAATATTTACATGTCCAGAATTAAAACACGAAAACACATAAAGCAAAAATGTCGTGATGGTCTCTTTCTCTTAGGTCGTGTTAAAGAAGTCTGATACATGTTTCTCAGATTCTTTAACTCTGCTAACATATCTTGTAGCAGATTCACCGTTTGATTGTCACCACTCCCTTCCTTCTGTTCTTCACACTTCAAAGATTTCTGCTTCTCTTCTTCTTCTTTTTCTTCTCGCTTTCTTCTTTCCTCTTCTTGCTGAAGAAATACTTCTTCTGCTTCTCTCTGACGCTGCAAATTTATTTCCAATTCTTCCTTCTGTTTCTTTCTAAAAGTATCGATCACAGGTAAGGATGGAGAAGAAGGTTGTACTACGGTTGTTTCAGGCAAAAATTCTTGCGACGACAGAAAATCTACAAAATCCAAATTCAAATCTTCTGGATGAATGTTGACCACTGCAGTCGTCGTACTATCATTCCGAACATAAGAGCTTTCCGTAGCAGGCTCACCTCAATACATAGTCTTCGTTGTATCAGCCATACTCAAACTATACCGCAATGTAAAACCATACGAAAGCTGTGGCGCCTATATACTGAAGGTGACGCCACACACCAGCTCTAAGAGAGACCCTGCATTTTGTAACGCGCGTTTGGATTGGTGGACCATTTCGATCGTTTCGATCCGCTCTTTGGCTATATATACCAGCGTTTTTGTTACATAGTTTCAGTCGACGAAAATGGCCGAATGGCCGCACACGTCGTTAATCCAACGAACGAACGAACGTACATAGTTTCACCTGTTCTCAAGACAAGATGTATACTTCAGTAGAATCTTCAAGTATCGTATCGGGCATGCTCTTCAACCCGGACTACCCCATGTACGTCAAAGCATCATGGGCTATTACGAAGATTACGGCTACAGCTATTTGGAAGAGACGGATTTATGTGGAGAGTCAAGGGTGTCTGCAGCGGGTGCTAATCTACGGACATGAAGTGCGTAGATGTTTAATGACACGAAGACCAGTGAAGAGGTGTGATATACGTTAACTACCTTTGGTTAACAAAACTCCAACGGTTCTTTTCAGGGCCACCCACATCTCTTAGAAAAGAAGAAATCTTAAAATTGCCAACGGTGTTTCTATGTTTCTATGTTTGTTTGTTTGTTTGTTTGTTGGGTGTATGTGTATATTCTGTCCGTATAAAATACTTCTGTCCCATAAACACACTTCTGCCCCATAAACACTTCTGCCCCCAAGTTATTTGTTTCCCAAATATGGCACTTGGGGGCAGTCACTACCCCCAAGTGCCATCTCCATGTTAATTTCCCTATATGCCCCCAAGTGCCATATACTGCTCCATTTTTTCCCAAATATGGCACTTGTGGGCAGTGACTGCCCCCAAGTACCATCTCCATGTTAATTTCCCATATGCCCCAAGAGCCATATACTGCCCCCAATACCCACATATAACTACTGACGAATAATAATGACATAGCTCATTATTTGTTAATCTCTCTCTCTCTCTCTCTCTCTCCTTCACATGCTTGTTACTATTTGTTTATTGACCCTACACAGTAAAAGTAAATGTAAATTTTATTCTACGATCTTAAACATAGAAAGGAAACTCCAAGAATCTTTTAATGTAAACTCTGATGAATAATAATAATATATTTCATTATATGTTTATGTATATCATTTTTATTTTACTCACGTGCTTATTATTTCTTAATGTTACACTTATTATGTAATTTGTGCCAGTGGCCTACATTGCCTCAATAAAGTCAATTTATTATTTTCTTTTTTATATATGTATAATTAGAAGGATACAAAGGGGCTCCCATTGGGTATTCAAGAATGACTATAGAAATAACAACAATGAAAAATTTTATCCATATATATATTTTATTTCTCAAATAATGCCTGTCACACGTGTATTGGAAAAGTCAGTTAAAGCTTTCTTTGAATCCCATGTGTGATTTTTGTTTGTATGTTTGTTTAATTGATCTATCGTATACAAAACTATTAAATGCTATATAGTTTTATAGCATAGCTTTTCTCTTGGCATTACCAAACACTGGAATAAAGTAGTGTGTACTAATTTTAATATCTACATATTTCGAATAATAATAATAATAATAATAATAATAATAATAATAATAATAATCATCGCAAGAACCCACTACAGGTGTTTGGATTCCGGATCTTTTTCGTTTTATTTGTGTGTACTCTATCCCGAAGTTCCAGTTTTTGTGTAGGGTTGTTGAACAGCAGGTACAAAATGGCGGGTGATTTGAACTCCTTCTTCTTTGAAAAAGAAGAGAGCCAATGGCGTTTTCGAAGCAATTTGGAAGATATCATTCAAAAAGTTGACATTTCAAAAATTTACCATAATATTAATTATACTTTTACTTGAACATTAATGCTGTATTGTTCTTTTTAAGGTAGATATAGGAATTTGTTTTGACTGGAGGGGAACAGGCTGATTCGGACCATGGCTGATTCGGACCAGGCTGATTCGGCCCAAATTACAGGCTGATTCGTGCCGTGTGAAATATTATTAAGTTTCATCTTAGATTTAACAGCGATATTTACATTTGTTGAAAATATGATATTTGTCATTATTTTCTAGGTACGTTCAGCAGTTCAAATATGCAATTAATGAAACAAAACCCCGATTTTACGCGAGATAATGACGTTGTTACGGTTACTAGAAACACCGAAATACACATGTATTTAGATGTTCTCTGTGTATATATCGGTGTACACACAGGAATTATGATTTGGTTTTGTTTGAATAGTAATATAAAGCAAAATAAAATATGATTGGAGTGATTTTTGTATGAATTATTTACTTTTTTCCTAGTTATAGCACTCGTCACTCAGTCGTACTTTATTGGACAGGTATCATAAACGGCTGATCGTTCCGGAATAGAAGTGGTATGATAAACGACTGATCGTTCTGGATGACGATAGCGAATCAGAAATAAATACGCCACAACTCCTTCAGGGAATAAAATTAGGAGAACAACATCTAAAATGGGATGATTTTGAAAACAAGAACAGCCCATCCCTTGAAGTTCAAAGGGAAAAATAAAAAGAAGAACAAGAAGAAGAAACAAAGGAAACTCAAAAAGAAAAAAGAGAACACAATAATGGTAGAAAAAACGATGGCTCCATATTATGTCTTGATAGAGCCAATGTTTGATGAAACAGACAATCAAGAGAATACCATTTTATCGCAGGAAGGAAAAGATGAGAGAAATGCCACTGTTCCAAATGTCCTCTCAGAGATCAGAACTGAGAAGGAGATAGAGGAACAGAGTGTACATATAACCATGCAGGAAGAAGATTATAGTAAGGTCATGGAAGGGATATTCCCAACCACCTTTACTCCCAAGGCGTCATATAAAAGAAAGACGGAACACTTTTTCAGCTGAATGGCCTTCAGAGGAGGATGTTGATGAGATGATCCATCAACAAAGATCACCCAGAGCAGGGAGATCAACCTCCTTGCCGAGAACATACAACTCGGGCAAAAACATAAAGAAAATCACTCTAGCAGAATATAGGGAAAAAAGATAAAAGTTCAGAAAAACCAAATGTGAAAGGAAATGATATAGGATAGGAAAAAATAAGGATCAAACAGATGATGCAGAAACAGAAATTAGTCTAAACTTAACCCAATAAATTCAAGAATAATAACAATTAACAATTAGGAGTGCAAAACAAGTCAGAACAGGTGAACCACCAATAGGACTAGTTGATGCTCATGAGAGTATTTGCTTTTATGATAAATGTGAAGCTTTTGAAAATCATTGTGCTGGAATTTCAGAAAAATTTCTTAATTACTTTCGGAAAAAACTAAAGACGAATATCAAACTTAAATTCAATAATCCATTAAGAATCTATCAGGTAGACAGCATGTGGAAAAATAATAACTATGAGTCTATGAACCACATTCTTAAACAGACAGTTAACTGGAAGACGAAAACGCTCACAGAATCTGTACAACTGACACATGAATTAGTAACCGGACAATTCAGAAATCTGAGGAGTGCTCTAGTATGCACTGGAGAATTCCGGCTTGATGACAGTGATAAACAATTTCAATCGACAAAAACAGACTGGATAAAAATGACAGAGCAACAATGCACAAACTTGTTCAAACACTTTAGATGCCACATTGACATAGACACAAAATACATGATTTTTACGGACAGTCAGACAACTGGTGCTGCACCAAGGACTAATGGACAAAAACCTGGACAAAGGAAACGAAAAATTAATGTATGAACTGTGACAGTTACTGCTAAAAAAATCTAAACATGAACCAGAGATTTTGTCATAATGTGCTATATTTTGTTGTTTTCGGTTCGGTTTTTATTTTACCTTGTGTAACATGAATTGAAGTTCGATTTTCAAGAGGAACAGAATCTTGAATACTGTTGGATTCATTAATTCATCTGCATGCTCAAATTATTCATTCATTGAAATCTGATACCTTATGTATGTAATTAAATGTAAATACTAACTTCTGCCAAAATGCTTTCCTGTGTTGTCTTTGTCTATCATCTTATATCCTGGCTTGTTACAATTGCACTCTTAATCTCACTCTTGCATATGCTATCTTATATACTTTTGGTACTTTGATACTTTTCACTTTCATTCTGTGTATGTATTTCAATTCGCCGTTTATCATACCTGTCCAATCAAGTAAAGAGTAAATAATTCGTATAAATTTAAATCAAAATTTATTTTGCTTTTTATTATTATTCAAACAAATATGCACGAAACAAAAAATTAATGTACGAGGTGTGATAAATACTGCTAAAAGATCCAAACCTGAACATTGAAATATACTTCCCTGGAGATTTCGTCATGAACAGGCTGTGGTTTATATAAATGTGAATCAGGCACATGATTGTTTTCGGTTGGATTTATTGGACTATATCAATTAAACAAAAATGGTTAACGACAGACTGTCGACTTATTATTTTTCATACAAGCACTTATTATTTTTGCAATGAAGTAAACACCTTTCTCAACCCCCCCCCCAAAAAAATTGTTTTGTCCTTTCTCATTAAAATGCACTTTGTCTGCATCATAGTCTTTTGGGAATCTAACATTTGGTCTAATGAAGCCAACATTCAACCTCGAAACCAGTTTACTTATTTTTGTGTCTTTGGGCATTAAATGAACTCTTTGTCAATTCCGAATCCTTTATGAATATTCCCCGTTCACATATTTCCAAGAAGAGGACTTTCTTAACACCCTTACAATCAACTGTCATATCAACAAAAGCAGTATATAAGTACATATTTCACTATTGCCAAATATTTGGAAACCTTTGAAACAAAAATTAAATTAAATGCTATTTATTTGTCAAAAACTATTTAATTAAAAGTTAAAATAAATATATAATATAATGTCGGCGAGTACTTTTGATTCTTTTCACTTTAATTCTGTGTATGTATTACTACGATTCGCTGTTTATCATATCTGTTGAATCAAGTACGACCGAGTAACGCCATCACATGAATTGTCTATAAATAGGAAAAAAATAAATAATTCATATCAAAATCACATAAATCATATTGTATTCTGCTTTATATTATTATTCAAACAAAAACAAATCATAATTCCTGTGTGTACACCGATATATACACAGAGAACATGTAAATACATGTGTATTTCACTTTTTCAGTGTATTTCGGTGTTTCTAGTAACCCACGTTATTATAATAATGCAAGACTGTTTATCTTGCGTCGGCAATTTAATAGTGAAATGTTTTCAAAGCAGCTCATACACCTTTGTGCAATTTTTTTTGGGCGAAATTCTCATTTATTTATAGCATACTAAAATATTAAACTGGGGTTCTGTCAGATTTATGATTTAATTCAATACAATATCATACGTCAATATTATACATCTATATTCTGCTAATGTTGTGGACCTCGTAATGATTAAAATAAAGAAAATTATTAATGGAGATGTTATCTCTGTTGAAAGATGAAACATATTTTACAAATCTTTGTTCAGAGCACAGTATGTTATTTGTTTTCTGTAAATTTCATAATGAATGATTTAATTTTATGCAAATTATTAACTGCAGAAAATGGTGGAAACATGGCACAAGCAGTAACATTTATTCGTATATATATATATATATATACCTGATTTATTTTAGTAGCTATTACTGTTTTCGCAATCATAGTAAGAGAATGTAATATAAAGTTACCCATGGTTTTTATTGATTTCTCATGCAAATCGTGCTTTCTTCGAATTATATTTACTCCCAAAAATTTTGTGTAAAGAGTCATTGATGAGTAACACAATGGTATAACGTACTTTACTACTATCACTGAATTTTTATCTTTTGAGTAATATTTTGAACCAGTAAACCAACTTATTTAAAGGCATTAACATACTCAGACCAGTATAAAGAGAGGACAAAAATCTTACCAAACATTAGCATACTGAGACCAATATATATAGACGAAAACAAATTAACTACATGGCCACAGTTTTCATAATTGTTTTTCAGTGCTATTAATTTTATTATTTATCAATACAATAAAGTAAACTATTTAAATTTTGCACAAAAGTGAATGAGATGAACAGTCTTTCATCATTTCATTTCATTATATATAACAATGCCCTTATCTCGTAAAATTTGGGTTTATTTCCATAATATGCAGATTTGAACTGCTCAACGTACCTGGGAAATAATGAAAAATATAATATTTTAAACAAATGTAAATATCACTTTTAAATCCAAGACCAAACTTAATAATATTTCACATGGTATGAATCAGCCTGGCATTTGGTCCAAATCAGCTCGTAATTTGGGCCGAATCAGCTATGGTCCAAATCAGCCATGGTCCGAATCAGCCAGCATTCGACTGGAGAAGCCGGTTTTAAATTTCTCAGCCACTTTCCCATGTCTTTTCCATTTGTTTTTTGTCTAGCCTACCTTGGGGGAAGCTTGACATAACGATCACTTTGGTGTACGTGCATTCATACGTATGCCCACAAACTAGATTAACCTCACTGTTACAGATTTGTATGTGGTCAGTGTCTGAAGTACAGTTTGCCACTCAGTCCTGTTAACAGGTAAATGGACAGAAAGTCACAGGACAAAAAGTCACAAATACACATAGGGCAGAAAGTCACAATTTGAATTAGCATAGCAATGGTGGACATGTAGGACATAGTCAAAACTTCACATACATAGGATATAAAATCATAAGATGAAAAGTCATAACAGAACTTTATTATAAATTATTGTTAAATGGTGTAATATGTTTAGGATTAAGAACAGCACTGTTGATTTCCAAAGGGGATTGGTTCAGCTACCTTTTTGCCATCATGCCAGAAGCTGAAGAACTTGTGAACTATTCTGACACCTTCTACATTATTAATTAATTTCAATAGGTTGAGTACAGACCAGGACCATTGTCTTCTAACAATCCGAAGACTACCACCTTTGTTTTCACCAGCCATGTGTAGTATACACACAGCAGCTATTCTGGGTAACCTATGTCCCAACAACATATGTGAGGGATGGAATAATAAGTTTTACACCATAATAGGCTCCTTGCTCCATGGCATATAAACCTGCATAAATTGGTTTCAGAGAGAAAATGCCATAGTTACCACAGTAGTCCAGCAAGATGAAGTAGGAATCCAAGTCGTAAAGAGAGTACCACAATGCCTTGTTTCACTACACAAGAGACTACAGAATTTGTGTACTGATCTTATTTCAGACAGGAAGACCATTCCAGAATTTGTGTACTGATCTTATTTCAGACAGGATGACCATTCCAGAATTTGTGTACTGATCTTATTTCAGACAGGAAGACCATTCCAGAATTTGTGTACTGTTCTTATTTCAGACAGGAAGACCATTCCAGAATTTGTGTACTGATCTTATTTCAGACAGGATGACCATTCCAGAATTTGTGTACTGATCTTATTTCAGACAGGAAGACCATTCCAGAATTTGTGTACTGATCTTATTTCAGACAGGAAGGCCATTCCAGAGTTTGTGTACTGATCTTATTTCAGACAGGAAGACCATTCCAGAGTTTGTGTAATAATCTTATTTCAGACAGGAAGGCCATTCCAGAGTTTGTGTAATAATCTTATTTCAGACAGGAAGGCCATTCCAGAATTTGTGTACTGATCTTATTTCAGACAGGAAGACCATTCCAGAGTTTGTGTACTAATCTTATTTCAGACAGGAAGACCATTCCAGAGTTTCTTCTTGGTGTTGCTATGACAAGAAATACAGCAGTACACCAAGAATTATCAGAGTAAGATTTCCTTAACCATTTAAATTAAATCATTAATGAACTTTTGCATTAGTAGTGACAATTACAACAGTGTGATTATTTTGCATTAGTAGTGACAATTACAACAATGTGATTATTTTGCATTAGTAGTGACAATTACAACAGTGTGATTATTTTACATTAATAGTGACAATTACAACAATGTGATTATTTTGCATTAATAGTGACAATTACAACAATGTGATTATTTTGCATTAATAGTGACAATTACAACAATGTGATTATTTTGCATTAGTGGTGACAATTACAACAATGTGATTATTTTGCATTAGTAGTGACAATTACAACAATCATTATTTTGCATTAGTGGTGACAATTACAACAATGTGATTATTTTGCATTAGTAGTGACAATTACAACAATGTGATTATTTTGCATTAGTAGTGACAATTACAACAATATGATTATTTTGCATTAATAGTGACAATTACAACAATGTGATTATTTTGCATTAATAGTGACAATTAGAACAATGTGATTATTTTGCATTAGTAGTGACAATTACAACAATGTGATTATTTTGCATTAGTAGTGACAATTACAACAATGTGATTATTTTGCATTAGTAGTGACAATTACAACAATGTGATTATTTTGCATTAGTGGTGACAATTACAGCAATGTGATTATTTTGCATTAGTAGTGACAGTTACAACAATGTGATTATTTTGCATTAGTAGTGACAGTTACAACAATGTGATTATTTTGCATTAGTAGTGACAATTACAACAATGTGATTATTTTGCATTAGTAGTGACAGTTACAACAATGTGATTATTTTGCATTAGTAGTGACAATTACAACAATGTGATTATTTTATTAGTATTATGTATACTCTTATTTTGTTTTTGTTGCAAACTGTTGTAAAATATATTGAAAATATTTTTAAAAATTCATAAGTCTGACATTTTGTTTATTATGTTAATATCTCAATGAAGAAGTTGCTGTTCATTAAGTTGTGTCATATAAAAACCTGCAATGTTATGAAATTCAAAGTATGACTTTATGTCCTGTGACTTTTTGTCCTGTAACTTTTTGTTCTGTGACTTTCTCTCCTGCATTCATGTTAACAA
Organism: Margaritifera margaritifera; assembly: GCA_029931535.1. Lineage (NCBI taxonomy): Eukaryota > Metazoa > Mollusca > Bivalvia > Unionida > Margaritiferidae > Margaritifera > Margaritifera margaritifera. The sequence continues at coordinate 303,699 of JAQPZY010000966.1, forward strand.
TAACATCTTGTAACATTGGGCATCCAAGAGACAGTTCTCCATTATAGATAAAGCATCAACATAGAAGTCTTAAAACCAAGGTCCTCAACATATATGAACTAAATACTCAATAAAATTATATATCAGTAAAAACTGAAATATGTTGAAAAGCATTTACTCCAAGGGTCAAGCTAGACTTGAAATTTAGGGAGAAGTGACTTCTCCTTTTGGACAGAATAGGGAGAAGTGAGAGCAGAACAGGGAGAAGTGGCAGCAATGCAAAAAACGCAATATATATATATATATATATATATATATATATATATATATATATATATATATATATATATATATATATATATATATATATAAGTGTGTATGTGTGCAATGGTTCTCTTATTTGAATTGTGTCCTGTATTTCTCATTATGCATATTTGCATTTAACATCAGTTTTAAGCAATATTTCATCTTCAAGTAGAAAATTCTCTATGTTGTATGTATATTATAAACACATTTTGTAAGTGTATGAATGTATAATACTCCTATGCAGTGTATTCATACTTAAAAGTGTATGTTTAGATGGAGAGAAATATGCAATGTATTTTGGCCATATGACTTCAAAAATGCATAGCAGAAACTATACATTGTAATTCATTTTAACTGACAGGAGTACCTAGATTACAGTATTCTAATTACAAATAGGGAAAAATACTTAAGCAACTGCCAGCAAAGAACAAATTTAATTTTTTGTTAGTTTCTTCACTAGAAAATGTCAGCTGAAAACATTTCCAAATTAGTTTGAAACAACCCCTATATTAGGCTATAACACGCACATGAGAGCACATGTAAATGTGTCTTCAACATCGTAGTGTTGATCCATTCAGACCACAGTGGTCACTGATAAGTAATCTCATCTTTACAACTGCATTTTGAGGGAGTTGATTCTGAATTAAATGTAAATCTTTTGACTGTCATTTTTTGGTATTGTTTTTAAAAGTAGATGCATCTATTTTTCGAAACAGGAATTTTCTTCATATGACCACTCACTTTCTAGCTTCGTTGCAACAATCCCAATATAGGATTGAAAATTTATGGTTTTAATATTTGTTTACGTGCTCGTAATAACGTTGTGTATTGGTTGGATATTTTTTTCTTTGCTACTCTTTTTCGTATTTGCACAAATATGTGTGATGTAAGCTATCAACCTTGACCTTAAGTTACAGTGCTTATCAATTCGACAACGTAGAATTGTCCCATATGTTTCTGACCAACAAATTTTAATTTTTAGGCTAAATCTTTTATCACATAATTGTTACACTTTGCCTTCTATGAATTGTATAATTTCCTTGATGTATGTGCCCACTGAATTATGAAAACAGACAGTCTAATGAAGACGAACTTCCAAGACACAGCGATGTCCGCCATTATTACCCCATAGCAGGTTCACTTATGGTTTCAAACTGATTTTATGAAGAAAATAATGCAAGCACGGCTGTTAACATTTTCAAAAGATATATTTAGAAAGTGCTTTCACCGATTTTATTCTTAAAACACAAATTATTACTTACATATAGATGATTTAGTTTCAAAACACAAGTTATTAAGTTTTCATCAACAAATGATAACTTGCGGAAATCGGGAAGCGATATGTTGAGGGAGGGGAAGAGTTAATTGGTCGATCAGCTATTAAAACACATGCCTGAGAATGTGAAAGAGTTTGTTTTGTCGGCACAATTGATATGAACACATGCTAAGCAACATGCTATCTATTTCGCCTAGGGCTTAACACTACTTGGCTGGGTTGAGGGAGCATCTCAAAAGCCATAAACTACAGGCACTCGTACAGATGTAAAAAAACAAATTAAAAAAATTACAGGGAGAAGTCGTTTTCGCTTTCCTAAAATAAGAAGGCGATATTTAAATTTTTTCGGCGACTTAGTCACCCACTTCGCCTGGTTGGTAGCGTGACCCTGTACTCTTACTCCTTCCCCCTCCCAAGCTAATGGACTGTGACCATATAGTTTTCGTGGGGGTGGGTGGGGGCAGGGACATTTCGTTTCTTTTACTTAAAGATAATTTTTTTTCAACTAATATAATGGATGTAATATGAATTATTTTGCTATAAATCAGAGCAAGAATAGTTAAACTATTTGGGAGATGGGATGTTTTTTAAACAAACTCTGTTTCACCAGCAGCGGTATGTACATGATGAGCAGACTGTGAGCAAAATATTTGACATGTTGATTGTCACTAGTATCATTCATATATTGTGTCAGTAAGCATCTGCTAGCCTCTAGCCTATCTTATTATGTCTCTGTTTCATGTCATCCCCTCCATGCTGCATAGTTTATGAAACTCAGTGATAATTTGATACAAACCACTTTTTGATTTTGTATTTAGCCAAAAGGCAAGTGAGTGCCTGACATGATACATTATTAGCACATAATCACGACTCCTGATTGCGATCAATTGGGTGTACAAGAAAAGAGACTAAACATGTATGATACTCTTTGATGCAGATTGAATCATTTGTCAGGCAAGCTCTTTCAATGATGCCAAAACAGAAAAAACAAGCATCTTATAGACTAAGACTGATCAGTATCGAATGGAAGAAGATGCTGATCTTAATTGTATGAATCGTCTCCAACAAAATATGGCAATGAATTATAAAACTTTTTTTAAATGAACTTTTTGGAAATTATGGAGTTTTATGTGGCAATTCCTGTGAAAATATATGGCAAAAAATTGCAAGCTACAGCTTTTGTTGAACTCCTGTTGATATGAGATTTTTACCAAAAGTCTTCTAATGATGTCCAGTCCTAAATGAAAATGGTGCTGATCTTGCATCTAATATGGCCGTTACAGTGACTGTCTTGAAAATTGCATTATCACTGAAGAATATCAGAAATAAATTTAAACACTCAGCAGTTAATAAGAAGACAAAACCTTTTATCTTGGACTTGTGGAAATTCTTTTTGGCCAGTAAAGCATAAGTCCTTTCTAGTGGCTCTTGTTTTTCAGGTTATGGTTAAAGTTTTTCATTTGAGTACAGGCTGAACTTCCAGACCATTTGACTTCCATTTTCCAAATTCTACTGATTTCTGTATATTGGACTCTCTCTTTGTTTTCATGCTTACACTGGTAGCAAAACCAAGGCATAGCAGTTACTTTTCTTAGGTATATCAACAGTTTTTTCACAAAAAACATAAGGTAGAATGTATAATGCTATGATGTTTTCTGCCAATCCATCCGTCTGTCTGAGAAGCAATAGCTTGGTGATTAGTGTGCCAGATTCTCTACCAAAAGGGTGTATGTCAGAATTCTACCATCAGATTAGCCTGTGTTGGTTACTGTTGTATGTCCTTGGGCATGCACTTTACTCCAGTTGCCGTGGCATTGAATATCCTACTTGTGTTCCTGTGCTATAAAACACCAAACCAAATCATCTGTCTGTATGTGTTACCAATTTCATTTCCACACAAAAACTCAAGTTCTCTACCATATGCAGTTACCAGGCTTTCTGGAAAGGTCAAGGTCAGTCACTAAAAGAAGAACAATGGTTTGTACACAATAAGATTAGTTATATATCACTGACCTATGCCAAACTTTGTGGATGGCTTGCATTTCGGGTAAGGAAGAAGCCTATTGATTTTGAGGTTTCTCTCAATGGCAATAGTTCTACAGCACATATCTGGACAAAAGTCTGTGGATGTTTGCACTTGGGATAAGGTAGAAGTCTATCAATTTTGGGACTGTTAAACATGGGTTGGTGTTATAATGTGCCACTCATAGTAATTTTGTTATTTAGGCTTTTTAGTTGAAGTTTTTCATTTTGAGCATGAGCTCAACCAGCTTGGTTTTAATTTTGTAGGTGTTTTACGGCTCAACAACACCTGTAGGTTATATTGTATCAGGGCATGAGCTCAACAGGCTTGGTTTTAATTTTGTAGGTGTTTTACAGCTCAACAACACCTGTAGGTTATATTGTATCAGGGCAAATAGAGTAATGTCAGCCCAGGTGGGCTGATCTGATGCTAGGATTAGAATTAACACCCTTCTGGTTATGTATCTGATATAGTAATCACTGAACTGCTGCAGTTCTGGGCTCAATAGCAGGCTGTGACCTCTTTGTTTAATGAATGTAGCCCTAGATTTTCATTTTCAAAATACTGTATTGAGCTTTATCCTTTAATTTGCTTTAACATAACACATCCTTAGTTTGTTTTGCCTTAAGAACACTATTCTTTCTGTTGCAGTATGAGGCTATTCCTGATATACAGGAGGAGTATCACCTGAACAGCTTGTCTGTCACCCAAAACAAAGGTAAATCTATATTGTGATAAAACATGTACCAATGAATGTAATTGCCCTTTTCACTTATCTGGAGGATTCTATGAATGTTAAGAAATTAAGCACTATTTTCATACCATTACACTTTTGGCGTAATCATTCTGCTTTTTTTCAGCTAAATGCATCTTACGCTTGCCTGTATATGGATTATGCTTTTTTGGTACATTAAAAGAAATAAAAAAAAGCAATAAAAAGTTGTGTTTGACATTGTTATTATCATCTCTTTAATCTAACACATCATATAAATCTGAGAATATTCTAAAAAAGAAGACTGCTGCATAAGAATAGCATAAGAGTACATTTGTCATAGATATCCATGTACTTTCCTTATATTATATTTATAGCAGCTGTATATGACACATTTCCAAGAAAACAGACGGGTTTCTTCAATTTGAAAACTTGCCTCACAGATTCATTATATTAATACACAGAATTTGTTAGCGGACCAGTCTGTGCAATGGCAGCAGATGTTAAGTGAAACAGGCTTTATTGATATGGCTCTCAGATGTTACATGACTGAAAAATGTTAGTAAAGAGGGATCTTTTTAAACTTTAAAACATGTCGGATCAGAAAAATTACAAATCAATAGTTCTTTACACATTTAGAAAGAAGAACATCAGAGGGGTACTACAGCACTCAGGTTGAGCACATGGTAATGATTGTTGCAGAATTTGTGGAGTTGACTTTATGATCACTCAGCAAAAGTTTTACATGTAGACTAGTTAAAGTGAGTGTTGTGTATATATAATTTGTCAATATGTATATATAATTTGTCAATATGTTTTGTGGTTTGTATTCTGGTACTAATCCACATGGACTTTGCCCAATTTGTGACAAAGAACTTTAACTAGCTGCGGATCCAGGTTGTTAGCAAAAATTAATGTACATTTTTCATACAGTTTATTGTAATCATGGCATGTAATATATAGATTACAGTTTTTATGCTCGGATTACGCCTTTTTGCCACTTATGTTACGCTTATACCTCTGTAGGGGTTAGCAGGTATGCTTTTCCAGTTTGAGTTCTGAAATGTATATTCATGAATTAAAATGCATCAGTCTACTTCATTCAAATTTGATTTTATACATTTCATTGTTAGCTTGCCTGGACATAAAATCATTAGTAAAAATAGAAAAAAACTTTAAATGACTTCTCCAAAACTACTGAAAAGTATTTGACCTAGACTGACAGAAACCATCATAGCATGAAGACTTCAGATTTATACAAGTGATGCCAATCTGCCATCAAATATGACCACCATTACTAAAAACAAAAACCTTTTTAACAACTTCTCCAAAAACTTCTTCATTAAAACTGTTGAATAGTATTTTACCAAACTTTACAGAAAGCATTTTGGCATAAGACCTTTCAGTGTTAGACAAATGATGCCAATCTGCCATCAAGTATAGCCACAATTACTAATTTAGAAAAATCTTTAAAATATCTTCTTCTCCAAAAACCCTTGAGTACAATTTGACCAAACTTGATAGCATCTTGGCATGAAGCCATTCAAGATTTTAAGAATGATGCCACTCAGCCATCCAATATGACCACCATTGTTAAATTCTCAAAAAATACTGATCAAAATTTTATTATATTTGACAGAAAGCATCATGCATGAAGACTTTTAAAATTTATACAAATTATGTCTATCTACCATCATATATGGTCACCATAACTAAAGTTACAAAACCTTTAAAAGACTTCTTCATCTCAAAACTGTTGAATAGAATTTTACCAAACTTTACCGAAAGCATCTTGGCATAAGACCTTTCAGTGTTATACAAATAATACCAATCTGCCATCAAGTATAGCTGCAATTACTAATTTAGAAAAATCTTTAAAACACCTTCTCCAAAATTGTTGAATAGAATTTCACTAAGCTTGACAGAAAGAATCTTAGCCGGAAGACTTTTATACAAAATGATGCTGATCTGCCATAAAATATGGCCATCATTACTAAATAAAATAATTTTAAAAAAATTTAAACACCTTCTTTTTAAAAACAGCTGAATAGAATATGACCAAAGTTAACAGAAAGCATTATGGCATGAATACAGTAAAACCTGCCTTCAGGGTTCAATCTAGAGAGCATTTTTGTGCCACAGGACACTTAGAAAAATCCTGCTGCATCAGGGTGGCCCTTACAAACGTTTTAGTGGAGCACTCCCCATACTTAAATGTGCCACCACTTATCTGTTTTTTCTGAACAGTACAGTTCAGAAACACACTCGTTTCTGTCTTGAAAAAAAAAAGGAAAAAATATTGATAACAGTAACTCCCCTTCTCACAGTCAAAGGTGACTAAACTTGCACAGTTTGAAATATGACCCCTCGCTGATTCCGGGCTAATTTTCATATAATGTTGGCATGTTCTGCACTCATAACTTGTACAGCTCTCCCCCATTATAATGTGCCTCATTATAACACTATTCAGGATATAACACTGTACTACTATGGACCCCATGACCAAAATCATACCAATATATAACAAAAAGGGGTAAAAGAAATCAAGGTGAAACTTAGTCTTATATCTTCATTTCCTTTTTAAAAACACGATTATATAATATATTTTGATAGTGCCTGCTATACCACAGTTCTGTATATTATGCTAATCTCAATATATTGCAGTTCCGTAGGTATTGCGGTTCTCAATATAACGCAGTTTGATGCATAATACCGTCGGCTGTAATGGACCCCGACTACGACATTATAATGATGGAAAGCTTTATTACCATAAAGGAGACATTCCAGACTTTTTCTTCATGTACAGTTTAAGTATCTTACTAATCATTTAATGGCCACTTTTACTCAAAATTTCTCATTTGTTTTGTATCTTCTCAGCTTGGAGTCAGTTTTGGCAGGTATACACATTTGGTATGTCAGGCAGTGAACAGCCTACATTCAATTCTGATTGGGTATTATTGTTTACCCTGGACTGGAATAGACTGGTAACAAACAATAACCTCCAATCAGAAGTAAATATGGGCTATTCATTGCATTACATACCTTAAACCTATACCTGCCAAAATTTGTTCCAAGTAGACAAGATACAAAGCAACCGAGAAACTTCGAAAAAGATGTGATTTAGGCACCACAGTGGCAGTTAGTGACATGTACTTATGTCTGGTTCATTGTTTTTACCATACAACATTATCTGTAGGGTGAAGAAAACCAATAGTCAGCCAAGCTCCACTTTTTAAATATAAAATTCAAAACAATCTGCACTCCACTTGCAGACCTTATTATGCAGTTGTGTTTAAAAAGGATTAAATAAGGCTAGGTCAATAGTGTCAATATCCGGTATTTTGATGCAGTCATTTATAGCAGTGTTGAAACATATTTTGCCCAAGAGTCTTATCTGCTGGTAGAGTTTTGCAGGTGGTCCCTCATGACAGTGAATTTATATACAATGAAATTGATCCGTGGACAACGACTTTGATTGTAAATGGCATGCTGTCATTCATAGCAGAGGTTGTCGAATCAGGTTTTACAGTACCTTTCAGATTTGTACAAATGCTGCAGAGTTACCATCAAACATGGCCACTGTTACTAAACAATATAAAAACCTCTAAATGACTTCTAAAAAAAAAACACTCAACAAAATTTGACAGAAGCATCCTGGCAATGAGGACTTTCAAAAATGTATACAACTGGTGCAGATTCACCATCAAATATGACCACTTTTTAAAAAAAATAGAAAAATCCTTGAAATGGCATCTTCTCCAAAACTGTTAAATAGAATTGACCAAATTTAACAGAAAGGATCCTAGCATGAAGACTTTTTGAATTTTTACAAATGATGCTGATCTGGCATCAGATATGGCCACCGATACTAAAAATAGACAAAATAACTTTTAAATAACTTCTCAGCAACCACTAGAATGAGTTGGACCAAATTAGACTGAAATCATCCTAGCGTAAAGGGCTTTGATGTTTGTACAACTGATGCTGATCAACGATCAAATATGACCACTGTTACCAACAGAAAAACCTTTAAATGACTTCACAAAATCCACTCAAAAGAGCTAGACTAAATTTGACAGAAGCATAGAGGACTTTCATTTTTATACAGACAGTGCTGATCTGCCATGAAATATGGCCATTGAATAGAAAAGCATATAAATGAATTCTTCACAAAAACTGCCAGACAGAATTTGACCAAACATTACAGAAAACATCCTGGCATAAAAGGTTTTAAAATTTTACAAATGATGCCAATCCATCATTGAATATTGCTGCATTACTGAAAATAGAGAAAAGAAGAAACTTTAAATGACTTCTATGAAACTGCTGGGCAGAAATTAACAAACTTTGACAGAAAGCATTGTGATAATAAGGGCTTTCAGATTTATGCCAGTGATGCTGATTTGCTATCAAATTTGGCTACCATTGCTAAAAATGCAAAAACCTTTTAACAACTTCTCAAATACCACTTAACAGAATTTTACCAAATTTTTCAGAAAGCATTATAGCATGAAAGGCTTTTAAAATTCATCAAAATGATGCCAATCTGCCATCAGATCCAGCTGCTGTTACTAATAAAAATTAGAAAAAATCTTTAATAACTTGTAAAGGAACTGCTTTATAGACTTTGTACAAATTTGACAGAAGGTGTCCTAGCTTGAATGCCTTTCAGACTTATACAAATGCTGGTGTTACACCATCAAATATGGCTGCCATTACTAAAAGTAGAAAAACATTTAAAGAACTTTCCCTAACAAAATTGCTGGACAGAAATAGACCAATTTTGATATGAAGCATCCTGTCATAGAGGCCTTTCAATATTGGATAAAGGATGCTTGCGCCATTAGATATGGATAAAGATATAGACACTTGAGAATCCTTGAAACAGTTGTTTTCATAACATATGCAATCAACAGCATTGGAAGAAATTTCTACAGAAAGCATTCTACTGACCCAGATTTCTTGGGCAACTACTCATGAATTTTGCAGATCTCATGCAGGTGAGCAATCTCAGGCCCACTTGGTCTCTTGTTTATCATCAGAAGAGTGTGCTGCATCATTCACTAAAAAAAATGGAAAGGCTGAAAATAAATCAAGATGAAGTATTATTAAAACAGTATTAAGTTATTGATGAAAAAGTAAGTCATTTGATCATTGTGAATGCCTTGAGAAATAACCAAAGAATTCACATTTTGTATGAAGAATAATTCTGTTATGTAGCCTTGATGAAGATCTTCAGTAAAATATTTTACTTGGTGCCCCTAGAAAAAGTAATGGTAAATGTCAGATGTTCCAAAAATGAATATCTTGACTTGAAATTTAGAGCTGATTCAGCCAGCTGCTTTTTGATACTTTATAGCTGCATCTTTATTATTTTGTGAACATAACAATGTATCCATTTAATATGTAAAATCCTTTTTTCAGGATTTTTGGAGAAGACAGATTGTAGAAAATTTGGGCACACAGTGTTAAAAAGGACCAAATTAAAAGGTATGAAGTAAAACAAATGGAGGATTGGTATAAGCTTTTTAAAAATGTAAGTGGCTGATGTACTGTATTAGGATTTGGTTTGCTTTTCTCAATGCTCAGTAATTGATCCTCAGGGTTCATATGCTTCCTTGAAAAACATGAAAGTACAGGATTTTGGCTTTTTAAATTCAAGGCCCTGAAACCTCTTGAAAATTGACATTTTACTTTTAGAGTCCTTGAAAAGTTCTTGAAAATCATTTCTGCTCCTTTTATAATTAATTGGGACCATTTTTTGTCATACAGTTCCTGGAAAATTGGCATGATTGGCTCATTGACAATCTTGCTCTGTTGTCTTGCCAATCTGTGGTGTTTCAGCTTTTTGGGTTGTATCGTTTGTCATATTTTCACTTTTACTGTCTGTATTTGAGGTCCTGGAAATTTATTTTTAATGCCCTTTGAAAGTCCTGGAAAAGTCCTTGAATTTCACTTAAGTGAAAGTTTATAAACCCTGGATCCTACATTAGGTTAACTACAGCTTTCTCCAGATCTGATCCTAAAATTAGAAACCAGTTACAAGGAGTTCTTCCTATTACAGTTCCTAATTACCATTAGTGTTCATAAACAATGGATATCCGTATGGACTAAAAACACAGAAATTTATCAGCTTTTCACACTAAATAAGTATATCTTCTTGCATATAATTCAGGATATGTGACTCAGCCTGGTTGTTGCCCATTATATGAGTTGCCATATGACAGATTTTCTAAACCTCTAAAAGCTGTTGAGCCCTGATTTATTTTCTGGATTTTGGTAACAAATAGGAAGACAATTAGGTGACAGTGGCACCATTTTGGCAGTGATGGTGTCATTGTTGCTATTAACAATGTTAAAATTTTGCTTGAATACTTTTGGAATGTTGTATGCCATATGTTATAACCAGTTCAGAGGTGAACCATTGTGGTGTGTTGAAATTCAAGGTTGGAAAAGACATGTATGTTCATTTGGTGTTTACTGCTTGTATCACACATGCAAGTCTTACAACCTGTCATAGGTCTTAGTCCTACCACTTAAATTCTGTCGGTGATACTGACTCTAATTATTTGGAGCCACAGTGTCTCATTGGTAAGCATGCTAGAATCATGACAGAAAGGTTGCAGGTTTAGAATCGTGCTATCAGATCAGCATGAATCGGGTACCATGGTGTGTCTCTGGGCAAACACTTTACTCCAATTGCCTTGGCACTAAATAATCTACTTGTGTTGTTGTCCTTTGATGATTGAATGTTGACTGCTTCTAAAGAACTTCCGATGAAAAATATATCAATATCATGGAATTTGTTCGCACTGCTTCATGCTACAGTTAATTTCTAAATGCCTGTACATTTGAAGATGGTGGAACAGTATACTTTAACCTTGGTGTTGGTTGGTTTGTTGGTTTTTATGGAACTTCCAATGCATTATTGGCTATAGCATGCAGAGGAATTGGGAACTAAATGCCTTTCCCAAGGACACAACGAGGCTGCAGACCCAGGCTGGCTTGGGTGGGTATTGAACCTGTGACCCTTGAATTTCGAGTCCAATGCTGTACCAGCTTTACTACCATGGCTTCCTAATGGGATGTAATAACACATATTGATAATTTTGGAATAGGGCAATTGTTTTGTTTAGTGGGCATAAAATCTAGAGTATAGTACTGTAATCTTAGAAATAAGCCAGGCTGGAACACTGTATATGATGCTGAAGAGTCAGACAGAAAGTGTGAATACATTCTGCATTAACAAGAACTTGACATTGAGAGCGTACATGAAAGCATTATGTCTTTGGATAATATTAGGTGTTGTTTAAGTTAAACCTCTTATACATTCACTTTCCATGTGATTTATTATGTTCTACATTATGTACAGAGTGTACTGACCATGTATCACTTCATGCCTGTGTAGTAGTCACTGAGTTACATGCCACTTTGAGGACAGTTTTCAGTGAACAATGCATATTGTTGTCATTGACCTTTTCAGTAAAAATGAGTGCCCTTGTCTCTACATGTGCAAAAATTTGACCCATTTTGTCCTTGCCCTCAAAGACTTACCTAAGAGGCACAGACTTCAGGGTGGAGGTCAAAATGAAGAAGACTTGAAGGATCAGATACAGTTGCAGTTTCTTGGAAAAAAAATAACCATGTATGAAATCATACATTAAGTACATCAAGTTTAATACAGGACTACCGTAATGACAGTAAGTCTTAGGACATGAAAAAATAATAGTTTTTTTTTTAGTCCCAAGACTTATCTGCAACACTTACAGACACAAAAAATGTCAAGACAAAATTAGCAAGATCACCATATGTCACAGTAGTGACCAGCTCTTGTTGAATTACCACATCAATAAACTGTTATAAACTACTATGATTGTTTTTATGCTATTATATTGCATGTGCATATTTTCTGATTTCTCCAACATGAAATAAACTAAAGGTAAATAGACTTCATAATTCACGGGCTGCTTAGAGTTTACCGGGAGACCTGTACTATAGTGTACAGTACTTACACAATGCAAATCGTGCTTAGTGCCACTTATATCCTTGTTTATTCCCAAAAATATTAGATGCAGATTTTGGTTTATACATCATTTTTACCAAATCTCATTCTCCAGATCACATTTTAGCTAGATGTCCATTGCTGTTTTATTTACTTTGATCAATGCACTTAAGAGTTGCCGTTTTTCAGCGATATAAGCGATCCTACAAAGTGATGTAATCTGTATGAAAAAACACGTTTAATTATATAAGACGCATAGCCAGCATATATTAACATAACTGTCATATATTCATTAAAGAAAGATCATAATATATATTAAAATTCTGAATATAGATCGACTAAGATCATCATTGATCCATTTTAGTTTTGTTTTTGGCTAAACACAAAATCATAATTTTTCACACATTATTCCACCTTTGATTTTGGCAAGCTGGTTGTTTTGGCATCTCCTTTTGTTTATAATTTGTTGATGTGTCTTTTGTTTTCCGGCTTGGGTCATGAGGTAATTTTGTCCTGTGGCAATGCCTGTACTCGTTTGTTTTGCAACATTACTCCACACAAATTACTGTTTTAAAATTTAAAGTGGATTGAGAAAGACAATATGCCATGCATAATAGCAGTACTAAATTAATCATTTTATAAATTCTTTATTATGTACTGAATTTGTAGCCATCGCTGGTGTAGTTCTTTGATGTGTAATTACCTTTTACTACATAATAGTAGCACGATTACTGTAGCTGAGTGAACAGGTACTTTTTTAAGATTGCTTACATTAATGGAAACTACCACTGACTTTTTACAGTATTACAATTATTTTAAAAGCATTATTTCTGAAACTTCTTTATCATATTTTAGAGATATTATTGAAGTTTAGTGCAGTGGTGCCTATGATTCAAAACCAATGGATGTACTTCATTCAGCGCATGATGTAAACAAGCTCACTAAATGTGAGTGTTGAACCAAATACTAGTTTCATTGTTGTCATACTGGTATCACATTTTAATGAGTTAGGTATTTACATTTTCAAGGCAAAAAAAACTTAATTACTGGAGACTTTCTACAATTTTAATGCAATAATGCATAAGCTGACAATAGTAAACTAGAGCACAAAAGGGAGAAGTTACTGTTACTATCAGCACAACATCCTGCTAATGCTCAATTCTTGTGATTGCCCGATCAAATTATACATATTCGAAATAGGTAGAAATGATAAGAAAACAGAGGAAAACTAAATATATTTATTGACTTTTCAAACAAATGATATTAATTTATAACATTTCCATCTAATAATTCATAATTATATTCTCTTAGCAACCGTGAAGTCATTTTTGTTTTTAATGACATTACAATCTATAAAATACGCCGATCAATCAGTAGAAAAAATACCTAAGGTGTCCCAAGACTTACAGTATATAAAAAAATTGCTATAATTTTGTGTCCCAACCTTCATAGGTTATTAAAAAATTACTTTTTAAAATAATTAAGGGTGTCCCAAGATTTATAGTGTCCCAAGACTTACTGTCATTATGGTAATAAAAGATTGTAAAGAAATCAATTGTCATTAATTACCCCCATTCATATAATCTGATACAGCTTTATGGTTTTCATTCTGTACCCAACAATTAATAAAGGAAGAAGAGAAGACAAAGTGCAACAAACTGTCCATGGTGTTAACTTATTACTATATTAAAAATTGCATAGTACACTTTATGATAATCGTCCTGTTTTGTGTTGCTATAGGTTGTGATGTTTTGATCCAAAAGTAAATGCCTAAAATCCCATCCAGATTGTATAGATTTGCTTGAATTTTCTCCCTTTTCCAACAAAATCATTTAAAGAAACAGAACAATAATAATAATAATTTACATTACTAACTAAACACCTATTTCGAAGAGACATATTCCTTTTGGCAGTTAAATAAGGCTAAATTATGTAATGCTATCAGCATTTGGAAAATAGTTCAGAGACTGGATTGAAACAATAATTTGCCTATTTAAAATAATTACTTACAACTCAAGGCGCCGCTAGTGGCATCGTTGACTGTCAAAAAAAAAGCTTCAAGGCATTTGTTTTTATAAAGAGTAGTTAATCTGGCTCTTAATAAAGATCACTACAATAAAAAGCTGCTATATGTTTTCACAGTTTCATCCTAATAAAAACAAGACACCTATTGTTATTTGGCATGAATAGATGTGTATGTAAACTACTGATATCTTAGGGTTTCTCTTCATGAGTTAATACGGTAGCATGCAGTAGGTGATTGAGATTGTGCATTTGTTTTAAAAAAGGAAGGATAAGCTGCATACATTGTTTTACGTTTATATAGAAGTGTAGGCTTCATATTCATATCTCATAATAAGAATTAGAATTTTTAGCATGTTTGCAGGATTTAACATAATAGGTGAAAAAATATGATACAAATGATCATGAAACAGTTCTCATTATATCGATTAAAAGGAACTGATGACCAATCATACCTTATAATTATTATTATTATTATTATTATTATTATTATTATTATTATTGTTATTATTGTTATTATTCTGTGGTTTCTAATATAGTTTTCTAATGAACTCCTTGAGACCTCAACATAAATATCAAGTTTATGATGAATTTATCTGGAAATTTCTTTCCTAAAGAAAAGATATTAATTGAGCATCTATCTTTAGGTAGGAACACATGATTGATAATTAAATCTGAGCCAACATACTATTAGGAAAACAATAGATAAGAACATAGCCATCTTTTTACATAAAATCTGCCCTGCAACTCAGAGCTCTGTCTAAAATACACACACCTCAGACACACATTAAGCTGAAACCAACGAATTTTGATGGTTGATAATAATGTTTGCACTTAGACATGTTAAAATCTTTATTAAATAGTTACATGTATTTATATTCTGTTTACTACCAGGACAAGTAATATAAAATATAGAAGCGTAGAAGACTGATTCTATTGCTGCATGATACATTCTTTTAATTGATTCAGTACATTTTCTTGATACTGAAGAACAATAATCATTGAAAGGTAATTAATATTTTCCTTAGCTACTTTTGGAAAAAAATGCACATAATGAAGAATACGATTACTTTGTTACTGACCCTCAACTGTTGATTTTTAAACTCAAGTTATTCAAGATGAGAAAAAGAACAATAACTGATGAGGAAAGATTACACATGAACCCACACAAACTTTAACAGGATTGCTGTGATTTTCTCTATCAATTTAAAAAATACCGCCAATTGGGGACAGCAATAACTAGCATGGTAAAAGCATTTAGTAAATAATAGACTGCTTGGTCAACAGGGTTATTAAGTCAGATACATTGTTTACTGTTCAGTTGTGACTTCACATCATGGAGCCTCCAATGTGCTAACCCATTTATAGCTTTCGCAATAAGGTGTTATAAATAGGGCTGAAAAACCTGTGTCTTCTTATCAGCAAAGCCCGAGAAACTGAATGAATTATATTATCCAGTAAGTAAAAGGTACACATTCCCCATACATTTTCTAAGGCAATTCTCAGTGACACCTCTCTCAACTACACTGAACTTCCATCACCACTGGCATGTGTTAAATGTGTTAAGTCCACTTTGTGTGTACTGTACTATTCATGTCATTGAATTTTACTGTATACTGTAGCAGAACTTGTACCTTAAAGATTGTTTATTACGTTCTTGGATAAAACATTTTCCCTGTTTGAATGTTTGAATTTAATTTCCCTGGCCAAGTTCCTAATTATTATATATACCAAAGGCTTCTTATTAACATTCCTTTGTTATAACAATGAATTAGTTTTATGGTCTGACTTGTGTTGTCTGTCAAAGAAAATCAGCTCAATTATTACATTTTTATCACCAGACATGCCAAAGCCAGGTAAACAAGGCAGTAGTTTAAATTTCAAAAGCATAACAAAGGCACCAGGTACCAGTGATAGCAATAAATATGGTGATGTTCCCCTTGCTACAGTGCATGATGCACTATGCCTACTTGGGTCTGATAACAAGGATGTTGATTTATTGGATTATGTTAATTCTGATACTGACATTGTCACATCTGTGGGTACAGACAATTGAAGTCATCGTTTGTGAAATTAGTGATCACTGGGAAGCAACTGATGTTTCTGCTGCTGGGAGTGATGAAGACGACTGTCTCAGAACTAGCTATTGTTTCCTCAGCCAGTCAGGTTCTAGATAGAAAATCAGACATTAGACAGTACCTACAAGCTCAGAGTGACACACCTGATATTCCTTATGAGCATTTGCATGTCATTGAGAAACATATCAACTAAGTGTCTAAGATTAATAAAAAGAGTGATGACTATTGACAATTTCTTTTCAATCAAATAAAGAAAGGACTAATTTACTAGTTGTTAAGTTATTGAACAAAGACATTTTCTCAATAAAATGATTTTTATGATTCACTGGCTGGTACATGTACATGTATGTTGACACTTACAATGGACGGTAAAGTTTGTTTACTACATGTATGTCTAACATTCTTGGCATGTACATCAACATGGACAAGTACATAAACATTTTGAAAAATAAATGAATAACTTAGATATGTTTCTCAGTTAAAAAGTAGTAACAATCGTAATCCCCTGTGAAACAGTAATTAACAATCTTGACTTATGTTATTGTTTTCTATCAATTTGCAAGTAATTTTTTTTTTTGTGATAAATTTTTTTTTAAAAACTGAGTACAATGTTATTTAATTTTAAAAAGTGTGATTATATAAACTGAACAACTTTCTTGAAAATGTAGCACTCTATATGAGCAGTGTTACAGTGAGCATGAAACATTCATGTATATATTGTCATTTGGAGTATTGAAAGGCTAATGTATATATTGTCATTTGGGGCATCGAAAGACTAATGTATATATTGTCATTTGGGGCATTAAAAGGCTAATGTATATTTTGTTATTTGGGACATTGAAAGGCTAATGTATATATTGTCATTTAGGGCATTGAAAGCTAATGTATATATTGTCATTTGGGGCATCGAAAGGCTAATGTATATATTGTCATTTGGGGCATCGAAAGGCTAATGTATATATTGTCATTTGGGACATTGAAAGGCTAATGTATATATTGTCATTTGGGACATTGAAAGGCTAATGTATATACAGTGTATTGTCATTTGGGACATTGAAAGGCTAATGTATATATTGTCATTTGGGACATTGAAAGGCTAATGTATATATTGTCATTTGGGACATTGAAAGGCTAATGTATATATTGTCATTTGGGACATTGAAAGGCTAATGTATATATTGTCATTTGGGGAATTGAAAGGCTAATGTATATATTGTTATTTGGGGCATTTAAAGGCTAATGGTTAACAGGCTATCTCTTCTTTTAGACTCCGCAGCAAACAGCAGGTGTGCCAGTAGAATTTCTGATTTTAACCATCAACAAAACACAGATGAGTTCTCTGGAAAGGTACGCAATGAATATATATCCCTTGGTCTTATGACTGCATTTTTGCAACAGTGCATGTGTAATATGAAATCTAGAGGAATTTTTTTAGAACTAGAACTATTTTATGACCAAATGCAGCATATGTATGAACCAAGGATAAACATTGGGACATTTCCTCCCAAAAAAATGGTAAATTTAGATTATATCATGACATGAATTGTAAACCAGTCAAAAAAAGGGGAAAAAGAGGGATTCTTGAACTAGGTTGACTCAAATCCTTTGCTTTTCATTCACACTTATCACATTGTAAATAAATGAACAAAATGTTGAGCTTGGCAGATGCAACTGTAAACAGTCTTCCCATTGTTAATTCACCTGGCCATTAGGCCACATGAGCTTATGGTATGGCACCATGTCCAGTGTTCATCGTCCATCTGTCAACTTTTACTTGTTCCCACTCTTGATTCTATATGTTTGATAATTAGTGAGATCCATACATATTAATGAAGTGATCTTGCATCAGATTTGCTGAGCTTGTTACTACTCTGGAGTCTGTATTTATGATGTGATTTTGATCAGATTTGGAATATATGCTTATATCATTGATATATCTGAAAAGTGAGTGAGATACACACATGTTAATGTGATCTTGCATGTGATTGGTTGATCTTGTTACCATTCTGGAAGCCATATTTCTGACTGGATTTTAATCAGACTTGGAATATGGACATATATCATCAAGGTCTTGGATGAGTTCAGTAATGAGCAAGATACATGCATATTAATGAGATGATCTTGCATCAGATTGGCTGGGCTTGTTACCTCTCTTGGGGACATATTTCTGAATCTGATTTTGATTGAACTTGGAATATAGGTTTATATGATCAGGACCTCATATGAATTGCTAATGAGTGAGCATTATGCATTTTAATAAAGTGATCTTGCATCTGATTGGCTTAACATTTTAACACTGGAGACTATTTTTGATCCTATTTTTAGTAAACTTGATAAATAAACTTAAATCATCAAGTTGTCCAATGAGTTTAACTATGAGCAAGACCTGCACTCAGTAATGAAATTCAGCGCATTTAGAATCATATGCAATATAATCTGTTTTTTTCCTTTAAATGACCTGTCTTTTGTCTAAAGGAAAGCAAGGGAAGTAACCTATGATATTGACTATTGAGAATCACAAGCTAAGGGTTACAAAGCTCTTCCACTTGCTAAAAATTATGCAAAACAGATTTTTAAAACATAAAAGAATACATGATTCATAAATTTCAATATAACAATTTATAAAAATTAGCAAAAGAACACACCTTACGGATTAAACTGAATAATTTGTAAGTTATTACTGAAGAACGGTGAAACATAGAAACATTGTTAGAGAAAATGTACAGTTACATGCATTGTTGTAATTAGGAATCAGAATTTCTTTACACAGTTATAGATATTTGTTTGCAATTAATTGGTTTTTTTTTTCTTTCTAATATTGATTTTGCTTCAGTAAGATAATATTTCTTGTAAAAGCCTTGTCTAAATTTATATATTTATTTGCAGCGAAATGTTTCTAAAATTTTGGCCTCATTTGAAATTCTTAAATATTTGAAAGCAAGTTTGAAATGTTTGGTGAAATAGAGTTTGACAGTTGCTAGTATTGCTATGTTTAAGTGCCTGAAACATTTGCTATTTTTCTGTTATCACATGTATTGTTCATTATTAGCTCTACCGGTCATAGACCAGAAGAGCTTATGGGATGGTCTGTTGTCTGCTGTCTGTTGTCCGTCTGTCCATTAGCACAAGTTTGTTATTGCTACTCCTTCTAAACTACTTGGAGGATTCCCTTGAAACTGTACACACACATTCATCCCATAGTCTAGTTGGTCCTAAATGAAATTGGTATTAATCGGACATCCAATATGGCTGCCAC
Source organism: Margaritifera margaritifera (assembly GCA_029931535.1). NCBI lineage: Eukaryota > Metazoa > Mollusca > Bivalvia > Unionida > Margaritiferidae > Margaritifera > Margaritifera margaritifera. Next base: position 323,353 of record JAQPZY010000966.1, read on the forward strand.
AGTGGTCATCTTGAAAATTTGAAAATCTTGTTATTGCTACTTCTCCTGAATGGATGGTCATATCAACATATAGTTTTCACTGAAAGATGTCTTACGATGTCTGGTTGGTCATCAATGAAAATTGTGCCAATCTGATATCCAATATGGCTGCTGTGGCAGCCATCTTGAAAATCTTGCTATTGCTACTCCTACATGGATGGTCATATCAACATGGGGTTTTCACTAAAAGACTTCTGATGATGCCTAGATAGTCCTAACTGAAAATGGTGCTGATCTGATGTCCAATATGGCCACCTTTTCAGCCATCTTGAAAATCTTGTTATTGCTACTCCTCCTGAATGGAAAGTCATATCTTGAAAATATTGTTATCTCTGCTCCTGTCCAAAGAGATGGCTATATCAACATGGTGTTTTCTCCAGTAGACTTCTTATGATGCCTAGTTGGTCATAGATGAAAATGGTGCCAAGACTGTTAAAAATCTTGTTGTCACCACTCCCCCTGAATGGATGATCATTATGACATAGGGTTTTCACCAAGTCCTAACTGAAAATTGTGCCAGTTGTACATCCAGTATGGTTGCCATGACAGCTGTCTTAAAAATGTTGTTGTCACTACTACCCCTGAATGGATGATCATTGTGACATGGATTTTTTTACCAAAAGACTTCTAATGATGTCTACTTTTGTCCCAAATGAAAATGGTGCCAAGCTGACATCCAGTATGTGTACCACAGCAGCTAATTTGAAAATCTTTTTATCGCAGAAGAATATCAGAGATGGTGTTAGCACTTGACAGTTAAAAGTAAGAAATGGTCTTATCTCGAATTCCTGGAAATTCTTTTCAGCCAGTAGAGCATCAGTCCCTCTGAGGGATTCTTGGTATGACATATTATGGCATTTCATATTTTTGTTTTTAACATTTAATTAAAAGGATATCCCAATATGCTTTTCTCCTGAAACAATTCCAGATTTAAGAATAAGGAAAACCCATGGCCTTACCAAAATAATAAAGGATGTGAATTATAATTTCAATTTTATGAAAAAATCATGTGTCTCTGTAGACCAGAAATTAAAGCTTAGTCTGTAAACTTAGCTTTAAATATCTTGGATGACTTTGAATATGAGCAAGAGACTTTGCATATTAATTATGCCTTTATCTTTGGAAATAATATTTATTGGATTACAGTAAAATCGACATTATATAAAGTTTGAGAGATACTGTAACATAAGAAATTTTTGTGGTTTTCGTTGTTGCCTCAAACCACGAATTTAAATACCCTTAAAAAAATTAGCCACATATGATGTTGACCCCCCCCCCCCGCCCATTTTCTTACTGTGTTTCATTCCTAGAGATTAACAAAACTACTAGTATTTGATAAATCAACATCAATACTGTAATCTGATAATAAAATATTAGCTTTTACACGTTTGTTTTATTTTGACCCTTTGAAAAAAGAATTATAAAGCATTTTATATTGTTTAAGTGCACACATATCAGTAAGGTATCAAGTAGCTGTAAATTCCACTCACTGCCTTAAATTGATATGTGACATAAGTAAGGATAGAGAGAAACAAGAAAAAGCATAAGGTATTCAAACACTAGTATGGTAATACAGTCTTACTCGTTTATGTTGACATCCTCGGGCCCGAGGAAATATTGTCGACATAAGCGGATGTCGAGATAAGTGGGGGGGGGGGGGCTGAAAAAAAAGCACATTTCTCTTGACCAGTATACAAGTTAAATTCATCTGTAGGGGGTGACCTGTTGTCAGCGAGTGGGATTTACACTTTGAGAAAACAAACAATGGAACCTTTGAGTACATGAAGACAAAACCAGTGTGAAATACACTTCTATATTGACAAATTACATTTTGGTTACCTTTGTGTAATAAAATGCACAATGCGTTAAGTGCATGTATATGAAAAATCCATGAATTCGTGTACGGGTCTCATGTTTGAAAATGTATGCATCGGTCACATCCTGATAGGAAACACATGTATAAAAAATGGTTGTCCTCATTTGATCTAACACGTCTACACAATTCAGTACGATATTCATTGTCGCCAATAGCACATGGTTGCATAGTTGTTATTTACATGCTACAAGTACATGTGCATGTACTTAAATTGGCCTAAATTTTGGTCAGCCTGAAGCAATACACGTTCCCATCTTACTGAGGCTACCAAGTGGATGGGGCTATTCACAGGGAAATGAAAACCTGTCAACAAGTTGGTTTCAACAGTACATGTATTTATTTACGGAAGTCATCGTGAAAAGTACATACAATTGAACAAGAGATATGTGGCTGATATGATTAATTTAGATTCAACGTAACCTTTCTTTATAGACTCAGCAGCTTTCATCCATCCTGACAGGGTGTTATGTTTAAGTGAAAAGTTTTCACAGACATCTTTGCGAGATGACCCACCGTCAACTTCCTTAATAGCCAGATATTTAGTTTCCAGAGACTGTAAATTTAATCTGTGTTTTACGCAGCCATTGGTAGCCATCGTAAACATAAATAAAGTTAAAAAGGAAACTTTCACAGCACAATAAACTTGTTTTAATCACCGATCGCTTTGGAAAATGCAACAATCGATCAGATTCCATTGCTTTTATTCAAGTTTGGTGATGATTTTTTTTAATGAAGGGTGCATTGTTTTTTATTGAACATTGTAACCGGCTTGCTTTGATGAAGGGTACATGTGTTATTTAAGTCGCCGCGAGAGGCCAACTTTATAGCCTGTTTTTTTAATCCGACGTGACATTAAAGTCTGGCGGCAAGATCAACTAATTGTTGAACAAAGTACAGGTCGGAACTGGACGCTTGTCGACATAAATGATCCGGTGGCAAAATTAAAGCCTGGCGGCAAGGTCAACTAATTGTTGAACAAAGTATGGGTCGGAACTGGCAGCTTGTTGACATAAATGATTAGAAAACAAAGGCTTTGTTCAAGCTGGGACCAAGGGCTTCTGTCGACATGTATGTTTATTTTTTATCTTGACGTCGACATAAGCGTTACAAATTTGGTAGTAATAGTAGACCAAGGGACCGGGACTTTGCTTTTTTGTCAACATAAGTGATGTTGATATAAGTGGGTAGGACTGTTCTGAAAATGAAAGAAAGAATAGTAAAAACTACTAGTATATGAAAATTAAATTTAATACTTATTCAAATCGATCCTTCATTTTAGTACAGCTGTTGTTGAAAAATATAAATCCTCTTGAAAGCACATTTCATTTTATCCATGCATTTTTGATCCAAAAGAACAACAAACCTGTAAAATACTATAACTATTGCTTGAAGCACTATTAATAATGAGACACTATGCATATACATTAATTACAGCAGATTATTAAAGCTGTCACTTCACTGATTTTCGGACAAAGCCACTCTATCAACATCGTGTCAATCAAGTCTCACAGTACACACAAATGCTTGTCAGGGAAATAATCCCCAAATTGCAGAATTAAACAAGTCCAGCTTTCTCAAAACCACTGATAATTAGGTCGGATCTTTCACTCATTGTCGCATGAGCTGCAGTTATCCATTAAGCATGAATTGGCTTGATTAATGAGGTTGCAAGGTTCACTAGTACAGTGCACTGATCGTCACCAGTAACATCTTCCTTTTCCATGATGGCTTCCATGATCTGTTTAGCATACCAGTTGTGGAAGTGTGATTTTAATTCTTCTTTGTATTCTTTATTTATTGTCAAATCTAGTAATTGAAGTTGGTCTGAGCATGAGGCAGGCACAAACAAAGGAGTGATTCCATTGTCTTTCAATTTAGTTAGCATCTTCACACTTTGTTGGCGTCAGCTTCCTTTGATGTTGAGCACTTAGACAAAAATACAGTGTAAGTGATTGATCTTGACAGGTAATTTATTTGTGCTTATAGAGGTGGTGCTATTGTTTTAATGTTGTTGGCTATATGGGCTTGCATTTATGTTATTCTCTGTGACGAAAACACATTGTAAGCATTGAACTTGTCAGGTCTTTGATTTGTGCTCATACACATTGTAGTATTGTTTTAAACATTCATGTGACTGCTGTTTGTGTTGGCATAGTTTTATTCTTTTATATTCTTTATTTTGGGTATTTTTAGAGGTTAAACCATGAAATTAAATACCTACTAACATGCAAACTTTGACAGGCAAAACCACGAATTTAAGTACCCACAAAAATGTCTTTTTTTACAAAACCACGAAAATTGAACCACTTGAAAATAAATGATATTACGGTAGATTTCATCGGTTGTGTTCTTGCAACACTTACATAATCATGCTGAGTACAATGGTAAGCTGCTATGTTATGTAAACCAGGTGAGTAATATCAATCCCACTTGGCCTTCTTGCCAACCTAAGGGTTTGCATAACAGAATGTACAGTATATGCTCTTGTTGTCCCAGTATCACAGTCAGACAATTTTCTGTGAATGTTGCACTGAACCCCAGATCTGTTCTGCCTATGTGTTATAATAGACCCAATAATAAACCAAAACAATTGCATGTATATAACGTGGGACCTATACATAAAAGTGGTTATCATTTTCAAAGGTTGCAACCTTATTGATTGAAGTTTAAACTCAAATATGGAGGTTTCTTTTTGCACTTATTTTTGAATCCTCCATATCTGAAAACTCCAAATTTGTTGTTTTTGTTAAATTCTATTAAATAATTTACAAACTTGCATTTCATAGGGTTGCCCTCACTAAAGCTGAAGCAGACATTACCTCCCTTTGATAAGTGTGCAGAATTACCTATTAGGGGAACATATAACTTGAGTAGAGTAGAGTAAAACTATAAGGGATATGCAACAGACTCTGGAATAAATAGTGATTCTGTGAAAATTTAAGAAATCAAAATGACTAATAATACACAAGTTATACTCTATAGTTTTGATGGCAAAAAAGAAATATTAAATGAAATGGTTGGGAAGAAATATGAAAATACAGTGTATTCCACTGCATTAGCTCAATCTTGGCTTGTTAAGGATGTACAAATATTTTCTAACCTTTATATCATGTATGTGACCAAGGGTACAGTGCTCAAAGACATTTTTTTTCACTTACAGGCCCAGGGCTCATGGCTTTAAAAAAATCACAAGCTCTGACTCAAATTCCATGTGCCCAAAATCAATATACTTAAGTGTTTCTGGCAAAGTCATTTTTTGGTCAGTCTCCTTTTTATCTCACCTCTGCTAAAGGATAGACGATTTTTAATCAAAGACTCAAAAGCCATCATGGACCACCTTTGATCCCTTTATTACTTATAACACCTCAAAAAACATCCCACATTTGGCCTAAACTTTACAGATTACAACAATAAGGTAATCATTTAACAGCTTGTTGCATACACGTGTTAGCCTTCTTAATCCAATTACTTGGCCAAGCATCATTGCACCGGTTTCAACAACTGCTGGAACAGTTCCGGTCCCCAGATGATTGGTTCTGGCTGGTTTCTGAAATCATGGATAGAATGTGTAAAAAATGATTTTTTTTCTTTCTTTTTTTTCATTTTCTTTTTCTTTTTTAAATCTGCTAATTTTCAAAAGCAATGGATTTCAAATATAAAATTGTATGTGCAGTAGATGGGCTTAAAAACTATTTTTGTCCTACCGCCAGTTGAATCACATGCACAGGGGCTCATATCATTGCTTACAATTTACCTATAAATCATACATGTAGTATATATGTGTACAGTATACAGCACATATATGATTTAAAGGTAAATAGTAAGCAACGATATGAGCCCCTGTGATCACATGTATGTTAAAACCAAGTGAGTACTGGTTATAGGTAATGCAGGCAATCTGTTCCCCATTCATAGATCACATGCTTCTCTTTGTACATAAAGTTTACATCTTTCGATAGAAGTACGGTAAGTAGATGATCTTCATAAGGGTAAGGGGCCTACATGGGGATAAATATTAATAATTTACTAGTGTTTCAACAACTTCAAAAATAAAATTCTGCATTTCATCAATGCAATCAAAGTTTTCTTGGGCAAATTAGAATTTTTTTTTTTTTCGACAGACACTTTACTCAAAATACAGGTGGGGCCTGATCTGAAATTAGAGGGGCCCCCAGCATCGGGCTGTCAGATTTTTTTAGCACTGCAATAACTTTTTAGTAGCTAACCAAGATGGTAATAATGGAAATCCACATCAAAAGTTAGATTTGTCGCCTAACATAATCTTTAACCATGTTTTATTTTATATTTGCTGCGTTTATGTCTTAGTTATTGGCAAAGCAACAATTATTAAAAAAATTAATGTTTTCAGTTTCAATTATTGTACCCTCTGAAATGGTACTTCTTGTTTCTCTCTCTCTCTCTCTCTCTCTCTCTCTCTCTCTCTCTCTCTCTCTCTCTCACGATATCATCTCAAAATTAAGGTGACGCCGAAGTTGTTGCTGAAATTTATGTTTCAGTCCTTTTTCAGAGTTTAGAATGAGCAATGATTTGATCACTTTAAATATACTTGGAATTAAATTTAGAATAAACAGTACTAGCAAGCTCTTAATGATACTTCCCTGCTGGACAGTTTTGAAATTTCTCTGTCAATATTCAGAAAATAAAACAATTGCCCGTTTTCAGTTTTTAGTTCACCTGGCCAACACTTGCTTTTGAACACTCAGATGTTGATCAGATTTACTACATAAGCTTATATCATCAAGATCTTGGATCAGTCTGATTATGAGCAACATTGCTCCATATTACGGACAGGCCCAATAATTCATGCTGACTGCACAGATTAACTCCTGTTGAAATGCTGAGTGAATTAAATTACAAGAAAAGAGACAACTAGGAGAATTCCAAAATATGTGAATACGCAAACAAATTACAAGAATGATGGATGTTACTTTTGAATAAAGGTGTAGTGTTTTCCTAAGATTGAGCAATGAAACATTTATTTTCTTAGCATGTTGTCCTCAGGTGCATACAATCAGTTCTCAATATAGACAAAAAGCTGCTAATCTCCCCTAATTAGATGACTTGAGAGAATAAAGCAAGTTTTTATTTTATTTAATCTACCACATTGCAGTGTAAAATAGTGAAAGAACTTAGTGAGTGTGGATATGATCTTATTAGGTACTTAGATATAGTTGAGACCAGCTGTTGCTTACTACTCTCTTGCACTCTGTAAGGTGATTTGTCTGTTGCTTACTACTCTCTTGCTCTCTATAAGGTGATTTGTCTGTTGCTTACTACTCACACGCTCTATAAGGTGATTTGCCTGGTGCTTACTACTCTCTTACACTATAAGGTGATTTGCCTGTTGCTTACTACTCTCTTGCTATCTATAAGGTGATTTGTCTGTTGCTTACTACTCTCTTGCACTCTATAATGTGATTTGTCTATTGCTTACTACTCTCTTGCACTCTATAAGGTGATTTGCCTGTTGCTTACTACTCTGCACTATAAGGTGATTTGTTTGTTGCTTACTACTCTCTTGCTCTCTGTAAGGTGATTTGTTTGTTGCTTACTACTCTCTTGCTCTCTATAAGGTGATTTGTCTTGCTTACTACTCTCTTGCTCTCTATAAGGTGATTTGTCTGTTGCTTACTACTCTCTTGCACTCTATAAGGAGATTTGTCTGTTGCTTACTACTCTCTTGCACTCTATAAGGTGATTTGTCTGTCGCTTACTACTCTCTTGCTCTCTATAAGGTGATTTGCCTGTAAATCACTTAAAATTGTGCATAGTTTGTTGCATGAACATATTTCTGGTTAAATTAATGAACTGGCCAGATTGGTGATTTTCAAACTGTTTTAAAAATGAATTATCAAGTGTAAAAGTACGAATGAAATGAGTACCCAGATTTGAAACTATGTAAAATTGTAGTTTTAATATCAGTAATAGTTGCTATTGCATAGCTAATCTATTTCAGTGACTGAAAATACCCAACCGTATGATGAGAATTCATCCTCCCATAGGGTTGACTAGAAAGTTCTAATGAATAGAACTCTCTGTATAAACCCCACAGTATTGCACATGTGTAACCCACAATTCCTCATTCTTTTTCCAGTCGTCATTTTGATGAAGACGGTTAGAATTATCACTTAAAAGAAATTGCCTTCTCTGTCATGTCTCATCGTGATTTGTGCTCTTTCTTTACATTTATCGTAAATTAAAGGTGGTATTTACCCTTGACCATTATTATTCCTTGTCCGGAAAATCAACTCTCTTGAGAGTTTTAGCAATTTTGGTACCCAAGAAACGTCCTTTTCATTATCTTGGTTAGTAGGTCATTTCCCCTTTACGTTGTTTTATTGGGGAATTAATTATTGCCTTTGAGAATTCTGTATTGTATTCTTTCTCGGGTAGGTAAATTTATTTTCCCTATCCCTGCCGCCGGCCAGTTGGTTTTCTTTTGTTTTTTTTTAAAACTCGCGACAGCATTGGAATTTAATTTCCCATGAATGTGAATGGTAGGCTTATTTTAGCTCAGGAAAGCGGGTCGCACACCAGTCTTTTCATTCTTGTGTGTTTTATAATTGAACTCTGGTTCAATTGTAAATAATTTAGTATAAGAATTTATTCCTTTTTATTATAATATTAATTAGCATTATTACCAAGCTGGTTTTTTGCTGATTATTTGTATCCAGTACTCTATTAAGTCTGGTTTACTTCACCTTGTCTTATTCTTATTACCTATATATATATATACAGTGCTCCCCCTCTTATAATGCCACCCCTTCTACAGTCGGAAAGTGGCCTTATAAGAGGGGTGGCCTTTCTAGAGGGGGATCACACAGTTGTGAGTAATAACTACATATAAAGTATAAAAGGTATAACTAATTTTTATATATTTAATATTTTCATTTAAAGATCACAGGAATGTTATTTGATTATGGACTTAATGTGATAAAACTAATATCAATGTTATTTTTATTTTTTTAAAATATAAATAATCATGAATCATGGTGCAAAACCATATTGTCGGTAAGTTCTGGGCACAAACATTTGGTTGTAACTATCCCTGTACGTCTGTTGATTCCGTCTTCCAACTCACTGCAGTTGAATGTATATTGATGATGTTTATTTGAATCTTTCTGACGTAAAATTTCTCAGTATTGATCAAAGGACTCTCCCTCTTTTCGTTGAGTCTAATTGCTTTCACTTTTCATTCTAAACTGTGAATGTCTGACGACATTTTGCGACAACTTATTCCTTCGTGGGCAATAGACAGTTATCACACGAGATGCACAGTGTTTACAAAGGAAGTGAGTTTGTACCATGATTGACTTTTTTTTTTCCCTCCAGTCTGGTACCCGGTTAAGTACATTTCATAATCTATGAGAGGAAAGCCAGAAAGGCTAACATACCATTTTACTATCTGGCGACCGGATGTCACGCTGACTTGAGCTGAACGATACTCGCTTCTCAGCGGTTAGCTATTGTCATCTTGATAATTATTGGTGTTAATAATAGCCAGTAATTATCAAAGTGACAAAAGCTAACATCTGAGGAACACATGGCAGTAAGGATAATCGGATTACTTACCTCTTTGTATGGATTAAAGTTACTTTATCGGCATGTTGGAACAAATGTCAATGTGTTGAGTTGAGAAATTAACAAATATTAGGGAGATTTTAATATGTAAACAACCATTATGTGGCCGCTCGCAAGGGGTAAATTTGACTTTTTGTACTAAAATGCCAGCCGGTGGTCGTGTTAGAGGGCTGGCCGCCCTTGAGGGGTACTTTTGAAAACAAACTCATCAGTGCCAAGGGATTGTGGCCATATAGAGCAGGTGGCCACTGGTCACGGGGGCCATTCAAGAGGGGGACCACTGTATATATATATATATATATATATATATAAAATATAAAAAACTTCCTCAACTTAGTATTGCTGTCTTTTCATATTAAAACTATAGTGGTTTTAATTGCTTCACTGGTTTCCACCTACCAGGTGAGTTCCTGCTAAGGTTCGTTTCCAACGCATTTACAACCATTATCTTGTTTTCAGCGCCTCTTTTTACGACAATGTCAAAACGGGGTTGGGAGGTGTGGATACAGTAAAGCCCTCTGGGACACCCACCCCACCTGCCTTTCTTTTGCAGACTGCAAAAGGACAGACGGTTGTCTCATTTGCAGTCTATGGTCGGACGAGGTTTGGGACCTGACCAAATGTAGAAGAACCTATAAGGGATGTAAGAAGGTCTCTTCTTCTTCCTCTGAATTTTCAGGCTTTTCTGTCTCTGAGTCCCTCTGGTCTCAGAAAGGGATTAGTAGAGCTCTTTGGAGACGCTCAAGTTAGTGGATTCATTCCTAAGGGAGTATCTAAGTGAGTGGGGAGTGAGTCGTGCCCTCCCATGAGGAAGGAGCAGCACCTTTCCCAATCCTGGAGGGCAGAGAGCAAGTTGCGCCCTCCCGAGAGGGAGGAGCAGCCCCATCTCTGTTCCTATAGGACAGAGAGTGAGTCATGCCCTTTTGTTAGGGAGGAGCAGCACCCTCTTACGTCACATAGGGCAGAGAGTGAGTTGCACCCTACCACGAGGGAGGGGCAGCACACTATACTCATCCCCCCACAGTTCAGTGTCGGCGGAAAGTGAGTCGTGCCCCCCCCCAAAGGGAGGAGCAACACCCTTTCAGTCCCCATGACCAGTTGTTGGCAACAGGATCATCCCACCTGAAAAGGGCTGGGCCTCAATCTAAGTCTGTCAGATCTGAAAGAGGATCCTCATACAGATAAGAGTTGCCTGACCGGTCACCGGGCGAGGGTGAGGGACCAGGTTGAGACCCCCCCTCTCTCCAGACTACCATTCAATCCCTCTTAGGATTTGGATTTGTCGTACCGACGTAGGACTAGGGAAGGGGATTGGATTGGCATCACCCCCTTCCCTATGAGTCCATTAAACCACTATGGGATGTGGGGCCTTCCACCGCATGGTAGTGATTGGACAGTTCCCTGCATACAGCCATGGTCTTCAGGGCCTTGGCTCCATGGCAGAGAGATCGATGCTGCAGTCCATAGAAGGAGGGAGGGGGACAGACCTTCCCCCAATAGCCCTAGGAGGGTTGAGAGTCGCTCTCACACAGTTCCTTGGTTTCGCATGATCAGTAATGACTCAAGTCCCTCTTACTCCAAAGTCTCCCCAGCCTAAAAAACAAAGAGACACTGGGTCACATAGTCCTGCTTCCCAGGTTTGAGTGCAGGATGAGGATGTCCTTTCTGTCCTCATGGATTCTCACGAGATTGATACGAAACAGACAGAGGTGGCACCCCTTCCTTCAGGTCTCCGGAACTGTCGGTTAAGGCGGCAGAGGAGGAAGAGATCTGGTCCTTTGACAAAGCAGTTAATGAGGTTAACCGTCTCTTGCCCAATGATCTGTGCCCCAAGCCCTCAGGCTCTGAGGACACTAAGATTCTCTCCAGCTTGGAGAAACTCTCTGGGTCTGCCTCTCAACCAGATCTCTTGATACTTCCTCACTCGGCTATGGTAAAGGGGCTGTCCCAAAGGTTTTGTAAGGGCAAGGAGTTTCCTAGACACTGTAGTGGGTGGTCGGTCCCCCATTCTACGTTGAGACCCTTGGTCTCTTCTGTTAGTTATCGGGTTCACACCCCTTCCTGTCCTCTTAAACCTCCCACTTTAGATGCCGCAGCGACACAAGTGGGTATTTCCACAGGAACTTGGGCTCACCTTACAGTTAAAACACTGGAGGCCTTAGAGCAAAAAGCTAGGTCACTAGTAACCATAGCTTCACATGCTGATCTCTTTTTGGTAGCCTCCTACAACCTGCTGAGGGAGGAATCTCTGTCGCCACTTGGTCTTCATCATTTGTTGGAAGCTTTCGCAAAAACATCAAGGCATGCATTATCCTTGTCCATGGCTTTATCGGCGGAGCTTCTCCACCTCCATAGGGATGTTGCTTTGGACACATCCAAGATATTACTGGAGCACAGTAAAAACCTTTTGAGGGCTGCTTCCATGGAGACAGCGACTCTTTTTGGAGGGCTCATTCCCGCTGTGGCTTCTCAAGATTTGACAGACCAGCAACATTGCTCTCGCATCCGTGCCTGGCCCGTCAAAACTGGCCAGGAAGTGAAGTATTCCTGAACAGCCACAGGGCCCTTCACCCAAATTTTTTAAAGCCATGCATCCCCAGTCTTAGCAACAACCCCAGTTCAGATCTCCCTTTCGTTAGTCGTACCCTAGAAGGACACACCGCAGAGGCCAAGGGAAGAGGTTTACGAGCCCTTCCCCCTTTCCTAAGGAAAAGGGGGGTTGGCCCTAGGTAGGGATTTGATCCCTCTCTTGCAGAGTGTCCCTCTTCCGTGGGTTCCCTTATGTATCAGACTAAACCTTTTTTCAGAGGCTTTTTCCTGCATCATGGTCGATGGCTGGGTCCTCTATCATAAAAGGAGGATACTGTCTTCGGTTTCGAGATCTTCCTCCTCTAGTAAGGACCCCCATGTTCTTCCACCAGTCGAATCTGGTGCGGTTAAAGGAAGAGGTACACTCCCTTCTTCAGAAGGGTGCATTGGAGAGGGTGTTCAATGACCATTCTAAGGCTTTCTACTCCCAGATTTTCCTGGTACCCAAGAAAGTGGGAAAGTTTCATCAAATTTTTGATCTTTCCTCCCTAAACAGATTTCTGCAGGAGGAACCCTTCAAGATGGAAACAGCAGCTTCAGTCAGGAATGCCATAAGGCCTGGCCACAGGGAGCTCTTCATCGATCTTCAAGATGCAGTAACTTCACATCTCTATCTTTCATCCTCACATGAAGTACCTCTGGTTTAGCTTGGACGGAGAGGTATTCCAATTTCGCACTCTGCTGTTTGGCCTAGCCTCTGCACCCAGAGTGCTTAACCGGGTCATGGGAGTAGTTGCAGCCCACTTAAGGTCACTGGGTCTCCCAATCCTCCAATATTTCGATGATTGGTTGATCCGCAATGGTGCGCTCGAGTTCATCAGAACCGACCTGTCTCACTGTTGGTCCATAGTGACCAGACTGGGTCTCTAACATAACCTAGAGAAGTCGGACCTTTCTCCATCTCAAGATTTTGTCTACATGGGGATGAATTTCCTTGTGAACATGGGATTAGGCTGTGTTCCTTGGACAGAGTGGACAAGATCCTGTCCCTGTTGGAGACGCTGAGAGCCAAGACCACATTGTCGGCTTGTCTTTTTCTTTCTCTGCTGGGACCTTGAACATCGCAGCAGACCTGGTCCCCCTAGGCAGACTACACTTGCATCCTCTCCAGTTTCTCTATCTGGCAAACTGGAAACCGCACAGGGACTCTCTGAATGTTCGGATTTCTGTGGGTCAGGTCTTCCATCATCATTTGTCTTGTGGATCAATCAGGACTGGTTTCTTGCGAGAGTCCCTATATACGCCCCTGATCCCCACTCCTATCTGTTCACAGATGCGTCTTATTCAGTGTGGGGCGCTCATCTGGAGCCGGAGGGTCTGATCTTTCAGGGTTCGTGGTCCCGGGAAGAACCTACCCTCCACATAAACAATTTGGAAATTAAGGCAGTGTTCTTAGCCCTTCAGGAATGCGTCAACAACATAAGGGGTCATTCATGGTCTCCTCCAACAACATTTCGGTGGTGGCTTACCTCAGAAGACAAAGAGGCACACATGCCCCTTCTCTCTGCATGGAGGTTTGGAACCTCCTTTGTTGGGCAACCTCAGAAGGGATTACCCTTTGAGTTCACCACATTCCTGGCAAAGAGAATATTTTGGTGGACAGTCGGTCAAGGAAAGGATGGATAGTCATTATGGAATGGTCTCTGCACCAATCTGTAGCAGATTCCCTATTCAGACTTTGGGGAACACCCTTTGTGGACTTGTTTGCCACGAGGCTAAACAACAAGCTCCCCTTCTACGTCTCTCCAATCCCCAACTAGAGAACCTGGGCAGTGGATACTTTCAGCCTGAATTGGGCTCATCTTTTTGCTTATGCCTTCCCACCCTTCAGGATGATTCCACAAGTACTTCACAAAGTAAGGAACTCAACTGCTCAGCTTGTGTTGATAGCCCCTCTGTGGCCCCAATGATCGTGGTTCTACGATCCTTTTGACCTGCTGGTAGACCAGCCCAGGACGTTACCCCAGAGGAGGGACCTTGTGGTTCTCTTCTACACAACAGCCCACAGATTCTCCACCTTCACGCTTGGCTCATCTCAAACAATCTCTCCGCCAGGAGAAGTTTTCGAGCAAAGTTGCCAAGTGCATCATTCAATCCAGGAAGCGATCTATGTCTAAGGTATACGATGCCAAGTGGAGAATCTTTCGCAATTGGTGCAGTAGGAAACATATAATTCATAGCTATCCCTCTTCGAGCACAGTGGCGGATTTCTTCTCTTCCTGTTTGAAGTGAGACAATGCTTGGTTTCTACTATCAAGGGCTATATGGCAGCCCTATCTGACACCCTCAAATTTTCGAAGGGCCCTGCTATTGGTTCGGACACTCACTTAGCAGACCTGATCAGGTATTTCGAACTGCAAGGCCAGTGTCTTGCTCTCTGATGCCTAGGTGGAATCTCTCGTGTCTTGTGGTCTCATAATAAGTCCCCCTATGAACCTTTAAGTGAGGCTTCTTTCGAGAACCTTACCCTCAAGACTGTTTTCTTGCTTATCCATAGAGCAAGGCTGTTTGAGATTCAATCGGAATTATGAGTTGGTTTCTCTCCTTTGCCAACCAGGGTTTTTAGCTAAAAACCAGCTTCCATCGATCGCTCCACTTGTGATTGAGATTCCCAGTCTCAGTCATACCTGTGCTGGGGATGATTAGGATAGACTTTTATGTCCAGTTAGAGCTTTACGTTTTTATTTAGCAGCTTCTAAAGGGAGAAGGAAGAGTAGAAAGTGTCTTTTCATCACCCTTAAGGGTTCAGCTGATATTTCAGCTTCCTCTGTTTCGAGGTGGATTACCAAAGCTATCAAGAGAGCTTACCAGTCCCTTACTGAGAGGGATCTTTCTTTCATGAAAATTAAAGCACATGAGGTTCGAGCCATTGCTTCCTCATGGGCCTATTTTACTCATTTGTCTCTGGAGGATGTGATGAAAGCCGCATTTTGGTAATCTCACACGATCTTCTCCTCCTTTTAACTTCACTTGTTGGCTCACCAAAACAAAGGCATATTTTCTTTGGATCCATTAGTCGTAGCTCAAAAAGTGGCCCATGCAGATACCATCCGGTAGTAGTCAACTCCTCTACAGTGTGGGTATTCCTTGTTATTTTCCTTAACCAGTTGTGAGATCATCAGCCTCCCACCAAACTGGCGAATTCAGCTATGCAATAGCAGCAGAGTAAGCTATTACTGATATTAAAATGTAGTTTTTTTGGGGTGGGGATAAAACTAATTTTAATTATGTAATACTTACCTGTTGCTATTGCCAGATTTCCTCCTCCCTCACCGCACTGATGTTTCACTAGTAAGGCTGTGTCCTGAAAAAGAATGAGGAATTGAGTGACACATGTGCAATACTATGGGGTTTACACAGTGAGTTCTATTCACTACTTTCTAGTCAACCCTATGTTAGGATTAATTCTGATCATACGGTTGGGTATTTCCGTCATGAAAATAGATTAGCTACGCAATAGCAACGGGTAAGTATTACATAATTAAAATTAGTTTTACCCCCCCCCCCCCCGAAAAAAACCCTACATTTTCTATTTACAACTGATGTCCAGAAAGTTAGTTGACATTAAGAGACATTATTACTGGTTGAGATAAGCAGTGTTAATTGCTGAATGAAGCGTGGCACCAATGAAGTCAAACTAAGAACAGTAACTACTTGTTTTTACTGAAACTCAGTCTCTGTTTAAAATCATAATGAAAATACTATTTTTTATGTTTAATAAACTAGTTGATAAACTGGATGTGTTTAAAAGGTACTTATATTGGTATTTTATTGCAAACTTTACTTCCTAAAATTTGACCAAACTTATCCTTAAAGAGAGGGGGTATTGACAGTTTCTGGTTATGAATTAGAGTCTTGTTTCCAGGGGCAGGGAGAGATCCAGGGGAGAATGCTGGTTGTATAAATGGCCTGGTTTTTATGCAAAGAAAGTGATCCAATAAATATGGTTTTGGAAAGAAGATAAATAACACAGACATTAATAGACAATGTAGCAACTATGTGCTCTTTCCCCTATGCACTTTCAATTTATGTGTGAATTTCATTCACATGCAGACATATATTAAACTACCCAAATGAGCAATATCAGACAAAAACTTAATTTCATTTTAAATGACCAGTCTATCAATTTGGCAATAAATGGCTGTTTGTCTCCTTCAAGAATGACATCACACATAACAGCAAACCAAGTTTAAGTCAAAGGAGGCAATGCAGTCAGTAATTTTTTACAATCATACTTTTCACTGATTTTGGTGCTAACTTTTGGGAATTCGGTGGGAGTGAATTGGACTGGAGAAGCAGTTTTTTTAATTTACCCATATTGCTCTAACAAATGCATAAAAAAGAATAGCACCCAATAAGATAAATATTTGACACATTGAAATACAATGATCTCTAAAATGTATTAATGGGGCTCGCAGTTTTGACAAATTTCAAAATAAGATGGTAGCCCAGTAGGATTCAGTCATCCTAATGAGGTTTTTTAATATGAAACTAAACTTTAAAACTTCCCATTTCCCTGTTATGAGTAATCAGTAATTCTCATTCATGGAATATTATCATAGTAATGTTTTTAAAAAGATGTACAGCTAGTAGTAATATAATGCAGTAGCCCACTCCAGTATCTGAATCCAACACATGATAGCCCAGTCCCAGAATATTGGTAACCGGTAGGCTTAGGGCACGAGATTTGCTAGACTGCGACTAGTTGTGGCTGTGGAAAGAGTTTAACATTACTTACAGGCATGATAGACCATACATAATCAATTAAAATGTATATTTTAAGAAGAATACTTTTCAGTAATATACAAAAATGTGGTTAAATATATCACTATCAAGAATTATTCCAATCCTTAATATGGGGGGCAAATGACTATGGTGTCCTCTTTCCTTCTCCTACATCATACATTTGTTTTGCCTTAATTATTATGAGTATCTTCTTATTTTACAGCTGAATTCATCTGGCCACACAGAATCAAGTGACCTAACCAGGGAAACGGGTAGATGTCCAGGAACTGACAAACTACTGAATGGTAGGTTTTTACTGATTTCTCCAATTTGATGAGTCAAAATTAGTAAAACTCTTATCTACATTTTGTATGCCTTTCATGTTAAATTAGTATGTTATTATTGTCAAAGAATCCTTAATAATGACTGTCACTGAAGTTGTTAACATTTTTAATAGGTCTGTGAAAGTCTAACTTCAGTTCTACTGGTCATTAGACCAGAAGAACTTATGCATTGATTGGCCTTGTGTTCTTTGTTTGGCATCTGATAGCACAAGTTTGTTATCACTATTTCTCGTAAGCTACTCTGAGGAATGCCACCAAACCTTTCAGACACATTCATCCCAAGGTCTAATTAGTCCTAATTAGTCTGTAGGGCCCGTTCTTCATTTAGTAAGGGTTAGCCAGTCATATTCTGTATGTAAGGGAAGTAGGTGTTGGTATGTTAGATAGTATATATAGATAGATTGAGAGAGAATAAAGTAAGGATGGAAGAGGCAATATAAGAGAAATTAGGTGGAGTGATAAGACATATCTGAAAACCATGTAGCCAAAATTGTAGGACAGAAAAATTGGATATATATATAAACAGTAATTATCAAAAATGACATAGTGATTTATTATATACCACTGAGATCCCATCACCCCAAACCCATAGGGTTATATGGACAAGCAGAAATCTCGGGTCAGACAGAACTGACATCCAATATGACTGCCGTGGTGGCCATTTTGAAAATCTTGTTAATCACTACTCCTCTGGAATGGATGGTTGTATTGACAAAGTTTTATTGAAAGACTTCTTATGTCTAGTTGGTCTCGAATGAAAATGGTGCTGATCTGATATCCAATATGGCTGCCATCACAACTTTCTTGAAACTCTTGTTATCACTACTCCTCCTGATTGAGTGGTCATATTGACATTGGGTTTCACTAAAAGAATTCTTATGATTAGCTGGTCCTAAATGAAAATGGTGGCAATCTGACATTCAAAATGGCTGCCAAGGTGGCCATTTTGAAAATCTTGTTATCTCTACTCCTTCTGAATGAATGGTCATATTGACATGGGGTTTCACTAAAACACTTCTAAATGAAAATGGTGCTAATTTTTTATTCAATATGGCCACCAACTTTTCCAACTTAAAAATCTTGCTATTGCTTAAGAATATCAGAGATTGTTTTAAAACTCAGTAGTTAAAATGACGAAATGGTCTTGGATTCCTGGAATTTCTTTTTGGACAGTGGAGCATTAGTCTTGTCAAGAGACTCTTTTTTTTTAAAACTGCTGTAAATATTAATGCCATTTGTCCATATTCTCTGATTTTCTTTAGTTTTAGTTTCAGTACATCCATATGTTTAAAAAAAGAACAGTCTGAATTTCAGCCATGAATATTCCCTCCATAATTTGACTTGACTGCAAATGTCACAAAAAGTAGGCCACATCAGACACATTTTCATTTCTC
Source organism: Margaritifera margaritifera (assembly GCA_029931535.1). Classification (NCBI taxonomy): domain Eukaryota; kingdom Metazoa; phylum Mollusca; class Bivalvia; order Unionida; family Margaritiferidae; genus Margaritifera; species Margaritifera margaritifera. The sequence continues at coordinate 341,922 of JAQPZY010000966.1, forward strand.
ATACAAAATCCAAATTAGCTTACAAATGATATTTGTTTCCAGTCATGGACATAATTGGTTTAAGTTTTTTTTGTGTGTGGATAAAATATGTCTTTGGATAGGCATCATTCTAGTGTGATAGGAGCATTCTTATGGATGATGAATCATAACATCAGTGGTCAATGTCAGAGTGTAAGTGGTTACTGGGTAAATAGTTTTAGGTTGTTGTTTTTCAGTTGTTGAAAATTTGTTGGAAGTTGCTTTTTCATCTGTTTCCATGAATAGATTATCATTAGGTTTTGGTTAAATTAAAGTTGAAAAGAGGAAGTGAATCATGCATAGTTAATGCACAGTTAAAGAGCTTGTTTTAGTCTAACAATGACATGATGTCTTCAGTAATCTAATTTCTAAAAAATAATTACAATCTATGGCATGGGTAGAGGGTAAGTACTTGAATTTGGTAATGTATTTTTAGGAATATACTTTGTTCTAATGCAAATGCAAATAGAAACAAAAACTGAACACATAGTTATTTTAGTCTTAAGTTTTATATTTTATGAATATTTATCATCCATATTACTGCCCTTTCCAATTTGCAGATGTGACACTCTGTATGAACAGTTTATTAGAGACAGATGTCATAGATAATGAGCCAAGTGATGCAGAGACACTCAGTTCTCATTCCTCGGACTATGATAGCCCCTCTTCACAGCACGTCATGCCATGTCAGAGCAGAAGTTACCATGGTCGTAACCTATTTAGTAGTAGTAGCAGCAGTGAATCTTACTCTGGAGGTAATGATACATTGGAGGAGGAAGAGGTGAATGATCACATAAGATATGATATGATTGAATCAGGTAACAGACTTCAGTCAGTACAAAGTACTGAAACCATCAAGGAAAGAAATCCTGAATTGCTTGATACCAACAGAAACAACCATGCATGGTCAAGAGACAATAGTGCAGAGACTACACAGATTAATAGCAAAGCAATGTTATTAAAAACTATTGCTAGGAGAATTGATGCTCCTGGCTTAGATGTTGGAGAAAGGCACAATCCAGTAGCTCACCTAGGAGTCACAAGCAGGGTTTCGGTAAGTTATATTTATGATGTATACAGTGCTATAGCTAATAAATTATCATGCAGGGTGTGGGGCATCAGGGACACTTGGTCATCATAGGGGCAATTTTGACAATTATGTGGTGCCTTTAACAAGATATCGTACTCTTCATTGTCTGATTGCTTGTAAAACTGATGAAACACTAGAATTTTTATTGAAGGCAAAATAAACGTGATGTATGTGTGGATATCATGCAGAATCATATAGTTGCATACACATTTGTCCCATGGTCTAGTTGGTCTTAAATGAGAATGAATCCAATATGGCCACCACAGCAGCCACATAGATGCTGTCAAGGCGTGCACAATTTGTACAAATTCTTGCATTTGGAGAGCAGTGATGCATGAGAACTCCTGTAAATTAGTTTAAAGTCATGCATATAAAAATGTACTCTGTGCAGTATGCAATTTGTATTTAACTGCTGATCCTTAAAGTGCTGGTCACAACATAAGTTGTGCCACCAGTAGAAGTCTTGTAGAGCTTGTTGTGACATGTCTTTTTCAGGTAGGCAACTGTTTATACATGGGTACTTCAACTTGATATGAATAGTTGTTAAGCTAAATTTGATTGGCACATTAGGCCCTGGAACAAGGCCTGAAACAAGCATTCTGTCATAGTTTAAACCTTGCATTCATCTAGGAACTTTTACAAATGTTTGTTTAAAATACAGGCTACATAGAAAACCCAAAATGACTAACTCCCAACGTGGTTCATCATCAGATGATGATTTAATTCAGCAAATACCACAGGGTCTTGTTACAAATCAAATTTAGAGTATCGGTCAATGGATAGAGGACTGGGGTGTCCAGACCTGTAACAATATAACACAGGTCTGGACCCCTCAGCCATCTATCCATTGATTGATACTCTTAATTTCATTTGTAACAAGCCCCTATGGCAAATACTGGCTGATAATGTGATGATGACAATGATTTGTAAAGTTTTGTAGTATATCAGATTATTGGAGCTGGGAAAGTGTTACTGTAAATGCCACTGAGTGATTTTGAATCTGAAAATGACATTGAATACAAGTCTGATGTACATGCCGGATGGACACAAACAGATGGCATGCCGGTCACCCCTCTATTCAGCGGTATTTCAGAAGTAAATATGGAAAAGGCAGAATACAGCCAATTTAAAAGTACAGTGCAATTTTCATTTCTTTTCTCAAACAATTCAGCCTGAGGACTCATGTGCGTTGATGGACTTAAAACCCTAATACAGCATTATGAAATGGGTAGGAAATCTGTCGTAATAGTCAGCAAAGCACTGATTCAAGAAAGTGAAATTTTGGCAGAGCTCATGTTAGTGAAAAATCTTATTTTGAAGCAGAGATATCCAGGAGACAAGACCTATGAGCTGTGGAAAATTGTACATAGCAACCATAAAGAACAGTTTCCCAAGTTGTTCAAGCTGACTAAGCTAGCTATGTATATGCCCCTTCTGACAGCAGACTGTGAAAGGGGGTTCTCAGCACAGAACAATATTCACACACATATAAGGAACAGATTAAGCTCAGAAACAATCAACAGATTAATGCTTATACAACTAGAGGAGACCTCTTTTGAGGATTTTGATTTCAATATAGTTGTAACAGTGGAGCTGTCTCCTCCTCCCCCTTTTCTTTTTTACTCCCCCCTTATTTTGCTGACAAGGGGGGGGGGGGGGGAGCCCCCCCCCCCCTTTAGATAAAATCATGGCAGCATCTCTGCAGCCATCTTGAAAAACTTGTCCATGGTACTCCTCCTGAATGGATGGTCATATCAGAATGATGTTTTCACTAAAATACTTCTTATGATGTCTAGTTGATCCTAAATGAAAATGGTGCTGATCTGACATCCAATATGGCTACCATGGCAATCATCTTAAAAATCTGTTATAACTACTCCTGAACGAAAAGTCATGGCCATGGGGTTTTCACCAGAAGACTTTTTATGATGTCTAGTTGGTCCTAAATGAAAATGGTGCCAATCTGATGTCCAATATGGCTGCCATGGCAACCATTTTGAAAATCTTGTTATTGCTACTTCTTCTGAATGGATGGTCATATCAACATGGCATTTTCACTGAAAGACTTCTTATGATGTCTAATTGTTCCTAAATGAAAATGGTGCCAATCTGATGTCCAATATGACTGCCACAGCAGCCATCTAGAAAATCTTATCGCTATTCCTCCTGAACAAAAAGTCATATTGACATGGGGTTTTCACCAAAAGACTTCTTATGATGTTTACTTGGTCATAAATCAAAATGGTGCCAATCTGATCGCTAATATGGTTGCCACAGTGGCCATTTGGAAAATTGTATCATGGCTAATTCTATATTTGCTGGTAATAATAATAAATAAATAATAATAATAATAATAATAACAACTTTATTTAGAGAAGGTAACTCAGTTAGTTACAGGAACCAATCTACCTGGAGGCCTTCTGTTACATACAATATATACAGCACCAGGCTTGCTTGTAGGATGTGTGATCGTGCCTCCCCCAAAAAATTTAAGATTTCCTGCAAAATTTGAAATTCTATGCAGGCAAAATTGTGCAAAAAATAAGAATTGTGTGAATTTTTTGTGTGAAGAATGTGCTATTTTTTGAATATTTTTTTGTTGTGTCAAAATCCTAGTTGTCGCTCTCAGCAGATATGTTGTCCTTATGTAGTTGTGAAACACATCATATATTTCTTGTTTGTAACGTGCTCAATCCTGATTGGTTACTAAGAAAGGTCAGGAAAGCACATGTTTGATGCAGTCGAAATATCCTCGTCCTTTTCTGTCAAATCAAGAAAGACTTATGTCACAACCTGATGGAAATGGCTGAGAGATGTTCCGATCGATGTTTGATGCTGAGGCTAGCTTTGCGGGACAATGTGTTAAATAGCAAAACCAGTTAAAACTCAGACACTTTTTCATTATTTTATCAGTAATACTTCTAATAATAGTCAGAGTGCAGATTTTTTGTCAATAGGCACAGCAACAGGGAACAAACAAATCCTCACAATAATCATGTATCAGATGTCCACGAAGTTGCGGTACTGATATTAGTACTAGTATCAGATGATACTAAAGATGCTGGTGCTAAAACTGAGGTGTCCTTCCAACGTCGAGAAAAAGAAAAAAATATCTTTCAATTCAGACTGGAAATAAAAATTAACCGTGACTGGAAACTAATGAAATAAATGAGATGCTTTGCAGTTGGTGTGTAAAAACTGGCGGAGAAAATTCCTTCACACTTGGAATTGCTAATTTCTGGTTATGTCCTTGAAAGACACATTGAATTCAGCTCACAAATGGCAATTCAGGATTTGAAACAAAGTGAAAATCTTAAAACTACATGCATGACAGTTATCCAATGGCACACAGTAAATACTTGACACTGTTTTTTAAGAAATAAGAATGGACAGATGAGTGACATGATTTGCAGCCCATGGTTTGATTCTTTAATGGTAAGTGTGTAGAGAAAATACTGTTATTAGAACCATACGATTTTGATTTCAGTTTTAAGTGTTATACTGCAATATACAGAACACATATGTATTTAGTATTGTACCGTAATATACAAAACACATGATATGCATTAAGTGTTATACAGTAATATACAGAACACATGATATGCATTAAGTGTTATACTGTAATATACAGAACACATGATATGCATTAAGTGTTATACTGTAATATACAGAACACATGATATGTATTTAGTGTTATACTGTAATATACAGAACACACGAAATGTATTTACCATTATACTGTAATATACAGAACACATGATATGTATTAAGTGTTATACTGTAATATACAGAACACATGATATGCATTAAGTGTTATACTAATATACAGAACACATGATATGTATTTAGTGTTATACTGTAATATACAGAACACATGATATGTATTTAGTGTTGTACTGTAATATACAGAACACATGATATGTATTTAGCATTACACTGTAATATACAGAACACATGATATGTATTTAGCATTATACTGTAATATACAGAACACATGATATGTATTTAGTGTTGAACCGTAATATACAGAACACATGATATGTATTTAGTGTTATACTGTAATATACAGAGCACATGATATGTATTTAGTGTTGTACTGTAATATTCAGAACATATTATATGCATTTAATACACTTATTATACTTGCTATAGGTCTGTTTGAAGCTGTTAATTTTTTTAAATTTATTTTTTACATCATACTGGTAGGCCCGCCTTATCACTACATTGGCCCCCCTTTTTCAGATTCAGTGGGCAAATGCCCACATTTACCAAATCCTAGATGCAACCCTGCAGCTCAATGTGACAACAGTTAGGCTTAACACTAAAGAACTGAGTTGTTCTAAAATCAAACAAAGTTTCAAGCTCCTACCACATATACAAGCATCAGTAATCACATAGAAATAAATAAAATATCATATTGTATTGAAACATTCACCCTGTGAAAAAGACGTATAAGCAGAGAAAAGCAGGAGGTATTTATATTACTTGGACCTCTTTGATTGTCTTAAGATTTCATCCATTTAAGACATTGACTATGAAAATCAGAAATCATAGGAGCCTGCTTTATGTCATTGGGAATAATGTTCCATACCAGTGGACCAGTATATTGAAAGCTCGTTTTAAACAATTCCTTCTTTGGCTTTGGTATAATGTAATTTTTACTTCTAACAGACCTTAAATTCGGAGTACCGTCAGCATCTCTTTGGCATATTGACTCTAGAAGACTTCTTATGATATCTAGTTGGTCCTAAATGGAAATGGTGTGAATCTGATATTCAATAGGGTCACCATGGCAACCATCTTGGAAATCTTTTTATTGTTACAGCAACTTCTTCTACTGCTAAGGCCAACTTCTCTACTCAACTTGAAACCACAAATCTATGTGTTGAAAATGACATAAATGCTAATTTTGCAAGAAAAAATTCCAAATTCTCAGAATGGGACCCCAAAATTGTATTGTTGGAATCATTCCTGAACTGTTTTGTAGAAAACAAAGTAGTAAGGTCTGTTTTCAGTTGATTTTCAAACTCTTACCAAGGTAAAAAGTAATGCTGAATAGATGAAATTATTTTCATGCTACTTGACCACCTTTATCAGTACTTGCCAAATGACTTAAAAATCTATTATTTACCAGTGTAACAAGACCAATAATCGATACCAGTTTTGGACATGTTTAGTCAGTACTACTTACATGGCATGATTTGAATGAGCTATCTAATATTAATAATGGTTCAGGTTTATTTAAGCTCATGGCAAATCATCGGTGCATGATTTTCATATGCTCGCTCATTTTCAAGAAGGATGGGTAATAATTACACATAGAGCAGATATTCATGCAATCATGCATCTTTATGGAAAACACTTTATACTGTACTGTTCTCTCTCACCCCTCTCTCTCTCTCTCTCTCTCTCTCTCTCTCTCTCTCTCTCTCTCTCTCTATATATATATATATATATATATATATATATATATATATATATATATATATATGAAACATGGATTTTTGCTAGGGGTGAAACGATTCATCGATATATCGATGCAACAATACTTTTGCCATATCAATACATGTATCGATACAAGAGGTGAAGAATCGATACAAAACGATACCTACCCTATAGAAGTTACTTTAATCTTCAGCAGTCATTAATAATTATTAGGCGTTTGCCTTTTTATTCTTTAAGCTAAGAATCGATAATGTATCGTATTGTAGGCTGTGTATTGTGAATCGTATCGATATGCGGCACAGGTGTATCATTTCACCCTTAATTTTTGCCCAACTTGGCAATAACTCAACATAGTGATCACTTTGATATCTGTGTTCATGTCCATCCATCCATACATCCATCATATGTCCATCCATACCCTAGATTAAGGTTAGTGTTAGGTTTTAGATAAAGCTTAACGTTAATGTTTTTTGACTAAGTAGTTAAATAAAGGGCAGGCTTGACAAGAGGGGTCTTTGTTTATACAATTTGTCATCTATCTGGGGTACAGTGGGTTAGCCATTATGATCAACATATCTGGATAACCAGCATCTGGATAATTAATGTTTTACTGTTATGTGTAATATTCTGATTCCACTAACTTTTTCCATGGTTTATATACTTGGAGCTACATGTTGCATGGCTGAGGAATTTTCGTGCTGCTAGAGTAACTCACTCAATAGTAGAGATGTCAGAGTTTTAAATTTCTGTTTAATATGTATCCTGCTTGAACATATTTGTAACTGATAAATTGTTTGACTTTGATTCCACAAACTTGGGACATCTCTAGCCCATTCTGTGAACTGTTATGTTACGTCAAATTCTGCAGCATCCACTAAACAGTATGGCATTGCAGTCCCTTAGTAAAGATAAAGTGACCCCTAAAATTTCAGGTACTGCACCTATGTAGTATAAAAATGTAAGCATAAAAGGCCTCGAATCAAACTAACTGTATATCTGAGTAGTCACGATATCCCAACTCAAGAGTAGAGATTCATATGGATTTGAAAAGTTCAGTCAATAAAACAGGTTTAATACAAACATGGATCTAAATAATTTACAATTGGTGTGAAGTGAATGAATCATAAAACTGTGCACTGTAATAGGGATATAAATATTATGCATGCACTGAAGTAATTTTTAGGCTCCTGGGAGTTTTTTTTTATGTTATAAAAGTATTTCACTGTACATTTGAATTATATATATATATATATATATATATATATATATATATATATATATATATAAAGATATATATATATATATATATATATATATATATATATATATTTATAAACATTTATTTATCTAGGTGGAATATTCAGTATCTGAAGGCTTGCCTGCAGTGGACACAAGAACATTTACCATCGATGCAAGTGATGCAAGCATCATTAGGACTGACATATTTAATAATAGCACAGATCCTCTTTCCTCAAGTAAGCGAGTTGGTCTACCCACTAACACACAGATTAATATGCAAGAAAATTTCAATCAAACTCCAGAGAAAGCAACACTTACACAAAGACTCTTGGAGGAGTTCAACAAATCCATGGCGGAGAACGAGAACATGGCAGACCAGGGCAGCTTCAATGTCAGTCAGTTCAGTCAATCAAAGTCACCAGTCAAGTTTGATCAACACAGGAGCATAGAGAAATGGCTCAGCAAAGTTGACTCCCCTGGTATTACCTACCTAGTACACCAGTCTAAAGATGAGGGAGAGATGCAACTAAATAGAGATAAAATGACCATGCAGAAAGATGTGAAGTGTACACCTCCAGTAAGAAAAGAACCCAGGAAGTCCTCTTTTGAGTGGAAAGAACCTCCCATCTTCAAAAAGGGAACTGTCCAGATGATAGAACATGAAACTGAGGGAAGATGTAGCAGACAGCATGACACAGAAGAACTAGATCATGCTGCAAAAATGTCAGGTTTAGAAAATGACATGGACAGAGTAAGAGAGATGACTAGCTGTAGTCAAAATACCTCGTTAGACATAAATGAGGGCAATTATTATTCCTCACAACCTGCAATTCCTCCTGTGGTGGACTTGAAAGGTTTAGAAGTTCATAATGAACAAGATTTTAAATGTTCACAGAAACATGCTTTTTTTCAACAGAAGAATGTTAATCCAAGAGATTTTGATTTTGGAAATAAAGCAAACTATGATTCCAGTTACCCTAACTCCATAAGGCAAGACAAAATATATGAAACATTTGAAGGAAGACATAAACAAACAAATCCTATAAGCAATTCTTACTCAGAAATCCAAGCAGCTTCATTCAATTTAGATACTCAGATGAATGCCACATTTGACATTAAGACTTCAGTCTTTAACAACACTGCAGAAAGTGAGTCACATCAACGATTGCCAAATCATGTGTCTAGCATAATTAAGGATCGAAACTGTGAAAAGAATAATAACTCCAAGGCCACTTCCAGATCTTTGAGGAAGCCAAAGACAGCAGTTATAGGAAAACAGCCTACACCCATTAAGGCAGCATTATTCAGAAAAATTCGGACATCAGAACTTGTCAAAATGCTGAAGGCACCTCAGATAGCTACATTCCTTTCCCCAAAACTTAACTGTGATGATGATGCTTTAGAATCAGACTTAGAGATGGAGTTATACACAATAGATAAATGTGAGCAGGAAGGCCAGACAGGTTTGGCAGGGGAAAATGTAAACAACACAAACAAACTGCAAAGCACATATAGTGGAAAGAATGGAATGAGCATTGAAGACCAGTTGCCAGACAATAGATGTAACCAGTATACAGTACAACATAAAATAAAAGACCACTCCAATGTGTATGCAACACATTCAGATGGAAGAAAGCAAGGGTCATTTGATCCAAAAAAGGCATTTATTTCTGATTCATATATTCAGCAAACTCTCCACAGAATGCAGGAAAAAGCTCCTAGAATTGTCTCACCTGGACTAGACATTCAGAATGTTCATATTCAGCAAAACAGTTTGGAACCAGATCCCTCCAAAAGGAATATAACTGCAGGATTTCAAGCCAGTGATAAAACTAAAATTGTACCAATGACATCAAAGATTATCTTGTCAACTGGATTCAATGAGCAAAGAAGTGCGGAACTTGGAAGTCAGAGAACTGTTTCACTTGGGTCACCAGTTATTCACAAGAAGATGGCTTGTAATGAGGGACGTCTAAATAGCTACACTCCATCAAGTTCCTCAAGGAGTTTCAGGACTCCACAAAATCTGCAGATGAAGTCCTCAAACAAAAAGAAAGGAGGTGATTCAGTTATTGGCACAGTGAGTGAAGCCGGTTCTATGGAACTGGACACACGAATTCATATGAAGTTGCAGAAAAAAGCATTGGAACCTCAGTTGCAAAAGATACCAAGAGTTTTGCCTTTGTTTATGGTGTCAGAGAAAAATGTTCACCCTATGCATTTTGTGCTAGGTGAAAAACTAAATGATGTTGATATTATCAAGGCAAATGTTCATGATGATTGCACTCTTGATACTCCAGAATTTGATTCAGAAACTGGAATTGAAACTCACTGCAGAGTAGTACATGTCAGAGGTCAGTCAGATAGATTAAGGCCTAACAGTTCCCCTGTCAAACCTGGTAAATCAAGGCCTTTGAAGACACAAGATCCACATAATGAGGAGAGGACCCCAAGCAAACCAAGGCCTAAGACTTCAGTCTTATTCAAGGATTGGACAGAGGATGCTATCAGGTCAGAGCAGTGCGATGTGACTCAGAATCTATCTGCTATACCCACACAGGTAAAAAGGCAAATACCACTTTTTTCAAAATGTATCAGCCCTAAGGGCATGGAGACATCATACAAATCTCAGAAAGAACCAGAATCTGGACAGAAATATTTGTGCTCTTCAACCAAAGCAAGTGCAACATCTCAAGTGAAACACCCAGCTACAATGACACATTTCAATGAAATTTCATCGAAAAATATAGATAAAGGAGAGTTTAGGTATACACAAAAGCAAAAACCATGGGAATCAAGAATGACAGTCATGACTCCAGACAGAAATTTGGATGTGTACAGCTTCTCAAAGCATGTTGAATCCCCAGCAACTTCTTTGTCAAAATTACGACTTCAAACTTCTGATGACTCTCAGAAAGATCCTGTGAGCGGACATAACTCTGTTCAGAATAGACTTCAAATCACACATATGACATGTCAGCCAGCAGAGTCTGAGAAAGGAAAGGATCAGAATCAAACCACAGCAGGTAAAAGTAGAAAGAACTTGTTCAGAGTGCCTAATGCTGTCCGGCTTGGCCAAAGACAAGTTAACGTGAAAGTAGCTCATCCCTCTACTCTGATGTCTCAACCAATCTCCAGGACAGGGCACAATCCTAAGCAGCAGTGCCAGCCATTTATGCCTAGTGGGTATAGTTTTAACTATGCACAGAGCACACCAGTTCGTCATGGTATGCAATTTAATTTAGATGAAACGCTTTCTACTATATATGGTGTTGAAGATAGACAGACTGAAGAAATGGAAGAGGAACATGTTGAATTATTAATACAATGACTTACTGATATTAGAAATAAGAGACTGAGAAATTAATATTTTTCTGTGACCAGTTTCTACACTATAGTAGAAGTGAATCATTATTAAGATTAAGTGTTCGTTGGAAACATTCTAGTCATTGCATGTTTCATTTCTTTTTGGATATGAAAGAGACAAGCTTTAACATGCATGTGCTGTACATGAAATAAAGTCAAGTAATTTATCTCCAAAAGACATGAATTTGATGAATGCTGCCAGTTTGCATTGATGGATTACTATAGAGTGGTGTTCAAGGAATGTACTAAAATTGAAAGTAGTATCATTTTATGTTTGAATGTTTTGATGCATTAAATAGAGCAATATTTAAACAATGTTGAAAAATTGAAAGTACATTATTCTACCCCCATCTCAATAGAGGCAGGGGTGTATAGTAATATTGGTGTTTGTCCATCTGTCCCTCTGTCAAGTACACAATCTCGTTAGCACAACTAGTTCCACAGTTTTTGATGGATTGCCATGAAACTTGGTAAATATTATCATCATGACCTGAAGATGCCCATGTTGACAAATCACTTTACTCCTGCAATTTTTGTCTTGTAGCTTAGTATTGTATGACACAGTCTTGTTACAGGGTTCCCAAGCTACCAGGTAATCGGGAAAATGTTGGGAGAAAGAATAGGTTTGTTCCCAACCGGAAAAAGTCCTTAAATTTTGCAAATTTTGATGAAAGTCATGGAAAGAATGGGAATTTTCGGCTGCCATTTGATGACAGAAAAAATATATAATTGAACTGGTTGTGAGTTAAATTTATTGAGTTCTTACCAGCATTTTAGGAGGTTGCGGAACTCTTCAGTCAGTTAAGAGAGAATCGCTGAATGAATCATTTGGGTGCTTGCCCTAAACATATTTTGTATGGTCAATCCAAGCACTCAGGCGATCCGATTGGTTAAGTAGACTGATTACCCCCTAGTCCACTCCAAATTGGTATAATTTATTATGTAGAAGATAAGAAGACCAGTCTAGCATCACACTGTACCAACATGTTGTCTGTGACGAGTGATCTAAGTAAATGTTAGAGAAAAATAATAAAGCTTATATTTGCCCATTCCCCTTTTGATATGTAAATTTAAGGAAAATGTATTGCGATAAATCTTTGCTTATTATTTGATAGTTCACACTGGGAACACAGTGTTAAGCAGTCTCGTCATTAGTAACCTTAGACAACTCCAACTCGCCTTTACAGTGAATTTTACTATTGGACCTTGCTAAATACATAGAAGTCTATCAACTGCTGGATCAATATTCAATGCAGAGCCCCATGTTCTGCATGTCCTTGAAAGTGACTGCATTAAATATACAGTCCATAGTCAGATTACATTGAAAGTAGATGTTAGAACACCAACCAGACATAAGCAGGGCTCAGGAAAACCACTCGCCCTCTCGTCCTGACTCCATAAAAATTGGCTGTGCCAAGGAAACCTTTATTACTTACTTGTCCCTGGGCTGAGTAGATGCAGATTCACACCTTGACAATATCTGTGTGCATTTTTAACCTTAACAAGCTCTGAAGCTGAACATTGCTTAACATCTAGCATATGTCAATTATAGATTACTCTTGCCAAATTTGCCTACTTGTCAGTCCAGAACATGTCTTAAAGAAAGCCAACTTGGTTTTTATGCAGGCACCAGACTCAAACTGATACTAAAATGGGTTCAAATCATAAAAATATTATGTTCAGAGTGAAGACAGCAGGTTAAAATTCTTTCTGGTATCAAGCTTGCATTGGCGGGTGCCAGTGGTGTTTTTAGTAAGAGTGTAAGTAGTGTTTTATTAAGTGTCCTGTATTAAGTGGATTTTAAAAAAAAATTCAGTCCTTCTAAGGGCTTCTTGTCAAAATTTATAACAACCCTTTTCTAAAAACCTTTCTTGATACAAAAACATGCAGTTAAGCAGAGTAAAGTTAACATTTTTATTCTGTACATTAAAATGAGTTACATGCAAATTTATACGAATTTCAACAGCTATACTTTTTTCTAGTGATACATCCTGTGGTTTAATGCATGGTCATTCAGATGTTATGGGAGAGTCTCAAAATTGAGAAAGTTTTTGATTTTAAAAATGCATATTTTCTAATCCAAAAAATGTTCTTTTTTAAACTTCTGTTCAGTAATGGTCATAAGTAAACCTTGAAAAAATGAATTTCATCCAGCAAAAAACCTGGAAAAGACCTGGACATGTTTGTTTCAAAAACCGTGGGAACCCTGTTGTTAGCACAGAACTAGTCCAGCAATTTTGTGAAAAACTTAGCAAACATTATGGTCATCACCTGAAGATGCACATATAGACAAATTACCTTAGTTGCACACTTTTTGTTAGAGTTATTGCCCTTTTCATCTTGTAGCTTAATGCAGTGTATGACAGAATCTTGTCTGTCTGTCCTTCTGTCCAGCACACAATATTGTTAGTGTAACTAGTCACACAGTTTTTGATGGATTGCCATGAAACTTGGTAAATATTTTTGTCATGTCCTGAAGATGCCCATGTCGACAAATCACTTTCCTCCTGCAATTTTTGTCTTGCAGCCTAGTATTGTATGGCACAATCTTGTTAGTACAAAACTAGTTGCACAGATTTTGATGGATTGACTTGAAAATTGGTAAATATGATGGTCAGGACCTGAAGATGCCCATGTTGACAAATCAGTTTGCTCCTTCAATTTTAGTCTTTTAGTTTAGTAGTGTATGACAATCTTGTTAGCACAAAACTAGTCCTGTAGGTTTTCATGGATTGCCGTGAAACTTTGTAAGTATTATGATCATCACCTGAGATGTGCATATCAAATCACCTTGCTGCCACCATTTTGTTAGAGTTATTGCCCTTCCTGTCATGTAGCTTAATGCAACATATGCTAATTTTCAGCATTGGTGCTAGCTGGAATAGGGGGTACAAACACAAAATGATTTAAGGGTGAAAGCACTGAGACACATAATTGAAATTTGGCACAAATACAGCTAAAATATGTATCTTGATCATAAAAAAAAATATTCATTATGCTAGATAATTGCCCACATGGTCAAACCACCTCTGTTATGAGGGCACAATTTAGCATTTTTTTTATTTGTCTCAAGTTTGAGCCTCAGGTACAGCTTAACAATGAACTTACTTCAGATGAGATTAATTTGGTACAATCCCCTATAGGTATAGTTTTCAAGTAAAATCATATTTGTGAAGGATGACCAGGTAGTAATGCTACCTTAAAATCTGAAGAAAAAAAACCCCATAATGAACAAAAAGCCAACTTTAGAGGTGTATATCTCTACAAATATCTAAGATATTGAAAATCTGAGCTCAGATTCAGATTCTCCAGGTCATAAATATGTAGTATAAGTAAATTTCAGCGTGATATCTGTATAATAAAAAAAGTTACAAGCATTTGAAAACCCTCCATAGTAAATAGATGAATTTTCAAGTGAAAAGACTATGCTACCCATCCCCACTTCAAACAGCCATAACTTCATAAGTAATTGGAATTTTGTACTGAAAGTTTGCATGCTGCCATCATTTGCATTGCTGTACACCTGAAAAACTTTCATGGAAATCAGAGATGGTCACCCAGGAAGATTTTTGGATTTTGGGTGATTTGGTATGGAATGACCCAGTATAGAAAGTGAACAGGATCTGCACATATTGATGAGGTGATCTTGCATCTGAATGGCTGAGCTTGTTGCCAGTCTTGAAGCCATATTTTTGTTATCTTATTTTGATCATGCTTCAAATATAGGGTATATTAATGAGATTCATTGCATCTGATTGAATGAGCTTGTTACCTCTATATCCAGAGATGCGTCTGATTTAATGAGCTTGTTACCTCTCTATATCCAGAGACTGTTTCTCATCCAGTTTCAATAAAACTTGGTAAATGAATTTGTATCGTCAAGATCTGGATGACTTCGATTATGAGCAAGAGACTGTGCATTTTCATTATGTCATTATCTTTAAAACAAATTTTTATTAGGATATAGTATAAAATCAACATGATGTAAAGATGTGCTCTTACAATACTACATAAGCATGCTTAGTGAAATGGTCAGCTGTTAAATTATGTAAGCACTGTGAGAGATATCAGGCCCACTTGGGCCTCTTGTAAGAGTTAATACCTTTTTTGACTTAGCTGGATGCAATGTACAATGAAACCCCGCTATAACGCGATATTTGGGGTCCATAAAATTTGATCGCGGAAAAAGCGGGGTCGCGTTATTGCGGGGTTTTACTATATTTTACTTTTTTCAGAGAAGAACGTATACACGTCTAATGTATAGCATGAATAGGGTATCAACACCGTTTACTATCTGATATCGATCCGTCTTTGTTTTCCCTCATGACAACCCTTTGATTGAGCCACGAGTTTGATACAGCTGTACTTGTTCAGTGCTAAGTAACAGAGAGTGGTTATTTGAACTCCCTGTGATCTTGCCGCCCAAGCTCAGTCTCTACATAAGCACCCACATATGACAATCTTTGATCAACCACCGCATTGTTTGGTGCTTGCTTGTGTATGCAGTTAAAGAAGAAACATAAGTCGGCTATTGTTTGCGCAATGATTGTATACAGGATGAATTGAAGTCCAGCGCACGTGTTGGCGGCTTACGTTTTTTGATGTTTATTAAATCGTGAGAATCTTTTATCAACCACCACATTGTCTGAAGCTCGGTTGTGTATGCAGTTAAAGAAGAAAAACATGTCATCTATTGTTTGAGCAATGATTGTATACATAATGAATTGAAGACAAACACAGAGAAGACTTACTGGCTTTACTCATGGATCAGTAATAAGTAACATTTCCGATAATGTTTATTTTGGCATAACACTTCAAGAAATTGGTGAAATTGTTAAATTTCAGAAGCCACGCCACGATCGAATTCATACGTGATCTCTTCCCCAAAATGATAATAAACTTTTTAAACACTATTTCTCGTACTTAAAAAAAAATATTTTTTTTCCGTGTACGAGAAAAATACATGTACATGTATATAAAATTTCAGGAACCACGCCACAAACGTATTATACTCGAATTCATACGTGATCTCTTCCCCAAAATGATACTGTAATATACACATTTTATACACTATTTCTCGTACTTTGCAAAAAAAAAATATTCATGTGCGAATGAATATATGAAACTTTGGGAGCCACGCCACGATCGCGTTATATCCGAATTCGCGTTATAGCAGGGCGCGTTATAGCGGGGTTTCACTGTATGACAGAATTTTGTGAATGCAGCTACTGTTGCAGTTTTTAGGGGATTGCTGTGAAACTTAGTACATGTTATGGTCATCATCAGAAGATGTGCATGTTGACCAATCATTTTACTAGCACTATTTTCACAAGAGTTATGCCCTTGTTTTGACCATAGACCTATCTCCATCATTGGGTAGAAGTGGGGTGTGGGAGAGAAGGGAGTATAATTATGTGAGCGAATTGTTCACCATTCTTCTTGTTGATATAATTCTATGATACTTGGTAGATATATTAGTAATGATCTGAAGATGCACATATTGTTCAACCATTTTGTCCAGCATTGTTTGTAAGAGTTATTGCCCTTTTCAGCTAATAGCTGGATGCTGTGTAAGATACAGTTTTATGAATGCAACTAGTCTCTGTATTTGTGAATTTGTATGATAGTTTTACATATTATGGGCATATGAAAAAGTGCATATTAACCAATCCCTATGCTTCTGTGATTTTTATGCCCCCACTGCTTGCCGAGGAGGCATCTTAATTTGGTCAAGTCTGTCCGGCTGTCTGTACTGTCTATCCCGAGAAGCTTGTTAGCAAGATTTAGCAAATACTACTCAATGTTGCCAATAAAAAGTCACTACCATATTTGTATGCATGTGTAGACGACTAGACTTTTTTTTTTACAGATTTTGGGACAATGCAACAAAAAACATGGTTAGCATGATTGAGTAAAAACCACTCGAGGTAGACATAAAATATTATAGATGTTTTTGTATTTATATATAGAGGACTTGATTACTGTTTCAGGCCATTACAGCACTTTATTGATCAATTGTTTTACACATTTTAAAACTTTTTTATTACTTTTTTTGATACAAACCTTGTTAACGGGAACAACCATTTGAGGTAGACAAATGACTTGGGCATGTTTGTTTGTACAGTGGTCCCCCTCTTGAACGGCCCCCCTGACCAGCGGCCACCCGCTTTATACGGCCACAATCCCTTGGCACCGACGAGTTTGTGTTCAAAAGTACCCCTCAAGGACGGCCACCCCTCTAACGCGACCAGCGGCCAGCATTTTTGTGCAAAAACGGTCAAATTTACCCCTCGCAAGCGGCCACATAATGGTCGTTTACAGAGTAGAATCTCGATAATATTTTTTAATTTCTCAATTCAACATATTGACATTTTGTTCCAACATGCCAATAAAGTAACTTTAATCCTTACAAAGAGGTAAGTAATCCGATTATCCTTACTGCCATGTGTTCCTTAGATGTTAGCTTTTGTCACTTTGATAATTACTGGCTATTATTACCACCGATAATTATGAAGATGACAAAAGCTAACCGCTGAGAAGCACAGCATTGTTCAGCTCAAGTCAGCGTGACATCCGGTCGCCAGATAGTAAAATGGTATGTTAGCCTTTCTGGCTTCACTCTAATAGATTACGAAATGTACATAACCGGGTACCAGACTGGGGAAGAAGAAAAAAAAAAAGTCGATCACGTGACAGACTCACTTCCGTTGTAAACACTGCCTCACGCGTGATTGCCCGCGAAGGAATAAGTTGTCGCAAAATATCGTCAGACATTCTCAGTTTAGAACAAAAATGAAAGCAATTAAATTAAACGAAAAGAGTGAGAGTCTTTTGATAACTACTGAGAAATTTTATGTCAGAAAGATTCAAATAAACATCGTCAATATACATTCAACTTGAGTGGGAAGACGGAATCAACGGACGTACATGGATAGTTGCAACCAAATATTTGTGCCCCGAATTTACCGACAATGTGGTTTTGCACCACGATTCATGATAATTCATATTTTTTAAAAATAACATTGATACTAGTTTTATCATATTTAGTCCTTAACCAGATAATATTCCTGTGATTTTTAAATGCAAATATTAAATATATAAAAATTAGTTACATCTTTTATACTTTATATGTAGTTATTACTCACAACTGTGTGATCCCCCTCTAGAAAGGCCACCCGTCTTATAAGGCCACTTTCTTGCTGCAGAAGGGGTGGCCTTATAAGAGGGGGACCACTGTATTCATATAAAGAAGACCTGATTAGATTTCAGCTTATTACAGCAATATTGGCATGGAATGTGTGAGAGGCAGGGCTTTATACTGAGCATTTTTGCTCACTATTTCACTAGTTTTGTATGCAGGGATGGAGCAGGTGAGACAGTACTGTGTAAAATTGTTATTGAATTAGGTTGTTAGTTCAGTTCCATCAAATGTTCCATGCATCATCTTGAATCTTTCAATTAAATTGTTGAATCTCCAGGCTGTATATACCTACCACCAACTCTTAGTGAGTAGCTGTTTATTTTAATTTCCAATATACCTGCTGGACTCTCAAGTTGGGGTGAGTGTGATTTATTATGTAATAATATCTGGGATGCTAAAGTTGTTCGACTTTAAAGCAGCATGGTTCTCCAATGGTCTGTCAACTTGACCAATTTCACAAGTTAACATGTACAAATCTCAGAGATTTATTATTAACCAAAATTTATTCAAAAAAATTTTATTTTGTAGAAAATGTCATGCTAACAAGTAGTTGTGGTTGTCTATGACTTGGGGATCATCAATTTAGTATCAGTACTTTTTGTTGTAGAGTTTTTTTATGCTTTGAAATTTATAAAAACTTAAAAAGTTCTCATGACTTTGGTGTTATTTTTGTCTGCATGTTTATATGTTGTGTATGTATATAGCACTTTTTTAAAGTGTTGCAGAGATTTGTGAATATGCATGCAGAGTTGTACAGAGATTTGTCAATATGCATGCAGGGTTGTACAGAGATTTGTCAATATGCATGCAGGGTTGTAGAGAGATTTGTCAATATGCATTCAGGGTTGTACAGAGATTTGTTAATATGCATGCAGGGTTATAAAGAGATTTGTCAATATACATGCAGAGTTGTACAGAACTATAGAATGGCATTACATCTAACTTTAATCTAATTGTTGACAATAATTCAAATTCCAAAAGTTGTAGAATGACGATAATTCGTACCTGTTAGTTATCTGCTTTTTCTTTTGCACAAAAAAGGGAAGTATGGTATAGAATTCATGTTTCTCTGTGTCTGTCTTTCACACATTTTATTTTTGCCCTATATATTTCAAGTCAATTGAGATAGAAGGAATACAATTTACTAAAATGATGTGTCACGGCTAGTGTTAATATTGCATACCACAGTAGTCATCCTGTCTTCAAGGTCAAGGTATTCGTCAACATTTTTCAATTTTCCAGCTCTATACACTGTCTCTTGTCTAAAATAATTTGAGAGAAGAACGAAACTTAATATACTCATTTGTATGCATCACTTGTTCACAACTGTAAAATGTGTCACATATAACAATTAGGGTTCTCTTTTCAAGACCAAGGTCAGTTTATTTTTCTACTCTACAGACTACAGCTCTTCTATTTGTATTACACTTGCTGCACTCATGTCATTACTAGAGTGTGTGATGTATACTACAGGTTTCTGTGCTGAAGTTTACAGTCATATTCATCATTGAAATTATTGATTTTTCCAATTTTTTTCTTCTTCTGTAAATACAAAACTATATGACATGGTAAGATGAATCTTGTTATACTTTTAAATCTTCACAACAGGGTGTGTTGCATTGACATTTTGGAGATCCTACCCTTCAAGGTCAGCATTATTGGTCAGTATCTTTGATTGTTCCTTTCCACTCATAATTACTCTGATGTTATTTGACATTATGATTTAAAATATCCTACTTTTTAACATCAAAACTAAAGGGTGTGTACAATGTCAGAATCAGTGTCCTATCTTTTTATATGATAACCAAAGATGAGTGTATATTATGGATATGTTGGTATCCCCATCTGGCAATCCATCCGTCTGTCCATTGCATACCTGCCATATTCCCAGACAGTGTTGGGGGCTCAAAAAGTGTTTTGAGGTCTCAAGGGAAAGTCCATGTGCATGACCCAAAAAGCAATAATGTCCAATTGAGAATAAGTTTTCTTTTCATATAAGCTTATAGAAAATTACTGGAGATTTGGATTTTATAAAAAAAAAGAAAATAACATGTTTTCATTGAAGCATTTAATACACTTACAAACAAAAATAGCTGGTAGATTTAGCATTGTTCAATACCATCACCATACACATGACTTTTTCTCAGCATAGAAAACGATCTTTCTGCATCAGCATTGCTGTGAGGGAGTGTCAACTATGCTGGGTGCTGTTGCTTTGTCAATGGATGTCATACACTCCAGAATGACTGATGTCAATATGGTATTTGCACTGTGTGTAAAAGATAAATTTTGTCTTGCTGGACTTTGATCACTTTGAGATGGCTCATCTTTTATTGAATCACAGCTACATTTCCACACTTTACCTGAAAAAGAGAATCACACTTGCACCCTATTCCGACTACCGAAATATATGGAGTGAAATCCAAGTTCAAAGAAACGTTGCCACTAATATCATGAACTTGCCAATAATCTTTAATAAAGATGGTGTAAACATTCTCATTCAAGGCAGTGATGTGTTATAACTTTAGTTTTTCAACACGCATCTGTTTGATTTACCTATAACTTCAAACGAATTGGGTTGTTCCTTTTTACCTATGCAAATTAGCCTAATGGGTTCTCCCACAGCAATCTTCAAAGGATTTAACACGGTTTCACACTAGCTATTCTCAGCCAATTAAGTAATCAGTGAAATTGTGGTTGCTTATGTGTGACCACCTTACCATGTAATTGCCTCTATGATCATCTATTGAATAAACTGCCCCGAGGATAGTTTTATAAGGGCTCTAAACAGACTACTTGCTAAGGGACATATATAGTGGTGGTCAAAAAATATATCTCTCTCCATCTCTCAATGTTTATTTGTTTAATTTTTTTCAAAGATTACTGAAAAATATGTTTTTCGAAACACTATCGTGGGGGGGTGTGTGTGAGTAAAAAATCATGTTTATCGCATGACACGGCATGTTAAAGCAGGTATGCCATTGTAGGGGTGAAATTATACACCTGTGCCATGTATCGATATAATTTGCTATACACAGCCTATGATATGATACATTATTGATACACATTGTTACGACTAGGGGTAATGTAACAAAAGAAAAGACTCAAACAAGCTTTCAAGACTTAAAAAATACAAATATTTAATTTCCTAAAATATTAAAATATTTCAACAAACAATCAAAGTGAAAGAATTAAAAATAACTTACAGTATAGAATATCCTTAAAAATCCTAAATTGTTCTAAAGTTCACTGATCCAGAAGTTAATCCAAATTATTCCGAATGAAACCTCCAATGTGCTGGAGTGCCAACAAGAATCAGTTATATCCAAATATTATTAATTCCAAGTAATCCTTGTGAATATGGAATATCAAACAAGTTCTAGAAATGTTTCCGATAATTCCAATGGAGCTGAATAATACTTAAAGTTGAAGTAGCAGTACTAAATCCAAAATGTACTGTATATCTCTGAAGCAGAATAATCACACACAAAACGAACCAATCTCGTTTATGACTTCTCAGGCTGAACGTACTATCAAGAATGACGAACGTTCTGATTACATCTATTTTATAGTTTCTGTACTTTGTCATTGAAATACAAATAAAACCCATTTCTTAATTCCATCTTAAATCAACATCTCGGTATTTATGAACTTATTCTACTTCTAGTCAACAAAAAATGAATCACTCTCTGTAATTGCAAAATCAGGTCAGGTCAAGCTCAAAACTCATGCGCTGAATCACGTGACATGACTAATACTTCAAACAACAATATTGATTTTTTCCCAGGGCTAATGTACTTGGTCACGTAGAAATTACCGTATATGTGAACTCTGCAAAACGACACCTATTAGACTATAATATAGAGGTCACAAACTAATAACTATACCATTATTTTAAAAGAAATGATACATAATTCCGTAACAACATATCAACTTGATTGTCTTTTCATCTTTAGAAGGTCTGTATGTGGTAGGGTTGTGGCATTGGTTGTATTTCCAGTATGCAGATTACAGACAGACATAGATTTATCACCTCTTCATATGCTATTCTCATCCTTGACAAGATAAAAAAAATATTCCCAACAGACTACCTGTTAGTTTGCAGTGATTTTAATTCAACCTTTTAGGCCATTTCAGGCTTGTCCATTGGATTGGATGCAAGACTCATCTTTGTCACCACACCCATTGTTTTACATTGCATGAATGCTTTAAAAACTTTTATTACTGATTTCATGTCTTCACTCAAATTTGGAAGACATTACAGTGTTATGTGTATATTCAAAACAGAAGAAATAGTGCAATTTCCTCATGCAAGGAAAATCTTATCTAGAAGAAGTTTTGGTGTGGGAGCAGGGATGACTAACAACTAACAAATCCATCACATTGTACTTCCTGCAGATGCAAAACAACTGCCGTGTCCACAGGCACTCATTTCTGTTGGTGAAAAAGGAAAACCAATGACTTACCGACTCCCCTTCTATTAATTAGCACAAGGTTGCCGCCGATTCTGTGCTAATTTTATTTATCCCATTGGTATGTTCAATCACTGATTACATATATCAGTGTAAAAGGAGACTTTCCAAACTTGTTCCCCATGTACAATTTAAGTATTTTACAGATCATTTAATGACCACTTTTTCACAAAGTTTCTCTGTTGCTTTGTATTTACTTAGATCAAGGTTGAATGCCAATACTTACAGTGTGTCATGCAGTGCATAAGCTACATTCAGTTCTGATTGGTGGTTATTGTTTACCCTGGACTGGAACAAATGATAACCACCAATCAGAATTTAATGTAACATATTTCACTGCATGACACACCAGAAGTGTAGCCTTCAAATTCAATCGAAGTAGATATGAAGTAATAGAGAAACTTTGCATAAAAGTGGTTATTAAATGATCAGTATAGTACTTTAGTCATACATGGGGAACAAGTTTGAAATGTCTCCTTTACGTTGATGTACATTATCAGTGGCTGAACATGCTGATGGGATAAAATAATTAGCATGGAATCAGCAAGGAGGGGGTGATACAGATTTCAAACTGCGTCACCATGTGTTCATTTGTAGAAGGCGAGTTGGTGTTGTCAAGAGTTGTCATTTTTACTGAAAAGAATGAGTGCCTGTGCCTGCAACAGTTGTCTCAGATGAATTCTCAACTTAAAGAATAAAATGGCAAATGGCTAATAATTATTCATGACTGCTGAAGATTAAAGTAACTTGTATAGAGTAAGTATAATTTTGTATCGATTCTTCCCCTCTTGTATAAGTATGTTTATTGATATGGCAAAAGTATCGATGAATCATTTCACCCCATGTCCATTGGTCCATTAATAAATTAGTTTTTCTTGTCTTGCAATAATTTGGGTTCTCAGGGCTCAGGAAGAAATTTCCCAAGCACTCTTCCCTGGGATGAAGGGGTTGCAAGAGTTACTCATCCCTGTCCTCATGATGCTCAACACAGTACACTTCTCCACTACACTGCTTACGGTTTTACTAAAGAACCACTGGTACTTGATTTAAGCTTCATACTTAAATGGGTCAAAATCATGAAAATATTATGTTCTAATACATGGCTTCTTAGGTAAACATATAATAAGACACAATTTCTTAGTGGTATTCATGTTTACAGTGAAACCTTTTAGTATTCTAGGTGTCATAATTTTCCTTTTCAGTGAGCTGTCACACATATTTATGAGTTAGATATCCGAGCAGTTACGAGACTGAGAATGTCAACATGTTGATTTTTGTTTGGTCATTGTTACACTTGCCCCAGATCACCAGTATTTTCAAGACTGTGTGGCTTTATTAATACACATGCATATGCATATAGAAATATCTGCTGGCATCTTCCCTTTGGCATGACAATGTATCAAGAAAGCTTCAGCCTTGAAAATACCAGTGACCTGCGGCAACTGTAACATTTCCTGACCAGATGAAAAATCCCACAAATTATTCTCCATGTCAAAATGACGCCAAAAATTACTAAAATTGTCACTGTAAATGCAAACATGATTAAGAAATCAAGGGCTAACTGTGAAACAGCAACATAACATGTTCATAATATTTACCCAATTTAGTATCAAGCTTACATCAGACAGACAAAAAGTAGGCAGATTAGGCATATGTTATTTATAACTGACGCACGCCAAATGTTAATCGATGTTGAACTTCAGCACTTGTTAAGGGTAGAAAATGCGGTTAGATTTATCTCAAGGTGCAATTCTGCATCTACTTGGCCCAGGAATGAGTATACAGTGATGTTTTACTCGGCCCAGCCAATTTTTACCTGGTCAGGACAAGTAGACGAGTGATTTTCCTGAGCCCTGGGTTCTGCTTTAATACCTTCACAAGACTTTGCATGTGACTTGCCCTGTAACAGGCTAAAAACCATATTAATTTCAGGGTGGGTGGAAGCTAAAAGGTCAAAATTACAATCACTATATTTTGCTTCACATAACTTCACCAAACTTTGCAGGTGGGTTGCATTGTAGAAGACAAGGAACTTTATTGATTGGGGAGAGGTCAAAGGTCAAGGTCAAGAAACATACCCTGGTTCTAATTTAAGTTGTAACATAGTTTTGTATGAAACTTGTTTTTTTTACTCTTTTACTACATGCAAATTGCAGTCAATCTAATTTCAAGAATTTGTTCTGTGATTTTTTTTTTTTTGTCTTTTTAGATGGGAAATATGATGTTTCTCTTTGTGTCTTAATATGTTAAGTTAATTTTTGTCTCACCTTTAAAATATAGGCAAGGCATAGGGATCACTTTGCCGATGTTGTTGTTCTTGTCATTTTTGGCTAAGGCATCAATGTTGTATGTACAGTCATGAAACTTGATAGGTGTATTCATCTTAAAGGGTACCACTCACCATACACAACAGTAGGTTGCAGACTACAGTGAGCTCCTTTTCATGCTGCTTTTTTTCTTCATGTTTGCAGTTTCTTGAGCACTGTTGTATATACAGTTGTGAAACTTTATTGTTATATTGATTTGGGAGGGTAATATTCACCATGTGTAAAAGTAGGTCACAGTGATCTACTTTTCATGCTACAATGATTAAATGAAGTTTTTTGCATTTAGTTTAAATTTTTTGATGCTATTGTATGAACAGTCACAAAATTTTATTGTTATATTACTCTTGAAATCTGATTAAAATCAAGATCCACTTATAATAAGTAGATCTGACAGGCACCGATAAAGGTTAATGATCTACCAACCTTTGGAATGCCCACACTACTTATTTTTAGTAACCTATCAGATAAAGCATTGCATTTCATGCTAGGGAGAGTTATCACTGGAAATGATGAAGACTTTCACTTTCATTAATCTGAAAGCTGTAATTTGAGTGTTGACTAGATAATTTGCAGTGTATTTGGATTATTCCATGGTGAAGCAGGTGAGATATCTCATTATGCATAATTCTTGTTCAACCTTTTGTTTTTATTGCGGAAAACAAACAAACAAAATTAAAACTGAACCCTATTGTCTATGGAAACAGTTTTGAATTTTAACATCATTTCCTTGTGTGCTGCAGAAAAATTAAAGTGCAAAAACTACATATTTTATGAAAACAATTATTTCCATACAACCATTTAATTGATCTTGTAGTTATCTTTAGTAGAACAAACTTTTGTTTTACCTCAAAATTAGATTTTGTGGACATGTCAGTAGACACTTTATTGTCCATGAAATGAAAATATATAGTAATTCCCGAAATGGCAAAGGGATATAGACATAGCTATCTCAGCCTCTCTTCTCATCAATAGACCCGATGGATGACATACAATAACATGAAATTACAGCAATCAATAGACCCGATGAATGACATACAATAACATGAAATTACAGCAATCAATAGACCCAATGGATGACATACAATAACATGAAATTACAGCAATCAATAGACCCAATGGATGACATACAATAACATGAAATTACAGCAATCAATAGACCCAATGGATGACATACAATAACATGAAATTACAGCAATCAATAGACCCAATGGATGACATACAATAACATGAAATTACAGCAATCAATAGACCCAATGGATGACATACAATAACATGAAATTACAGCAATCAATAGACCCGATGGATGACATACAATAACATGAAACTACAGCAATCAATAGACCCGATGGATGACATACAATAACATGAAATTACAGCAATCAATAGACCCGATGGATGACATACAATAACATGAAATTACAGCAATCAATAGACCCAATGGATGACATACAATAACATGAAATTACAGCAATCAATAGACCCGATGGATGACATACAATAACATGAAATTACAGCAATCAATAGACCCGATGGATGACATACAATAACATGAAACTACAGCAATCAATAGACCCAATGGATGACATACAATAACATGAAATTACAGCAATCAATAGACCCGATGGATGACATACAATAACATGAAATTACAGCAATCAATAGACCCAATGGATGACATACAATAACATGAAATTACAGCAATCAATAGACCCAATGGATGACATACAATAACATGAAATTACAGCAATCAATAGACCCGATGGATGACATACAATAACATGAAATTACAGCAATCAATAGACCCGATGGATGACATACAATAACATGAAATTACAGCAATCAATAGACCCGATGGATGACATACAATAACATGAAATTACAGCAATCAATAGACCCAATGGATGACATACAATAACATGAAATTACAGCAATCAATAGACCCGATGGATGACATACATTAACATGAAATTACAGCAATCATTTTAGTTTAAACCTTGTTAAGTTGACTGCCTATGGGTAGAAGGGCAACTGTATTGATTTAGGGATCAAAACATCAAATTTAAAGGTATTTAGATATTCCAAGGTGATTTTTGTTTCTATACAAATGGTAAAGTTTACTACAGCAATTTTTGTCAAGGCTGCAAAGTATAGGTGACTCATAGGGATCACTTTTCCAATGGCATTGTCATTGTCATATTTGATGTCATAGGGTCAACATTAGGTTTTTGTATTTAACCCTGCTTCTCTTACACCGTCGTATGTAGTCATAAAAACATAATGTGTGTATTCATCTTAGAGGGTGCTACTCACCATGGGCAGTTCACTGTCCAGAAGTTGCATTCAGGGTTTTTTTTAGCTCAGTTTCACTGACACTGTTGATTGACAGTCATGAAATTCACTGGGTGTATTCATCTAGGGCACTACTCACCATGGGCAAAGATTTGTCATAGTCACCTACTTTCATATTCCTGTGAATGCATACAGTTTTTACATTTAGTTAAATTTCTCTGGCACTGTTATATGTATTGTCATGAAACTTTTTTTGGTGTATTCATCTTAGAAGGTACTACTCATCATAGGCAAAACTAGTTCACAATTACCTACTTTCTATGCTCCAGAGATTACTACAAGTCTTTGCAGTTTGCTTAGTTCCATAGACACTGCTGTGTGTACAGTCACAAAATTTGATGGGTGCACATTGTATTTATATTAGGGATATTAATTACCTCAATGACCAACTGTCAAGGTTGCAGGGACCTACTCTTCTTGTTCTAGTGACTATGCAATATTTTTGTATTATGTCACAGTGGAACAGATAATACATAGCATTGAACAGTATTCTTCATGAAATTTCTTGGTTGGAATCAGCACCTTGCTGACTTTTGGATCAGTATGTCAATGGTCAGAGATTGCTGGACTTTATAAATCTTCCACCCATTTCTCATCAAACTTTATAAATCTGCTGCTCTTGGAAAAGGGCAAAACCCTATTAATTTTGAGGTAAAAAATCAAGGAAACTTGAGTTGGTCTTGTAATTTTTATTTTCTGCTAAGTTGCCTGCAACATTTTCTCCAACAAAAATTTTAGTTACACCACCAAGTGCAAGCTCTAAATTATATCGGCTAAAAACTTGAAAGACCAATGTCATGAAACTGTATAATGTGATAACTCCGTGTATATGCAACAGCTCCTTTTGGTTGGCTATTTTTAGGTTTGAATTACACTTAAGAAACACCTTTTACAACAGAATGAAATATATTTTTATACATTGCAGGAAAACACAACATTTGGCTAAATTTTTCTGCATTTCTTGAAAAATTTAAAATAACGGTATGCATCATTATAATGGATAGCTCAATACAATGCATAATTGATTATACCTCATTGTAATGTTATAGTTGTTACAGTGTTCAATCTGTAAGGACCCCTTAATAGTACGTTAAAAGGAGATACTGTTGCATCAACAGTTATGTCTCTCTCTCTCTCACACACATTCACACATCTACACACATATCATAACATCAACACCAGTATGAAAATCATAACATCAACACCAGTATGAAAATCATAACATCAACACCAGTATGAAAATCATAACATCAACACCAGTATGAAAA
This sequence comes from Margaritifera margaritifera, assembly GCA_029931535.1. Taxonomy (NCBI): domain Eukaryota; kingdom Metazoa; phylum Mollusca; class Bivalvia; order Unionida; family Margaritiferidae; genus Margaritifera; species Margaritifera margaritifera. Next base: position 370,697 of record JAQPZY010000966.1, read on the forward strand.
CAGGTTGAGGTATATCTGTTATTGGGCTCTAGATATCAGTAGTTCCCTCAAATCTAATGGAAGGGTTGCATATGCAAGATTCTTCAATCCAATATATTTTATACTTGAATGTATAGATGTACTATCCACAGTGTAATGTTAAATTATCACCCAGTCTTAGACAAGAAGAGCATGGGATGGTCTGTTGTCCAACTGTTAGCACATGTTTGTTATCGCTACTCTTCCTAAACTACTTGGAGGATTTGCCATGAAACTTTACCCACACATTTATCCCATGGTCTCGTTGGTCCTCAATGAAAATGGTGCTGCTCATATATCCAATATGGCAACCATAGTGACCATCTTGAAAATCTTGTTATCGCTAATCCTCCTGAATGGATGGTGATATCAACATGGGATTTTCACTGAAAGACTTCTTATGCTGTTTAGTTGGTCCTAAATGATAATGGTGCTGATCTGATAGTGGTCATCTTTAAAATCTTTTATCGCTACTTCTCCTGAATGGAAAGCCATATTGACATTGGATTTTCACCAGAAGACTTTTTATGATGTCTAGTTGGTTCTAAATGAAAATAGTACAGATATGATGTCCAATATGGCCACCACAGCAGCTATATTGAAAATCTTTTCACTACTCCTCTTCAATGAATAGTCATATTAACATGGGATTTTCACTTAAAGACTTTTTATGTTATCTAGTTGGTTCTAAATGAAAATGGTGCCGATCTGACATGCAATATGGCCACCACAGCAGCCATCTTGAAAATCTTGTTATCGCTACTTCTCCCAAATGGAAAGTCATATTGACATGGGGTTATCATCAGAAGATTTCTTATGATGTCTTGTTGATCCTAAATGAGAATGGTGCTGATCTGATGTTCAGTATGACCACAACAGTTTGTTATCACTACTCTTTCTGAATGGATGGTCATATCAAAATGGAGTTTTTACTAAAAGACTTTTTATGATGTCTTGTTGGTTCCAAATTAAAAATGTGCCTATCTTATGGCCAGTGTGGACAAAACAGTAGCCATCTTGAAAATTTTGTTTTTGCTACTCCTGAATGAAAGGTCATATTTCCATGGGGTTTTCACCAGAAAACATCTTATGATGTCTAGTTAGTCCTAAATAACAATGGAGCTGATCTGATGTCCAGTATGACCACCAGAGTGGCCATCGTAAAAATATTATCACTACTCCTGAATGAATGGTTGTATCAACATGGGGTTTTATTAAACAGCTTCTTATGATGTCTTGTTGGTCATAAATGAAAATTCCATTAAGACATTCAATATGCCTGCGACAGTGGTCATCTTGAAAATCTTGTTCTCACGATTTCTTCTGAGTTAATGGTCATATCAGCATGGGGTTTTCACTGAAAGACTTCTTATGATGTCTAGTTGGTCATAAATGAAAATGGTGCCAGTCCAACTTCTAATATGGCTGCCACAATGGCCATCTTGAAATTATTTTGATCACTTCTTCTCCAAGATGGCTGGTCATATCAACATTTTGCTGTCTATATGGTACTAAATGGAAATGATGCCAATCTGATATCCAATATGGCCACCATGACACCCATGTTGAAAATGTTGCTATCATTATTCCTCCAAAACGGAAAGTCATATCAACATGGGGTTTTCACCAGAAGATTTCTTATGATGTCTTGTTGGTCCTAAATGAAAATGGTACCAATATACCATCCAATATGTCCACCACAGCATCTAATTTGACAATTATGTTATTGCTGAAGAATATCGGAGATGGATTCAAAACTCAGCAGTTAAATGGAAGAAAGGGTCTTATCTTGAATTCCTGGAAATTCATTTCAGCCTGATGAGTGCCAGTCCCTTTGAGGGACTCTTGTTTTTATTTTGTTTTTGTATGTTGTAGTTTTCAATCTAGGATGATCACTATTATATTATCATATGGCCCAAGTTTGACTTGTGATTTGACCATGATGTTTAAATTGCAAATTCAGGATAGTTAGAATGCTCAAACATAATAGTCCTGTATTCTGAGCATTAGCATTTGTACCTCATTTATATCAAGGTTGTAAGTAAACGCTCCTATAATTAAGTTCATTTTTTATGTATACAACATGTATTTGCTTATTACATGATCATTTTCAGCCCATTAGGTTAAAGTAAGTTATTATTCCACATTTAAAGGAATTTTTTAACTACTGTTAAGAAGTCAAACAGTAAAGGAAATTATGAATTATCTAAGTGTAGTATTTCAAAAACAGTCCATACCTTACACTGACAAAAACAGACATTGTATAGGGCTTTGTACATGTTCTATACAGCTGTTTCAAACAGGAAGAAAAATGAGACTTATAGGACCCTGTAATAAAGGTTGCTTTGCCGTGGTATAATATGGGTTGTTAGTGTCCCACTTATCATGGTTTAATATGGGTTGTTAGTGTCCCACTTATCATGGTATAATATGGGTTGTTAGTGTCCCACTTATCATGGTATAATATAGGTTATTAGTGTCCCGCTTATCATGGTATAATATGGGTTGTTAGTGTCCCACTTACCATGGTATTATATGGGTTGTTAGTGTCCCACTTACCCCGGTATAATATGGGTTGTTAGTGTCCCACTTACCATGGTATAATATGGGTTGTTAGTGTCCCACTTACCATGGTATAATATGGGTTGTTAGTGTCCCACTTACCATGGTATAATATGGGTTGTTAGTGTCCCACTTGCCATGGTATAATATGGTTGTTAGTGTCCCACTTGCCATGGTATAATATGGGTTGTTAGTGTCCCACTTGGTGAATTGGCAGAGATCTATAATAATATGTCTCTTCATCCATGAACAGTTTAGTTTACACAAGATGATTTTACCAGGATTGATTGTATTTTTAATTTTTTTTAAAACAAATTTCTGTGCAGCTGTATTTAGTGACACATCAGGTGAGTATGATTTTTGTTGTAATCATTTAGAGAAGTTATTAACCCCCAGATTGCCTGTTTTTCTACCTTGGTTTCCGCATCCTAGCTTTACCAAAAATACAGATTTCATCCTTATTTGGCACGCCGCTTTATATTAATGGAACCAGAAATAAGTTCCAGCTCTCCAGGTAATCACTTAGGAGAATTATGGCCCCTGATTGCCCGTTCCCAAATCTTGAGTTCCACAGCGTAACGTCAGAAAATCATAGTTGATACACTGCTTTATATTGCTGAGACCTACAGAGGGGTTATGGTTCCTGATTTACAATCCACCTAAACTTTGGTTTTTACCAAAGATTGTTGCATTTCACCAAATTCAGTATGCAGCTTTATATTGATGAAATCTGATGAGTTTGATTTCTAGTGTACCACATCATCGCTTAGTTAGAGTTTGATTTCTAGTGTACCATATCATCGCTTAGTTAGAGTTTGATTTGCAGTGTACCACATCATCACTTAGTTAGAGTTTGATTTGCAGTGTACCACATCATCGCTTAGTTAGAGTTTGATTTCCAGTGTACCACATCATCGCTTAGTTAGAGTTTGATTTCCAGTGTACCACATCATCGCTTAGTTAGAGTTTGATTTGCAGTGTACCACATCATCGCTTAGTTAGAGTTTGATTTCTAGTGTACCACATCATCGCTTAGATAGAGTTTGATTTCTAGTGTACCACATCATCGCTTAGTTAGAGTTTGATTTCCAGTGTACCACATCATCGCTTAGTTAGAGTTTGATTTCTAGTGTACCACATCATCGCTTAGTTAGAGTTTGATTTCCAGTGTACCACATCATCGCTTAGTTAGAGTTTGATTTCCAGTGTACCACATCATCGCTTAGTTAGAGTTTGATTTCTAGTGTACCACATCATCGCTTAGTTAGAGTTTGATTTCTAGTGTACCACATCATCACTTAGTTAGAGTTTGATTTCCAGTGTACCACATCATCACTTAGTTAGAGGAGGTATGACCCCTGATTAATCATTCTCCTTAATTTTGGTTTCCGCAACTTTCTTTTATCAAGGATTGTTGGATTTCTTTGAAATTTATTATGCAGCTTTATATTAATGAGATCTCAAATCTTAGCTCTACTGGTCAGAATCGTTATTTTATTATATACTCATTTTTTTCTCCATTAACTTTGCATTGTCAGAATCGTGCAGTATTTCTCCATACTGCATGACACGTGTGTCTAAAAATAGTATCGCGTGTTAGGAACTACTTTTTTTTGTAAACAAACAATGTACGCAAATGTAGCAGACACTGGAGCTTTTGCTTTATTAGATTTGTCTGTGGATGAACTAAACAAGCTGTTTGAGAGTAGAGATGATAAAGCTGACGATGTGGATGAATTCATTGAGTCACAAAAGAATCTTTCAACCAAGCAAGTGACTGAACGTGATATTCACAATGTACAGCGGTGGCTTATTGACAACAAACGTGAGGCATGCACTATTGAAAATATCATTCTGATCATTTAAACACTTTTTTAGCTGATGGTTCAGACTATGAACCGTGCTCTCTAGAGTCTATATAAAAAAAAAATAGCATAAAAAGGCATCTTATGACCAAATGATATTCCATTTCTCTCAGAGACCGCCAATTTTACAAGTCAGTCCAAGCACTAAATTCGAAAAAATAGAACTAAAGAAGGCGGGTTTTGGTATAAAAGCAAGTGCCTAGGAGCCAAGAAGCCATAATAACGAAGAAGCCTTATTTTCCGCTGACGAAATGGGCTCTCACACCCCAGCCGCTTTGCAATTTTGCCTTTTTTTTTTTTTTTTTTTTTTTTTTTTTTTTTTGAGAAATTCTTTGGATTTTATTATGACAGTACATATAAATATGTCATCTATAGCTGGTAATAAGAATGGCAATAAATGTACTTACTTTTCTGCATCTTGAATTTCTTCAAAATGTACTCAGACATCCAATATGGCCATCATGGCAGCTATATTGGAAATCTTGTTGATGGTACTCCTGGACTGAAAATCATATCAAAATTGGGTTTTTGCCAGAAGACTTCTTATGATGTTCAGTTTGTCCTAAATGAATAGGTACTGATCTGACCTCCAATATGGCCATCATGGTGGCCATCTTGAAAATCTTACTATCACTATGGATGGATGGTTATATCAACATGGGGTTTTCACCTAAAGACTTTATGATGTCTAGTTGATCCTAAGACTTCTTATGGTGTCTAGCTGGTCCTAAATGAAAATGATGCTCATCTGACATCCAATATGGCCACCATGGCAGCTATATTGGATACCTTGTTGATGCTACTAATGAATGGAAAGTCATATCAACATGCGTTTTTGCCAGAAGACTTCTTATGATGTTCAGTTTGTTCTAGATGAAATTGGTACTAATCTGACCTCCAATATAGCCATCATGGTGGCCATCTTGAAAATCTTATTATAGCCATCCTTCCTGGAAGGATGGTTATATCAACATGGGGCTTTCACCCAAAGACTTTTTATGATGCCTAGTTGATCCTAAACAAAAATGGTGGTGATCTGACATCATGTATAGCCACCATGGCAGCCATCTTGAAAATCTTGTTCTGGCTACACCTCCCAAATGGAAAATCCTATTGACATGGTGTTTTGACCAGAAGACTTCTTATAGTGTCTAGCTGGTCCTAAATGAAAATGGTGCCAATCTGACATCCAGTATAGCTTCCATTGTGGCCATCATACAAGTCTTATCACTGCTCCTCTAGAATGAATGGTCATATCAAACATTTCACAGAAACACTTCTTATGGCATCTAGTTGGTTTGAAATGAAGATGGTGCCCATCAGACCTCTAAAATTGCCACCATCATGGTCATCTTGAAAATCTAGTTATTGCTACTTCTCCTGAATGGATCAGCATAGTGTTTTCACTAAAGACTTCTTATTTTGTTTAGTTAGTCCTAAAAAAGTGGTGGCAATCTGACATCAAATACATCCACCACGGCATCCCCCTTGAAAATCTTGTTGCTACTCCTGAACAGATGATCATATTGACATGGGGTTTTCACTAAAAGATTTCTTCTTAACAGAACGGATGGCTGTAGCAACATGGGGTTTCCACTAAAAGACTTCTTATGATGTCTAGTTGATCCTAAATGATAAAGGTTCTGATTTGACATAGAATATGACCTCTATGGTGGATATCTTGAAAATCTTGTTATTATTACTTCTCCTGAATGGATAGTGTGACATGGGTTTTTTGCTACAAGACTTCTATAGTATCTATAGTTGGTCTTAAAAATCGAATATGATGGCCATGGTGGCCATGTTGAAAATCTTGTTATCACTAGACCTCTTTAATGGATCGTCATATTGACACACGATTTTCACTAAAACACTTTTCTCTAGATGTTGCGGTCTGACATGAAAATGATGCCAATGTGACCTCCCAGAATTTGACATATCTTGTAAAAGCTACTTCTCCAGAATGGTTGGCCATGCTAACATTTGTTTAAAACTACAGCTGTACTTCTTGCAAAATATGGTCATTCCTGTATTAAAACCATGTTGATAGACCCTCAAAAATGGTTGCCTTGATGGCCACTCTGAAAATCTGTATGTGGCTACTTCTCCTGAACAGATGGCCACATTGACATGTGGTTTTCAAAAAAACACTATAGTAATACGTAGCTGCTGGTAGTTCTAATGAACATTGTGTTCATGTGTTCTCCAATATGGCACCATAGCCATATCTTGCATGAATGGTGGCATTGATAAGGGGTTTTTCGTTAAAATACTTCTTGCAGATATTTAAGTGGTTCTGAATGAAAATGGTGCATATCGGACCACCATCATATCCACACTTTTGTAAAGGAGTTTTGAAAACCAGACCTAAATGACCATGAGATCCAGTTGAAGAGTTTAGCATGCATTTTTTGTTCTTCATTGAGCCTATGTACACAGATGTGAATTTTGACCATACTTTGTATTTAATTGCATTCCAATTTCCAGTGAACAAGTTGATAGTCAGCACTCGGGCATTGATTTTAAGATCAGTAGTCTTGACTTAAGTTTTTAGCTATACTGGTTTGTATACATGATAGGTTTTTAGCTATACTGGCTTGTATACATGATAGGTTTTTAGCTGTACTGGCTTGTAAGCATGATAACACAAACAAGTATGAATGGATTTTTATCATTTAAGCCAGTTTGTGGATATATCTGAATAATACCTTGAATGGTACCACTAAAGTAAATTAATTTTTTTCCCAAAGATATTAAGATTTTAGCAAACTTCACATTTGGTTATATCTTGACATTGTCTGAAATAAGTTCAGTGATCTTTTTGTGCATGATATCAGGTTCACGGTCAAAGGCCATGATAATAAGTTTGTACTCCACTTACGTGTATCTTGTCAACATGTTACCACAAACATGAGAAAATGGTTTTGTTACTAAATTTGGTGTGTTGGAGTTTCTCAGGAATATCATAAATGGTTTCAATACTCAGCAGTTGAATAAAAGAAGCAGTCTTATCATGGATTCATGGAAATTCTTTTTGGCTAGTAGAAATCTAGTTCCATTGAGGGACTCTTGTTTCCTGCATCCCATGTCATCATTTAGAGGAGTTATGGCCCCTGATTGTCCATCCTCCAAAGTTTGGTTACGCATCATAAATTAAGCAAGGATATTTGGTATGGCAAGCTATTCACAGCAGTACTTCTACCTGGGATTTTCTACTGCATTATGTATTAATTTATACTGTGGTATTGATCGGTATTACTGTGGTATATAATAATATATACCAAGGTAATAAATTATTGATGTCTGTACGTGTGTATATATCTATATATATATATATATATATATATATATATATATATATATATATATATATATATATATATATGCCATGGTATAATGGTATATAGTATTTTATACCAAGGAATGTATTAATACTGCAGTATATATGTTATAATACTGAGGTAAAATGTATTAATACTATGTAATATATAATTAAATACTGCAGTGTATATTACTTGAAACCTAACTATGTGTTTAATATCATGGTATATGATATTTAATATGATGATTCATAATAATGACAGCAATATGTGATACTAATACAGATGGCCAGATGTACCTAAGATATCATGATATATTATTTAATACTGAGGTATTAAAATGGTATATACCATGGCAAAAATAATTTAATACTTAAATATTATTTAATGTGGTATATAACCCCCAATATTGACATGGAAGGCTTGCCATATATTGGGTTTCAACAAATATTTATATGCACTTTAATTTTAATAAGACCTATTGGTAGTTATGGCCACTATTGCCTGTCCTCATATACTTCAGTATTGGACTGGCACTTTATATTGATGGGATTTCATTTGAGCTTGGTTTCTAGTGATCCACTTCGTCATTGAAGGGAATTAAAGCCCCATATTGCCTGCCTTTCTAAACTTTTTTCCAAGAATAACTTCGGTAAGGATGTTGAATTTCAAACAAATTCGATATAAAGCTTATATTGATTAGACCTAATAGAAGTTTGATTTTCAGTTTTCTGTGTCATCATTTAGCAGGGTTATGGCCCCTGATATCCCATCCCCCTAAACGTTAGTTTCCACAGCATAACTTGACATATTGTTGGATTTCAGTCATAACTTTGGTGTGCAGCTTTTCATTAATGATATCTTGGCTGATCATGATTTTCAGCCATCTGCCTCGGATGAGAATAATTTTAAGGTTTTAATATGATCATTTAGTGGAGTGATCACCCCTGATTGATTGCCGATGGGGTTTTTTTCTTAAATTTTTTTTTTTAAATTTTGGATTTAGGCAAACTGACTGTACCAAGAATAACTGAATTTCAAACTGATTTCATGTGTAGCCTAATGTATTCATGATCTCTTGCACTAGTTTGATTGTCACAATTTTACGTCATCATTTTGCAGAGTTATGGCCTATTATTGTTAGATACCAGTACACCTCCTTTTAATTCCACAACATTCTTATGTTAAGCCCTGCTGAGCAAATTGTAGTGTGTGCAGCCCTTATCAATGAACTATTGCCAGTGGCTCAAATTTCAATGTATTACATAAATTATACAATGCTTAAATAAGTATTGTAGGATTCTGCAAGGTTGCTCAGTTAAAAGGTCACTGAATAAGTGTTTTATTATTGTTCTAGTCATAGGACTTTGTTCAATCATATCATTGTATAGAAACAGACTTGGAACAAAATGATTGACCTTGGACCTAGTAAAAGGTGAATAGGAAAACACCAATTCAGTAACATGATAGTGTATCATACTTGCTTTGGGCCAGATGCTTCATAGCTGCACAAAATTATCTTTCACATTTAGGCAAAATGTTCTTGCAGGTTGTGAGATAACAGAACAAAATACTTAAATTGTTTGATTTTCCCACACAATGATACAAGTAACTTTTTCTTAACATTTCCTCATTAAATGTAGGTTTTTTTTTTTCCTCAACACTTCAAATTCAGTTAGGTAATTCTTTTTTTGTTGTATTTTTTCGACCATTGTATTGACCATTGTATCTATTAAATTCTGTGCAGTCTGGTCAGCATGTCGGTATAAAATAAAAGGCCAAACCTTATACAACCAAAATCAATTAATTTGACAAATGTCCAGAACTGAGATAACCATACATACTACATTTTCTAAAAATTTAAGTTTCTTGTCCAGAAATTTTACCAATTTTAGAAAGGACAATTTATGGTTGATGGTGAAAATTTACAAACATTGGATAAGACATGGTGCTAACTAACAATTGGAATTGGTACATATTTGCACAGAAAACTACCTTGGTGTTGAAACATCAGTCAAACACGTCACTACCAGAATCATACAATCTAAACATTTCAGGTGTAATTATGCAATAATTAACATATAATCCTGCTTGATATATGTTAGTGATCAATTGGTTTTTTTTAATAAATTTTTACAAAATTTATTCCGCTGTCAAGAGTGGCATCTGTCAATCAACTGTCATATAACAAGGATTTTGTTGTACCACTAACTAATTGAAATGCCAGCTAGGCGTGTAGCATTACAAGTGCTTGCCCAACCAGGTATGGTATCTAGAAAGAATTTGCTATGTAACAAATACAAATGCAGGTTTTTATGGCATTTACGTACGTCATCCAATTTTCATACAGTTTTACAATATATCAATGTGTCATATTTTAAATCAGTGGGAATATTTTTAAAAAATAATTTTTAAAAAATGGTTGGAAAGAAATGAATATGCAAATAAGTAGGCAGAGCATTCTCTGTGTTTCTGATGGGTCAAATGACTGGCAGCTACTGGTTGATAGATTGAGGTAGGTGTTCTACTTGCATGCATAAAGGTAACATTCATATAATTTAGATGATTATGTCATTGGTCGCATCAACTTCGAATTGCAATGTACCTTTATGGAAATGGGCATGATGTGATTATCATATTTCTGACACAAGCTAGAGGTAAATTTTCCTTTTAGTTGGCGGTTAAAATGTTGCAGATAGATAAGGCAGAGATCTTTTCCTATTGTTGTTGAAAGTTTGAACCTGTTATATGATTTAGAAAAGCTTACATTCAAAACCATCGTGAATCTTCCCACATCAGAGTTGTTTTTTTTATTGATTCTTCTCTTTTTGCTGTATGGCTACAGATCAAGATCTTGAGGATAGAGAGAGTTAAATTGTCATGCCTACAAGAGTGGTAGGGCATTATCAATAAGGTGACTCAATTTCCTCCCGCAATGTAAGATAGTATCTCTTTCATCGTAATGGATGGTTCTCTATAGGCCATGCTTCCTAATCAACCAGATCAGCTTGTTCTAAACTTTGTAATAATCTCTTCCTGAATTAATTACTATAGGCAGTATCATCCCTGTTCAGAGCTCCACTATTGTGTTACATATGAGGTTATATATATATAAAATGTCCTCGAATGTTTATTCAACATTTTGCATTAAGAAATTTTGAACAGGATATAAGCAAAAGTTCAACAGGAATATTTTTGTTCAGATTGAATATTTAATATTGCACATAGATATCAACATGTGAGGAAAACTCATGTATACATTTGTCTGAATGCATTAAGAACAAAGAAAGATTGTTGTAACGTAAAAAAAATATGGATATGGAAAATACAGATCATCAAAATACAATTTAGGTAAATACAGGGATTTGTTCAAACAATGTCTGGTAAACATATAGGACGTTAGGGAAAAAAATGAAATTTGATATATCTGTAAATGTCCATGAAATATTGAGAGGGAGAGACAACAGAGCTGAAACTGAAAGGAACTGCATCTAATCAGTTAGAGTTAGTGAAATAGAAAGGAACTGCATCTAATCAGTTAGAGTTAGTGAAATAGAAAGGAACTGCATCTAATCAGAGTTAGTGAAATAGAAAAGAACTGCATCTAATCAGAGTTAGTGAAATAGAAAGGAACTGCATCTAATCAGTTAGAGTTAGTGAAATAGAAAGGAACTGCATCTAATCAGAGTTAGTGAAATAGAAAGGAACTGCATCTAATCAGAGTTAGTGAAATAGAAAGGAACTGCATCTAATCAGAGTTAGTGAAATAGAAAGGAACTGCATCTAATCAGAGTTACTGAAATAGAAAGGAACTGCATCTAATCAGTTAGAGTTACTGAAATAGAAAGGAACTGCATCTAATCAGTTAGAGTTAGTGAAATAGAAAGGAACTGCATCTAATCAGAGTTAGTGAAATAGAAAGGAACTGCATCTAATCAGTTAGAGTTAGTGAAATAGAAAGGAACTGCATCTAATCAGTTAGAGTTAGTGAAATAGAAAGGAACTGCATCTAATCAGTTAGAGTTAGTGAAATAGAAAGGAACTGCATCTAATCAGAGTTAGTGAAATAGAAAGGAACTGCATCGAATCAGAGTTAGTGAAATAGAAAGGAACTGCATCTAATCAGAGTTAGTGAAATAGAAAGGAACTGCATCTAATCAGAGTTAGTGAAATAGAAAGGAACTGCATCTAAACAGAGTTAGTGAAATAGAAAGGAACTGCATCTAATCAGTTAGAGTTACTGAAATAGAAAGGAACTGCATCTAATCAGTTAGAGTTAGTGAAATAGAAAGGAACTGCATCTAATCAGAGTTAGTGAAATAGAAAGGAACTGCATCTCAACAGAGTTAGTGAAATAGAAAGGAACTGCATCTAATCAGTTAGAGTTAGTGAAATACAAAGAACTGAGCCTAATCAGTTAGAGTTACTGAAATAGAAAGGAACTGCATCTAATCAGAGTTACTGAAATAGAAAGGAACTGCATCTAATCAGTTAGAGTTACTGAAATAGAAAGGAACTGCATCTAATCAGTTAGAGTTAATGAAATAGAAAGGAACTGCATCTAATCAGAGTTAGTGAAATAGAAAGGAACTGCATCTAATCAGTTAGAGTTAGTGAAATAGAAAGGAACTGCATCTAATCAGTTAGAGTTAGTGAAATAGAAAGGAACTGCACCTAATCAGTTAGAGTTAGTGAAATAGAAAGGAACTGCATCTAATCAGTTAGAGTTAGTGAAATAGAAAGGAACTGCACCTAATCAGTTAGAGTTAGTGAAATAGAAAGGAACTGCATCTAATCAGTTAGAGTTAGTGAAATAGAAAGGAACTGCATCTAATCAGTTAGAGTTAGTGAAATAGAAAGGAACTGCACCTAATCAGTTAGAGTTAGTGAAATAGAAAGGAACTGCATCTAATCAGTTAGAGTTAGTGAAATAGAAAGGAACTGCATCTAATCAGTTAGAGTTAGTGAAATACAAAGACAAGGCACATTGACCTCATAATTATATTTAAGTGCACTGGTCCTAAAAATTATAAAGGAGGAAGTTACCATTACATCAGAATCGAAGATTTCAGAATTGGTGTAATGTGTAAAAATGGATGAAGCTTTTTATACACTAGAAAAAGAAAAAACAATCAGATTGCAAAGACTATATTATACTCTAGATAACTTGATATATATGATGATTAAGTTGGTTTGTAAAATTTAAAAAGCATGTATTTATATTGATTCCAAGAGAAAGTTTTTTTGATCAAAATGATGTTACTGTGGAACACGTCTTCGCTGAAGGTAAGGTCTGCCAGAGGCAGATCTTATCTTCCGGGTAGATATGCCAACAATATATTACCTATGGTAATGACATATCCTGGACAATCAAAACAGCCAAAACACATTCATCAGATGTTTGTTGGCACCTCAAAGCAATCTTCAATGGATACAAACCAATAGCTTACAGAGGTACAGGCTGCATTCAGGTATTTCAAGATGCGTTGTACAGCACTGCAAAACAAATGTATGTGGAAATAAGACTAAAAAATGCAAAAGATGAAAGAAATTTGAAATCAACAAACATGTAACATTTGTGAGAAGGAAATAACTGAAAGCAAAGAAATGAATCGTGACCATTGAACAGGTAAATATAGAGATCTGGCACATAACGAATGCAATTTAAATTTTAATATTAAAAATATGTACAATGGTTCATTCATAAATTGTCCAGTTATGACAGTCAGCTGTTCTTCAAGACAGTTGTAAAGAATAATGATCAGGATGAAGAGTTAAAACGTATACCAACAACAGTGCAAAATATAATTCAGCAAGGATTGTATATATAGTTTCACAAAAGAAGAAACTATGTATATTTGTATGTATGTATGAAGTGTTTCATGGCCCATCAGCACACTAGTAGTTCTATGGTGCTAACTAAAAGAAAAAAGATGAAACATTTTTAAATGAAGAATTGCACAAAACAAACCACCAACATAAACCCTTCCAAAAAAATGTAAACATGAAGTATAACAAGATAGAATATAAAAGGTACAGGTGTCAAAATTCTGTAAAAGGTTAATGAAATTAAAGATAATGGTAACATGTACAATAAGGACAAAACAGAAATAACACGTAGAAGAACGACTATATATACGGCTTATGATTTCTGAAAGAATATAAAACCGCCGGCAAATATTTTAACGATTTAAATTGAGACACTGAAATATGTTGTAGACATGACTCCTACATATTTGAGGAAGGATATATACCCATATAAGTGGATCGATAGCGTTGAAGATTTAACGAGACAGCTATACCACCAAAAGAAGAAAAATACTTATCACCGAATGATTAAAAGCATATCCAGTGATGATTACCAGTGTGTATACGATGTCATAGACTATTTTAACCTTCAAAGACCCGGAGATCTACGTGTCATGAAGGATATTTTGGTGATATGCAACATTTTGTTTTTAGGAATGTAAGAATGTCTCTTAAAAATTACAAAGTAGACCCTGCTCACTATTATAGTGCACTCATGATACAGGTTTAAAGATATCTGCTTTAGAACTTGAACATGTAATAGACTGATATATTTCTGATAATTGAGATTGGAAGGCAGAAATAGGTTCAGCTAGTAGGCTCATCTTTGTCAGATAATTTATTTAATCAGCTAACAATGGTTTGCATATTAAATAGTGCGTGTTCCATAGGTACATTTTCTTTTGTAAGCTGCTAACACAACCAGAAATGGGGGCTCCCCAAAACACTAGTAGACAGTTTTATCCTCTTCTGGCCCATTATCAATCAAACATTTTTTAAAATTTTTATATATTTTTTTTTTTAAGGAACCTCCGGTCATACTGTTGTGGAATGTTTAAATTGTCACAGATCAAATTAAATTGTTTCATATAAAGTAGAATCTGTCATGAAATACCATCCCTTCTGCTACAAAATCATAGTTTCTCTACATAGATGGTCTCTTTTGACAGGCTATAACATTATATAATCAATAAATCCATGCATTGAGAATCTGGTTTCTCAATACAGGTGGTCTCTCATAGCGCTGGTACTTCAAGACAGGTTTTACTGCATATGCTATTGTTATTTGATATTGATTCCATTATCAACACATATAGGCATTTTACATGCAGACAGCTGTTGCCATCCACACTGAATAGTTTAGTTGATTCTGCCAAAATCTCATGTCACATTTTGCTCTGTATCTGTTCATGGATTCACTATTTTCAAGTTTTAAAGTCTAGTTATAAAAATGTTTAATGACTTTTATGTAAAATATTGAGTTTCAGTAGAGTAAGGTTTTGCCTCGATAAATGAACTTGCTATGTTCATTTGGTTAAAGAAAGTTAACCAGTTGAATGTAATAAACCGAATAGCAGGATAAGGGTATGGTTCTGTATTAATCAAATAAGATGTGCATTTCTCTACGACAAAGTGTTAGCTTTATTAAGAATTTGCTTGATCTAAATAATGGGATAGCAAAGCTAACACTGTATCGTTCAATGTATGTGTGCATTTGTCACCATTAAAAAAAGAAATATGTTGAGCAATGTTCACGTATACTTCGTATATGAAATTAATTTTTCTTGCAGAAATGCATTGAACCTCTATTAACTGTTCTACCACTTTCACACATAAATCTTGATAACTTTCTCTATTTGATATGTATATATCATCTACTATAATGCTATTTTATTCTCATTGATTTTTACACACACTTTTCATCACTAGCATTTTGTATTTCCTTTTTTCATTTCCTCGATCACGTTTTCTTTCATGGCTTTGTAGCATTTTACAGCAGAGTGTTTCTCAAATATTGATTTTACGATTTATTTTAGTAATTTAATTTAAATTACTTCAAAATATGAAATAAAAGTTCGGAAAATATTGCATCGTCAAATTTTTATAGAATTTCTCCGAAAAGTGTTGAATTCAGAATAGTGTAGATTTATGCCATTATTTATGTTTTGATTTAAAAATGTTCATTTTATTATCATTATATTAGGTCATCGGTTACAGTTTATATATATACGAATAAATAATATTACCATACAGGTTAGATCATTTTTTTAATTCGTACTCTACGAAGATTCGAACCCGGATCCGCCGGTTACTGCACCCATCTCCCTGCCTGTAAGCACCAACTCCTATAACATCTCGACCGTGCACACATCACCAAAACATGATGCTACAGAATTGGTGGTATAGGCATTTATGCGAAGAAGACACCCGCTTGTCGACCCAGTAATTAATTCTCATCTAAGTACACACACACACACACACACAGATCTCTCTCTCTCTCTCTCTCGCTCTCTCTCTCTCTCTCTCTCTCTCTCTCTCTCTCTCTCTCTATATATATATATATATATATATATATATATATATATATATGTTTGTGTATATCTCTCTAATCTCTCTATCTCTGTATATATATATATATATATATATATATATATATATATATATATATGCCAATTTTTGATCTGAACTCTCTGTGGCACACTTGACATGAGATGGCGCTTGGGTTTTTTTAATCAACAGAAGACGTGCTGCAGTTCTGAGATTTACGCTGCTCGCGCTTCTGCACTTCTGCTGAAATTCTCCTCCTTTCAAAGTCGGTAGCTCCAGTATGGGTGATACTGCACCAGGTGGAGCGATCCTGTGCGAGATCTTCCCAAGACTCAGGGTCACTGTTGAAATGTTTTAAGGATGACTTGGGGGAATCTTTGAAGCGTTTCTTCTGACCACCTTGAGATCGCATTCCTTCCTTCAGCTCGCCGTAGAAGATCTTCTTTGGTAGTTGGTCTTTTGACATCCTGATGAAGTGACCTGCCCATCTCAACTGTAATTTCACCAGCAGAATGTGGATGCTTGGAATGCCTGCGCGTGTGAGAATCTCAGTGTCTGGGACCCTGTCCTGCCATCTTATCCTCATCAGTTTCTTGAGGCAGTCCATGTGAAAATGCTTAAGCTTCTTATCATGACGTCTGTACACCGTCCATCTTTCGCAAGCATAAAGCAGGATCAGCAACACAATGGCTTTGTAAACCTTCAGTTTTGTTTGTTTACTGATGCATTTTCGCTCGCACACATTTGTACATTGTCTACCAAAGGCCACACTTGCTTTAGCAAATCTGGCGTTGGTTTTATCATCGATGTGGACTGCACGTGACAGTACCGATATAGGTGAACTTGCCCACTGCCAGGAGGCTTTGGCGATGTCAGACTCAGATTTGGCAATCAGGGAACAGTCGTCAGCAAATAGGAGATCATGAACAGTCACTTTCTGTAACTTCGTCTTCTCCTGTAGGCTCCTCAGATTGAAGAGCTTGTCGCAGTCCGGTATCTGATGTCGATCCCAGTGTCATAGTCACGGAAGGCATCAGTAAACATGGCAGAGAACATCATACTGAAGGGGTTGGGGCCAATATACATCCTTCTTGACTCCGTTGGTCACTGAGAATGGTTCAGATGATTCGATGTCGCCCACGAGACAAGCGAGCATGCCATCATGGAATTGCCGAACCATCACGGTGAATTTCTCTGGGCAACCAAATTTTGGCATGATCTTCCAAAGGCCTCCACGGCTGACTGTCAAAGGTTTTTTTCAGGTCGATGTATGTTCCTGGCATTTCTCCTGGAGTTGACGAGCTCCAAACACCATGTCTGTGGTCCCTCGTTCTTTATTGAAGCCACACTGACTCTCAGGCAGGAGCCCTTGGTCAATGTGATGCACAAGGCGATGCAGCAGAATTCTGGCGAGGATTTTGCCGGCTATTGACAGCAAGGAGATGACCCTATGGTTGTTGCAGGATTGTATGTTGCCTTTCCGCTTGTACAAATGGACGATGAATGCATCCTTGTACTCCTGGAGTATAGTTCCCTGAGTCCACATTGACTGAAAGAGTTCAGTCAGCTTCTGTGCCATGTGCGAGCCTCCGGCCTTGTAGACTTCTGCTGGTATTGCATCTGCTCCAGGTACTTTGTTATTTGACAGCAAGTCAATTGCTTTTACAGTTTCAGTCAGTGTTGGAGGATCAGGAAGTGATATGTTGATTGACATTTGAAGCAGTCAGTCAGTTGCCTTCTCACTGATAGATGACTGTTGATTGAGGATGTTGTTGAAGTGTTCAGCCCGTCTGTTGAGTATCTTTTCTTTGTCAGTGAGCTGTGTGGCGCAGTCAGCACCCAGTACTGGACCAATTCCTGATAACTGTGGCCCGTAGATTGTCGTCAAAACATCATAGAAGTCATTCCTGTCTGCGTATAACTGAATCTCATCTGCTTTATTGCTCAGCCATGAGCATTGCAACTGTCTGAGTTAGCATTGGACAGTCCTCTTGATGTTATTTAAGGCTGCCTTTTTGGATGATGAAATGTTGTCTTCTAAACAGGCCTTCTGTAGCCGATGTTTCTCATTCCGAAGTCTCTGTATGGCAGCGTCGTTCCCATCAAACCAATCTTGATGTTTACGAGTTGTGGGACACAGAGTTTGGGATGCAGTTGAGTACACAGAGTCTCTGCAGGATGCCCAGTTTTCCTTTACATTCTCGGAGTTTATATCAATTGTATCTAGTTGGCTGCACTGTTCTTCGACAAATGCCTGTTTCATATTCTCCTGTTTCGATTCGGAGACATTAAGCTTTTTAGGTACTTTTATGACATTTGGTCGTCTGCTAGACTGAATATGGATATTGACCTTGGAGACTATGAGCCTGTGGTCAGTCTAGCGTTCAGTACTTCTCATGGCTTTCGTCACTCGGAGATTCTGCCTGTCTCTTCTCCTGACGATGACGTAGTCAATAAGATACCATTGCATTCAAGACGTTTTGTTGCGGTTCAGCGCATTTCCTCAGTAGGAGGAGTGCATTGCTGTTGCATTTGCCAAAGCCATTTTTGCTAGTGACACCTGGCCATGTCTGGTGATCTGTGCTAACTCTAGCATTGAAGTCACCAAGGATGATGCGCTTGTCTGAATTCGGTACTTCTGCAATAAGAGACTCCAGGTCTTTATAAAAAATTTCCTGGGTTGGTGATTGTGGTTGCATGATGATATTTGCATGTCTTGTTCCAGACAGTGGGAGTCTCATTTGCATTAGTCTGTCATTCACTCCTTTTGGGAGATTTGTGAGCTTGTTAACTAGCTGTGATTTGATGGCAAATCCAACACCAGCTTCACGTCGCTCTTCTATACTTCGGCTAGTCCAGAAGAAGGTGTAGCCGGTTCCTACTTCAATGAGTTGTCCTTCCTCAGCAATGGAGAGATGCACGCACGGCTGCTGTCTGAATGTTGGATCCGGCCAGTTATCTACCACCTAGAGCTGTTCTTCTCCCTGGTATATCTGCTAAATATACGGTCCATTAGTGTGCGTACGTTTCAGGTACCGATGGTGACTTGCGTCACCTTTGTCTTCTTGTTAGGTTTTCGACCACTTAGGCGGGATCCCCGTCAGCCGCGGTATGCTGATCAGGATTAAGGTGAAGCAGGCAATGTTTAGGGCACCTTTTCTAGCCCCCTTGCACATGCTACGGAGGTGAGCAGTGTGATCCTAAAAAGGGCTGCTCAGTCACCCAGGGCGCTGCCGAGTTGTATTGCTGCTTCGATCCAGTAGAAAGCGACCCTATACCCTGAGTCGCCTTTGTGCAGGTCTGCAGCTACAGCTCCCAGTGTATCCACACCTGCTGCTTAGCCGCTCGCCCATCGCCACAGGACTTGAAGGTATCTAGTGAGGGAGGGGAGTAATGTCATGACTTGCGCCTGAGTTCTATTTCAGTGAAGAAAAGTTGCGCAAAGCCGCACGCACTCTCTCGTCCAGGCCTGTCTGAATGCAGTGGCGCGACAATGTCGAGACGTTTGGAGACCAGTCCGGATGCAGTGGATATCCATCAGTTCCTACTGCACATGAGCTGATGCCCGGCGCTGTCCACACAGCTCTTGCCATCTGCATTCACAGCCGGGAGATGAGCATATCTCTTCGGCTGCCTGATCCCTCAGAAAGAACTTTCCAGAGGGAGCCAGGTGTAGCTGTTCACTCTGGGTCAACAGTCACAGGTAGTATCGTCTACTATTACTCACGGTAGCAGGCGCAGCCTGACCTTGATCTTGTGTACATATACATCATCGACCTATAAATCATCATCAATTTTTATTTTGCAGTCTCGTATCTCTCTTTTCGATGTAAATTTGGCATTGTTTTGTTTGCTTTCAGTTGTTACAGTGTATCTGGTATCTGAGCAGTGAAAACATTGTCTCTGCAGTTCTGGGTCAGATATATAAAAAGAAGACTAATATGGAATATCACACACACACACACACACACACACATATATATATATATATATATATATATATATATATATATATAATATCGTCACTCATACCTTCAGGTTTTGAAATATTTTACGGTGGAATTCATTACATGCAACACAAAGTATATTCACCGGTGTACCGGCCATTATCTTCTGTCTCAGTGTCTGTAAAATTCTAACGCTTGTAGTTTTAATTATCCTAAAATTTTCATCGTTGTTGTATATTTCTTTCGTGCAGTCTATGCTGTGTATTCATTACAGTGTTCTTAAAACGTCTTCTCTCCAATTTTAACAGTAGTTCCTATTGTGTTCTCTCTATTGGTCGTGTACTCTTTTATAAAGGATTTATAATAACCAATATATATCATTAAATTCAATCATATATTTCTCTGTTTCACACTTCGAACTTGTCTTGGTTTCCATAATTTACATTGTACTATTTCATTTTCAATGAAAGTTTTGCTACTGTCAATTTTAACATATTGTAAGACGAGTTTAAGTCGTCAAAAGGTTACTTGAAATATGGTTCAGGTTAATTTGCAGGTAACCTTAAAATCCTGTTTGCATTCACCTTTTAATTTTGTTAAAATAAATAAATGAAGGCGGATAAAACAATAAATGAAGAAACGTCGAAGATTTCAAAATCATTTAGGAAGGTAACTTCATAAGATAAGAGATATTCACTTAGAGTTGAACTTGGCAGCCAACTTGGGAAATATCCATAAGAATTAAAAACATGAAAAGCAGAGATGTTAAAACAGGACCAAAAACAAAATCTGTAACATGACAAGGGGAAATTAATGATGCAAATTTGCGTAGCTCAAATAAAATGTATTACTGGATAGTTGGTGGTATTGTTGTCTTAGATCTGGTGTTTGATGTATAAAATGTATTACTGGATAGTTGGTGGTATTGTTGTCTTAGATCTGGTTGTTGATGTATACAATGTATTACTGGATAGTTGGTGGTATTGTTGTCTTATATCTGGCTGTTGATGTATAAAATGTATTACTGGATAGTTGGTGGTATTGTTGTCTTAGATCTGGTTGTTGATGTATAACAAGAGCATAATTTTTTACATTTTTAATAACAACCAGTAAAATTAGTTGCTGTACTAAAAGAACAGACAATGCAGTTATAACAATGTTGTCTAGTTTTACATTAATAAACGGCAAGTGAGAAAAACAAAATAATAAGCACTATTTACCATGCAACAATTAATTCAGCTCTTGCAGTTGGTTACAACGTGCATATAAAAGAATAATCAAAATGTCGTTAGATTCACTAATAAAAATGGAATCTGATGAAGTCATACAATTTATTATTCCAATTTCATTTAGCCACTTTATAACTGACTACTTCACAGCACGAGGGATCCTATCGGACAAAATAATTTAGTAAGTCAATAGCGCAAGCCAAAAAGCGAGTACAAGTGGACCTAAAGATAATTACACTGAATGTTGAAAAGCAAATTCGTGAAAACTATTAAAAGTAAGCACACCACTGATTCACCAAAAAAGCCCGAGAAATCTGTTTCAAATCTTAAATCTAAGCTGTATATTCCCTCAATTTAAATGGGAGAGAAAATACCACTTTACCTTGGGATCCTAAACTGTGGACATACTATGGCATTCATTTCAGGTTGTAATCAATCAGCAAAATTAAGAATGATCTGGTAAAGAGATCAAATATTTCAGATGTTTAGGAAGAAATTTTGAAGTGGGTAAATGTTAGCCTATTTAATGTTTCAGGCGGGATGGGTACAACAGCTTCTGGTTTTGGTAGTTGTTGGAATAGCTACAAAAGTATAATCACTCAGGCTTTTAGCGGTTTCAGGGGCAACGTTTTTGTGGTTTGTTGCCAAAGCTTTCAAGGAAAAGCTGATACACAGCGAAGTTTGAAAACATTATGAGATAGCGACATCTGCCATTAGGAAACCCGAGAATGTTGATGATATGCCGAGTTTGGCAACTTACCGAGTACAACAGAAACAAGGAAATGAAGAATGCAATCGGGACGAAAATAAACAACAAAGAAAGTCAAGATATTTAAGAGCTTAAAAGACTATTATTTGAAGTGGAGGGGGAAAAAAACTGAAAGAGAAAGAAATCTTAGAGAAGCTTACAACAAACAGGAAATCTATGCTTGTTACAATAAACGATACAAATTAAGGAGGAAAGCTTTGACTCTCGGTTGTTACGTTCTCCTGTTTTGACGTGTATAAGAAGAAAGTCAGATAGAATGACATTAATAAAAATGAAGAAGGTATCCATATTGAGTGCTTGAAGCATAATCTAAAGTTCGCGTCACTCCGAACAATAATTACACGGCGTACATAACCAACTATAACTCAAAATTGTTAAGATTCAGTGTTTAAAGATCTATACAGACATCTACTGAATCGGTCACAGTTTGTGAGTTTATATTGTATATCATCTATGATCGTGATTCCATGTTTAAAATCTCATAGAAAAAATGGCAAATAAACGTTTATGCATCATTCACTATCAATAACACCAACAATTGCTCTAATGCCTTCTGTTAAAAAAAACTTTGAGTGTCTGCCTCTTACAAATGTTTTTTTTTTCTTTCTATTCTTTTTATGGTGACTTTGTTTGATGCAATGGTAATGGTTTTTATAAGCAATTACAAAGAAGGACAATACACAGATTTAATATCAATATTAAATACGATGACACAAAAGCAATAGATTTTTACTGTATGCATGTTACATGTTTTTCACGTTAAGTTAGACTGGCCACCAGTACCTTCGGCTTCTTGTCTCTCATACATGTTCAGACTAGGTAAGTTGTAGGTAAACGAAGTCTGCAGCTAGCTCCACTTGCCGACTCTAGCTTTAGTCAGTAAAACTGGCCAAGAAAAGTTCAGCCATTGTCATACTATCGTTTTGCTCGAGATACAATCACTAAGTCCTCGAGACCACAATCTAAGAGTCACAAAACTTTGATGTGTGTCTTTGTGTTTGTTTCTCTGTCTGTGTGTGTGTGTGTGTGTGTGTGTGTGTGTGTGTGTGTGTGGTGATGAGAGAGATAAATAGAGATTAATATACCGTACATTTTTATGATTATATTACTATCTGAAGAGATTACATTGGACCACTATATGAATAAATTGCATTGGACCACTAAAAAAATATAAAAATCGAAAGGAATTACAAATCAAATCACTGACTATTTAGGATTTCGTTTTTGTAATATTTACATCTTTAAAATGTAGCTGTGCAATTACTTCCATTTTTACGCATTTTAAATAATTTAAGTATCAATTCATAAATGACCTCGAAGCAAGTTTAAAACAGTGTAGAGCATGATGACTTATTTGCAATTCTAAAGATTCTTTGGTATATTTTATGATATACGGACGGATAATCAAAAAGAAACAATTTTTCTAATGATCGAGCAGAGTCTAGTGAAATATATGTATAATGTATGAATTTCTTAAGATGTCCTCATGTAATTTCAGTTTTGTCGACTACAATTGTTAATATATGAAGAAGCAAAATGCATATGATAAAGCAACCGCAACATCTTCTGTAGATGTACTAATACTTTAAAATTATTCTTCACCCCTTTTTTTTAGCAATTCTAGGTATGAGCTTCCTCTCATTAACTTGTATCTATCTACATGTAATGTTCCATTGTCTATTATACTGAAAGATCACTTTGTATCTTGTATTTCCTGGCCAAATTGTGTGTGTAGCATTTCAAATAGCTTATTGATTACTTTTTCCATTACATTTCTCTTTGCAGCGTTTAAAGCATTTATTCTGTGGTACCCTTCCCTAAAAATTATTATGACTTATGTTCTCATCATAGGTGTAATTACTAGAGCTAATTGGACCTTTACAAGACAACAATATTTTTTTACGTATTATCTCCTTTCTCTACGGTTTGTCATCGTTGAAAAATAAATACAAAACTTAATCGTTACCAAAACGTTAACATATATAACTTCATTTTAAAAACAAAGCCTTCTTCATTAATGGACCCCAACTACAATGATAAACTTCAATGAGAGTTAAGTACACGTGAATGTGTCACTTTGTATATTTGCATGTACTTTCAAATTGTTGATATCCCATTTGTTCCTTCCTCGTCTGTATTAATAGTTTACTAAGTATCATTGCAATTCTGCAATATTTACGTAATCATCAATGCAAATAGTTAAATTTCTTTCTTTCTGTTCTAACCTTTTCATATTTTTAAATTGAATTCCCCTTATGGAGGAAATATAAATTGATTGATTAATTAATTGTACACACCATTTAAAGGTTTGATGTCATTAATTATTATGGTTTTTTTTTTTTTTTTTCAGACTCGACTCAGAGCTAGACTTTCGAGATACTTAATCTATTTCCTCCAGCAATATTTACACTGCTTTTCCCCCAAACCTATTATTATCTGCTTTCAAATATCTAAGCAGAAATATCCAGTCTTTCAGTTATCGATCATAACCGAAATGTTATTGTCATCCAAAATTCTGTTGCAATATCAGCAAGCATCTGCATGTGGTTTCAACGAAATAATTTCATCATAAAAGTACCACAATATCTGCTCTTCGATTTGATTGGTTTTATTTTATTTTAGAGTCGCTGTTTGAATTTCGGTGTGATCAATTTTACGCTTTCCATTTATTTTAGAGACGCAGTGTTTTCAGTAGTCTGTTGTTATCACTTCAAGATAATTTTGAAAACATTCAATACTCTTGTTATTCTTTTCTTCCATTTTAATGAATCTCATTTTAATTCATCCATTTAAAAAGTTTCTGCTATTTTTTTGATCTTTGACATTTTAACATTTGACCTTCATTTTATATCCTAGCAAAAGCCCATCTGCTTTCTCTAGTCTGTCAATCCAGACACAGTCATCTCTAAAGATTTTGGTGCACGTGACCTTCCCCAGTGGCCTTCTTACATAAACTGAGGGGGTATCGCTGTGGTTGGTTTCTTACGTGCAAATTCGCCATACATCACTTTCATCGCTTTAAAGAACACACTTGAATTAAAACCCCATTGAAGTCCCAAAAGCAAGACGAAAGGCTAGGAGCTTCGAACCTGATTCAAGATGTAGTCATTGTGAGACTAACCCTAGGAGGAGGACTAGGAGGATTATGGTGGATTAATGAGGACTAGGAGGATTATGGTGGATTATGGTGCATGAATTTACATTTTCCTAGCTAGCATGCAGGAAGTTTAGTTGAGCTTTTGCTAAACTCTTACAGCAAAACGGCTGTCGTGGCACACGTAAAAGTAAATCGACTTATCTTAAGTCTGTTTATTACGGTTGTGTGTGTGTGTGTGTGGGGGGGGGTAACGCCATTTTTCAACACACGATGGGATGGGGACTAGTATATTTGTTAGATGAAGAACCAGGGAATACCCCAGGAAGAACGACCGACCCACGGGAAGCTACTGGCAAGCTTTCTCACATACCCACGTTGGTCGAGCCGAGACTCGAACGCACGCGGACAGAGGTGAGATGTGTGAGTGATCTGTAAAGGCGAGCGCCGTAGACCACTCGGCCATCATTATTACTGTTGACCGTGGCAGTGGCGGATCCAGAAATATCGTTCAGTATCGTTTGTGGGGTGGGGGTGGGGGGTAAACAAGCGGGCAAGAGGTCTTTGGGATGAAACCCCGATAGGGCCAAAAAGGTTACGGAAGGCGGCATTTTGGATTAAATAAGACAGCTTCTTTGCTACTGTTTTCAGCTTTTAGATTCTTAAAATGCTAATGTTGGAAACGATGTGTGTACCTCGACCACTCACACATGTCATAAAAAGAGAATGTTTCTATATCAAACATTTCTTCGCAACAATTTCTTCGGATATATGTGAAAATCTGCGTGGAGAGTACCTCTTCTTAGAGGTCAAGTAGCTGTACCTGTTCGCCAAAAACTCAATTAATTATGAAGCAAAATCTTTGCAAAGAATACACATATCGTCACCAAGGAATTGCTGATTTTGAAAATAATTATAATTTTCTGGGGACAAAAAGTAAAATCCTTTCCATGAAATTATTTTGTGCACTAAGGCCTGTTCTAATTTATCGTTGTGAAGAAACTAGCACCTTCAATGACAAATGAAAATCGCCATGGAATTTCTTTATTTACCACTTGTTTTCGTTTGGTTATCATTTTTTGCTACAATGACAGTACATACTTTATCCAGATATACAAATTAACTTGCGTTTTGCAAGAGATCGTAAGAGTTAAAATAAGGTTTTTAGCACGTTACAGTTCATGCAAGCGCAATATTTACGGTTGCTTATTATTTTACCGCATGCGGCACTTTTTGTTTTTATCCCATAATTTCTATGATGAGGTTGGATAGCTAGAAATAGTGTCCAAAATTTAAAATTTCAAGCATTAGCATAGAAATGGTGCCGTGATTTCACTTGATTGTGTAACTCTTAGTGAACCGTGCTCGTAAAAAGAGAAAAGGTAAGAAAAAAAGAACCTTTCTGAAAACAATGTGTGTTATCTGTCAACGCAGTCTTTTGAACCTTGTCTTGAACTTTGTGTGGGATTTGATAACAATGCCAGTTTTTCTTTTGGGTTCAACTGGGACATGTTTTGTTTTCAAGCATGGTAAATCGTGATTATATATATCTATATATATCTATAGCTATATCTATATATATCTATAGCTATATATATATATATATATATCTATATATATATATATATATATATATATATATATATATATATATATATATATATATATATATATATATATATATATATATTAAAATAAAGTTTGAAATATCCGGCTTTAGCACGCATTAACATTGCATTTGCTTCCTTGTTAAGCCATATGACCAAACTGGGTCTAGGAAGCATCCACCGCACTGTGGTGGTAAGTAGATATCCTATAAGTTTATGATGTCGTTTATCTGTGTATTGCACAACGGATTGTATTAACAAAGTGTCTGTATGCCTATGTGTGTATGTATGTGTGTGTGTGTGTGTGTGTGTGTGTGTGAGAGAGAGTGTATCTTGTCGTGTATAAATTATTACATTGAAATGTTATAACAGATTTAGCTGCAAAACGACTAAAAACGCTTGATCCTCATAACCAATAATGGCTCCATTTGATCTCCTTTCAATTTATTCTGCACAATCATATGACATTAAACTTATAATGGTTTTATGGGCTTAACGGCATATTTCAGCACAAGATAGGCTATACATGGCGGCCAGTATATCTAGTGGAGGAAGAACCACCGACCCACGGGAAGCTA
This sequence comes from Margaritifera margaritifera, assembly GCA_029931535.1. Lineage (NCBI taxonomy): Eukaryota > Metazoa > Mollusca > Bivalvia > Unionida > Margaritiferidae > Margaritifera > Margaritifera margaritifera. The sequence goes on from JAQPZY010000966.1 coordinate 398,041, forward strand.
CTGGCAAGCTTTTTCATATAACCACCTTGGCCGAGCCCAAGACTCGAACCCACGCGGAAAGAGGTGAGATGGCAGTGATCGATAAAGGCGAGCGCCTTTGACCACTCGGCCATCCGGGGCCCCTAAACTTATAATGAAATCTGCAGTTAATAGAAGCATCTTATAGTAATCAAAAACAATGGAAACATCTTATTGAAGAGATCTTAAGTGTGTATGTGTATTTGAATGTCGCTTTGTGATTACGTACTTCATTTAAACGTGGGTTCTCAGACATTACAGAGTAAATGGAATCAAAATGTTTTGACTACTCTACTATGTACGCTCTCCCCCCCCCCCCCCAAAAAAAAAAAAAAAGTGACAATACGTATTCGTTCTAAAACCGTTGGAAGATTGTGTATATTTATGGAGAGTGCAATAATTGTCGTGACAGACAAAATGTGAATATGTCTATTATGAGTGTGTTTGTTATAAGAGAGAGAGAGAGAGAGTTTATGATACTATTAATTTATCCACATACATACATGCACAAGTCTATATTCCATGCAAAATCAGATTACAGGCAAGCGACTCTACTTAAGATTTGTCTATTAAAGGCAATATATGTGGTTTATTCATATACTCTGCTATTGGTATGTAAACTGAATGACCACCCCCTCTCGTCATCAAATGTATTGTTGCAATTGCTTACTGCTCCCTTGTAAGTAAACAGGTGATATTGTTCACTGGATAAAGAGACATATAGATTACAAGCTATTAAAAGAGGTTGTTTTTTTACAAGTTTACAAAGGACTGCATATCAATTTACCAGTAAAATATCTAATCGTACTAAGCGCTTTAAGACACGCAAAATCGGGCTAACACAGAAGTGACCATTATTTGAAAGGTAAATTATACAGTATATTTATAATACATTATGCAATAGGTTGTTAAGCGATTTGGTCTTGGTTTGGTTAATGCCTATTTAGCTTCCCGACACTTCCCACGGAATCTGCGTCTAAATGTTTATGGCGTTTTCTTTAAACGGAACAAGTACATGATCTAGTTTTACCTGTATATATGTGGACATTTATAGATATCGTGTATTATTGTTAGTGATACCAAGGTCGCCAAAAGTCTTTTTAATTCTCTAGATCCTATGGGAATGTTTTCCTTTAAGTATATAGGATATAGGTCGATGCAGATTCAAAAGATACATGGTATACAATGTTTGTGTTGTTTTAATTATTGATTTTAATCAATGACATATATACACGTCATCTGATATTTATGTATCAATCTCTCTCTCTCTCTCTCTCTCTCTCTCTCTCTCTCTCTCTCTCTCTATATATATATATATATATATATATGTATATATATATATATATATATATATATATATATATATATAGATATATATATATATAGCTGTACTTATATTTGCCGCCTTATTGTAGATTAATGCATGATTCCCAGAGTATCAAGTCAGGATTTTTTTCCCCATAAATATCTTTTCTTCTGCATTTAGCAACACTTAACACTGACTTTGAAAACAAAATCAAAACCTCTAATTTAGCCATTATTTTTGGTAGAAGAAGAATTAATTTCTGAGTTACAATTTAATCTTATGGAACCCTCCTAATTATCGGAAATCCAGTTCAATAGTGTCAGTCTCAGCGCAGATTTTGAACACAAGAATAGTTTACATTATAAAATGGTTCATTGCATATTGTTAAGGTGTAAAAATTAAACTCTGCATGTATATTATGTTACAAAAAGGAAAGCTGGAGAAAAGAAATAAAGATGATACAAGCCAAATTATTATATATTCCTAAAATTATGTCTCTTTAACTTTCGGCATAACTCATAAACTGTTCAAATATCTTTTGAAGTTTATAAGGTATTAACTAGATACAATATATCTCGTAAAAAATTAAATACAGATGTCTTATAACTTTAGTAAAGAGAGGCGTAGTAGCTCAGTGTGCTGGACTCGTATGCAAAACTCCGATTCCCAGACCAAACAGGTTCGTCCATGTTGTGTCCTTAGGCAAGACGTTTTTCTGTTTCCCATCAAACACGAACCAAAGTACTAGGGAAAACACCTTAAAACGGGCTTAGCTCAATGAAACAAGAAATGTTGCTGTGCGTCTCTGATGCAAAACCAATCCTTTTTCATAACCTTTATACGATTATTTTGCGAAGCGTATACTATTTGTCATTGACAATATATCTTATTAGGTCCATCAAATATATTATAAATAATAAATGATATCATTGTAACTTTTGTAGAAAATTGAAGTAGGATATTCCATATATCTTATATCTTCAAGAACTTAGATGATGTGATTTATAATATATGATTCATATAGTTCTTCTAATATATTGCAAGCCTTTCATCAAATAAAATCTGTTATCATTTATATAATATTGTTATAAATATTCTAATATATTAAACTTTCAAAAATGACAAGATGCCACTTTAAAAGGAAGCAGATTTTATATAGAGTTAATTGTAACTTGGCAGACATCGAACAAACTTGATTGGCTACCATAGAGAAAACTTGCTCCTTCTCGGAATCTGATTGGCTTAGTCTTGACAACTTTGTTTTTAGATGTGTACGTACACTGATGGACAGGTGACGTTTGGATGGTGCTGTGCAAGGTGGAAAAAGCTTGACACCTAAATGATATTTGACTATTTCAACTGGCCTAATAAATAGACTAATAAGGTTTCATTTACTTTTAGCAAAGGTTCAGTTAATAGGTATTCATTTTTTTCATACCTAGATAGCTAAACTTTCTTGACTAATATCGACTTCTGATTAACAGATCTTATCTACCCTTTCTACCCCAAACTGGCTGTTCTACAATCTCGGCCTTTAAAATATCGAACAATTTAAATTTTCGCCAAATCGCTGTATTTCTCCCCAAGCATTGGTAAAGTTTTGTATGTACAATGTCGAATCAGTGCTAAACTACATCCTATATATATTAATAAAGTGATAAGGTTATATATATATATATATATATATATATATATATATATATATATATATAAACATCTTAAAAAATATTTGTATCGCTACTCCTTTAAAATGGAAAGTCATTTTGAAATGGGGTTTTCATGAGAAGAGATTTTATGGTGTCTAGCTGGTCCTACAGTGTAAATTAAAATGATGCAAACTGACCCTTAGTATGACCACCATGGTGGTCAGCTTGAAAATACTGTTATATCTACTCCTCCCAAATGGATGGCCATATCAGCATGGGTTTTTATTTAACCAATAGACTTCTTATGATACCTAGTTGGTCCTAAGTGAAAATGGTGCCAGTTGTATATCCAATATGGCTGCCATGACCACTGTTCTGACAATCTAGTTCACTACTCCCCCTAAATGGAATGTCATATTGACGTCTAAAAGACTTCTAATGATGTTTACTTAAGTACAATAAACAGATTTAATATCAGCATTAAAGACGAAGACACAAAAGTAATAGATTTTATTGTATGCTTATAACATGTTTTTCACATTAAGTTAGGCTGGCTACTAATACCTTCGGGTTCTTATCTCTCATACATGTTCAGGTCAAGTAAGTTGTAGGTAAATGAATCGCTGCCACGTTGAGGAGACCGGTTGTCGACTCTTACTTTAGACAGTAAAACTGGCCAAGAAAATCTCAGCCATTGTCATACTATCACTTTCCTCGATATTAAATCGTTACGTCATTGAGACCACAATCACCGTGCTTGAAAAGGTAAATGTGATAAACACACGATCTACAAAGCAATAAACGATGATACTGTGGGAACATTCAAACTTGGTTTTAAAATGATATATTAAACATTTTTATACGTTCAGTGCATAATTGTTTACAGTTTTTGTTCACAAGTTTCAATCTCTTTTATTTAATAACACCTCTTGGTCAAATAACAGGAATTACCGCAGTTGTATGCAGACATACAGAGATAAATACGTGTTTGCGTCAGTCTGTGTTAAAAATTCAGACCGAAGTTCACTTAAACTCTCTCAGCAACTCTATAGACCGACATAACTAATGTTAAGGTATTTATTTATTCCTACTCAGTTACACCTACTTGTCGTCAGAAATTTTTTCTGCATCCTAATATTAACACAATATAAGCAAATTTATATAATGCACTTGATCTTACTGCTACAAAATTAAATTTATCTTTTTTTCAACTACAATTGTTAATATAAAAAGAAATTAAACACATACGATACAGCAACCGCAACATCTGCTGTAGATGTAATAATACATGCAATTTATTCTTCACCCATTTTATTAATTCTTTGTATGAGCTTCCGCTCGTTGGCGGGTATCTATCTACATATAATGCTCCATTGTCTATTCTACTGAAAGACCAATTTGTATCTTGTATTTCCTGGCAAAATTTCTGTAGATGTTCTAATACTTGAAAATTATTCTTCACCCCTTTTTTTTAGCAATTCTAGGTATGAGCTTCCTCTCATTAACTTGTATCTATCTACATGTAATGTTCCATTGTCTATTATACTGAAAGATCACTTTGTATCTTGTATTTCCTGGCCAAATTTTGTGTGTAGCATTTCAAATAGCTTATTGATTACTTTTTCCATTAAATTCCTCTTTGCAGTATTCAAAGCATTTGTTCTGTGATACCCTTCCCTAAAGGTTAGTATGGCTTCTGTTCTCTTTATTGGGTGTAATTACTAAAGCTAGCTGGATCTTTATAAAACAAAATCTATTATTTTTTCATACTTATTATCACCTTCTTGTACGGTTTGACATCGTTGAAAAATAAATACAAATCTTTATTTTTTTCTTTCTGAAATCCATACTGACTTGCAGAACTTCTAAACTAATCCTTAATATTTCTCATGATGACTCTTCAAATTTTGCTAGTTCATTCTATGAATTTCTCTTCTAGTAGAGAAAGGATTAAAGGGGATTAGCTTTTTTGTTTTTCTTTTCCTTTTTTATTTTCGAATCAATCATTGTATTCAACACAGAAACGGTATGAAACTTACTTTTATTATTATTGTACTTCGCTCCCATTGTTATAGATTTTTCACATTCATAAGGAAGTCCTTTCTGATTGTTTTCTCTGTCCTTTATATTGCTTTCATTACAATACCAGCTTGATTTCTTTGAAGCAGAACAGTGTTTGCAACTATGGTACATGTACCCTGTGTCGCGCTGTTACATTTAATTGATTGGTCTTTCGTTGTTGAGTTTATAATATATGATGGTACTCATTTATTTACTTCCTGTATTTTGTACAGAATATTCTGATGTTGTTATCGCTGTCTAAAATCGAAAGTAAATAAACCAGGTTTATAACATCCTTGTTGGTATTAAAGCCAGGTCTTGGTGATTCTCGCTGTCAAACATGTGGCCAGCAGTATACCGACCTACTTCAGCATGTGGTCACGTCATGTATATTAACAAGACAAATTGCCAACGACTTTCAGTGGTATGTGTGTGACAAGTTTGGACCTAAGCTACACATAGAACTCAACCAAAGTAATGGCGAGTCACAGTTGCTCAAACATTTATCAACTTACTTTGAAACTAGACAGGCTAAAATAAAACTTCATCATTTTCAGTTCTGTCCATTTAAGTATCTCGTCCTTGTATCATGAGTAAATTTTTAGCCTGACGGATAGTAAGTAGTAAATAGATGATGGCACACTTATAATTTACTACTTTAGCGTTTTGGATGGCATAGCAATCAAATAAATAGTGATCTAATACGTAATAGGGTTGGCTAAGAATTATCAGTTGTTTTACTAATTCTCCCTCTGTCTGTCTATCTGTCTCTGTCTCTGTCTGTCTGTCTCTCTGGTTGGCTAAGGATTATCATTTGTTTCACTACTTTTCTATATATATACACACAGAGACAGACAGAGGCAGAAATTAGTGTTAGGTAGATTGCATACGCTATTATGGTTTTTGAGAATAGAAGTATGTAATTCTCTCTCTCTCTCTCTCTCTCTCTCTCTCTCTCTCTATATATATATATATATATATATAATATAATATAATATAGAGATGTTGTAGTTTGTTTTTAGCCGCATCTGTCTGTCTGTATCTGTCTCTGTCTGTCTGTCTCTATATATAAAGACAGACAGACAGACACATACAGATGTCATACAGACAAGGACGGTGATAGAGACATACATCAGTGTTAGGCAGGTTGCATAGGCTATTATGATGGAGAATGTATATAATTCTCTCTCTCTTTCTATATATATATATATATATATATATATATATATATATATATATATATATAAAACAGAGATGTACTTTGGTTTTAGCCGCGTCTGTCTGTCTGTCTGTGTCTGTCTGTCTCTATATATAAAGGCAGACAGACAGACACAAACATACAGACAAAGACAGTGACAGAAACATACATTAGTGTTAGGCAGATTGGATGCTCTGTTATGATGATGGGGAATGTATGTAATTCTCTCTCTCTCTCTCTCTTTCTCTCTCTGACTCTCGAGGTAAATGATTGTGTCGGATATCTGACATGCGCAGCATGCATATACGTTTATGGGAAGTTGTCTCAGACAGGCGGGGTAACTCGACGAGGGTGAGTCTCTTAATTCTAACTGGCCTCAGCCTTCGAAAGTGTATGTATCACTTAGCCATAAATAATCGTGTAAATAGTCACTTTGGTTTTTACGACATATATTTTTCTCTACTTACTTCTACCGTATACTTACTACACGTTAATGATCATATGCTACAGCATAATTTAACACTGTCAACTACCACATTAATTTACATTGCCTTCTACAGCTAGCATGCAGGATGTTTGGTTGATTTGGGTTGGTTTTGTGCGGTTTAACGTCATTTTTCAGCATATGATAGACTATACATGGCGGCCAGTATATTTTGTGGAGGAAGAACCTGGGAAGACCCCAGGAAAAACCACCGACCCACGGGAAGCTACTGGCAAGCTTTCTCACATACCCACGTTGGTCGAGCCAAGACTCGAACTCACGCGGACAGACGTGAGATGTGTGAGTGATCTGTAAAGATGAGCACCTTAGACCACTCGGCCAACCAGGGGTCCAGGAAGTTTAGTTGAGCTTGTACTAAACTCTTACAGAAAAATGGCTGTAGTGACAGATGTAAAGGCAGAACGTCTTATCTTAAGTCTGTTTATTACTGATGCCCTTGGCAGGGCGGATCCAGAAATATCATTTAGTAGGGTTTGGGCGGTGGGGGTAAAGAAGAGAGCAAGAGGTCTTTGGAATGGAACCCCTGCACGGCCAAAAACATTAATGAAGGCGGCATTCCTGGTGAAATAAGTCTTTGCTACTGTTTTCAGCCTTTAGATTCTCAAAATACTACATTTATGATGCAGCAAAATATTTGCAAAGAACACATATCGTCACTGTGGAATTGCAGATTTTGAAAATACTTATAATTTGCTGGAGACAAAAAGTAACATTCTTTGCACGAAATTATTGTATTCACTAAATACTGTTCTAAATTATCGTTGCGAAGAAACTAGTACCCTCAATGTCACAATGAAAATCTACATGGAATTTCTTTATTTACTAATTGTTTTCGTTTTGTTAGAATTTTTTGCTACAATGACATTCTACGATACTTTATCTAGATATACAAATTAACTTGCGTTTTGCCCGCGATAGTAAGAGTTTACACAGGTTTGTAACACGTTACAGTTCATGTGAGCGCAATATTTATGGTTGACTTATTATTATACCGCATGCGGTACACCTGGTGCATTATCGTTTGTATTTACACCATAATTTCTATGATGAGGTTGGATAGCTAGGAATAGTTTCCAAAGTTTAAAATTGCAAGTATTAGTGGATTTCCTTTCAATTAAATGGTACCTGGATTCCACTTGATTGTGTAACCCTTAGCAAACCATGCTCGTAAAACAAGTGAAGAAAAGAAAGAAAGAAAAAATCTTTTTGAAAACAATGTTCGTTATCTGTCAACGCATTCTCTTGAATCTTGTGTTGAACTTTGTGTGGGATTTGATAACAATGACAATTTTTCTTTTAAGTTCAACCGAGACGTGCTTTGTTTTCAAGGATGGTAAATCGTGATTATATATATATATATATATATATATATATATATATATATATATATATATATATATATATATATATACATGTATATGTATATATATTTATTGTCTGAATAATTCTCAGCGAGGTGTTTTGATATCAGCATTTCTTTGGATATAGTGATATGTCATGTCCATGCCTCAGTCAGTGTATCGGTACATCCGTCTGTCACTGTTTTCCTTGAAACCTAAACTCCATCTACATCGACTGAATGAGAGTGAGCATATTAGATATAATTTTTTGTGTACTGATCGTAAATTTCAAGTAAACTGCGTATATAGTACAAGACTTTTATTCAGAATTAATTTTGTATTCCTCTAATGAGTAACACATTCATAAACAAAGATATTATATTAATACATATTAAAGACTTATGATGGTTTCAATTTTACTAATTGGGGCTAAGTGGACATAGTACTAATTGCTTCCTGTGCGGCACTTTTAGATATTCAGGACAAATTATAGGGAAGATAACTTTAGAGGTGCCTCATAAACCACTTCGTCTATTTCTAAAAATGGATTGACCGGGATATAAAAAAAAATATTTTTTAAAAATAGTTCGACCATTCGTAACTTCTAGGTCAATCCATGTTCTTAAATACCCGAAGTGATCCGAATGGCAGCTACAGCTATCGACATCCATTCGAGGTATGATCCATTGCACTGAATTCGAAGTTACGAATAGGACATATTTGTGTAAAATGGTTTAGCATAAAACACATTGTTTCAATCTATAATAGAAAAGTAACATAAGAATAAAAGTGTCACATTGAAGCACATTTAAGAAAAAGAACTATAACTCTTTACAAAATGAAGCAGAAATGACAAAATGTGTTAGTAAAAATATTTGTACGAAACCTGTTCGCGTAACAAACGCCACAAGAATATGTTCAAAACAAGATTTTCAAGATGGCTGATGTGGCGGCCAGACATTAGATCGGCACCATTTTTTATTTTTGAACCAATTATATATCATAAGAAGTATTTTTGTGAAAACCTCATGTTGATAGGACCATTGTTTTAGGAGAAGTAGCGATAACAAGATTTTCAAGATGGCCGCTGTGGCGGCCATATTGGATGTTCCTGTAGTACCATTTTCGTTTAGGACCAACTAGATCATGAGATGAGCTTGTGTATAAAGTTTTATTTCGATCCTTCGAGTAGTTTAGGAGGAGTAGCGATAACAAACTTGTGCTAACGGATGGACAGACGCCGGACGACAAATCATCCCATAAGCTCTTCTGGTCTATGACCGGGAGAGCTCCAAATAGGCGTACCAACTTTTAGGCTCATCTCTGTACCGCATACAGCGCTTTTAAGTTATACTGCACACATACAAACACAAACACGTGTGTGTGTGTGTGTGCGTGTGTGTGTGTGTGTCTTTCTGTGCGTGCTTTTGTTATGTATGTATACGTACATTTGCGTTAGATATCGTATTCCAGGAATGATGTCCTTTTTCATGTTTATACAACAAGAAATAACTTTTTGAAAATGGAGGACCTTTATCGCGTCTTCTCTCTCTCTCTTTTTTATTGCTCCAACTGTCTTCTCCCGACTTATACTAGCTAGATATGCTGAGAATTCGATGTGTTCTTTTTCCTGGATTTACCCAGACGGACATTGTTTTCTTAGGTCCTCTGTGAGCTTGCAAATATAAAGTCTTGTCTTTTAATTCATACAAAGTATCTTGGATCATAATATAAGCTTTATCACACATTCACACACAACAGTAAAATGTATGTATGACATACGAGTATGTATGCGTGGTGGTGGGTGTTTGTGACTCTCTTCTGGAATCATCAGGTACACGATTTGCGTACGAGCCGTAAAATTTCGAACAAGTCAAAAGAAGGGTCCTCACTTTTACTTGCTGATAACGTAATTAGGTAAATGATGAAGGATTGGTTTGCTGTTTTACATTTGTTATGTATGATGTCTATATACTTAACTTTTGTCCATAAGTGTAAGTTGTATGGTTATTTGAAAATACATACTTAACTTTTGTTCAAACTTGTTTGTTGTGACATGTGTCAGGTAGGCAGTATTTTCATAGGCATTTCGCAATTAGACTTATGTGGTATAGGTCATGTAGGCATGTGTATTTATATACAGAATTTTTGTAATCAAATTTATTCCTATTGTAGAATTTCGGTTCTAAAAGATCAGTCTGCAAGAAATCTATTTTAGTTGTGTTGTTGAAATCAGACACAATTTGAGAGGAATTATTTATTTACAATATTCAATGGAAATATAAGAGTGCTCATTGACTTTTGGATTAATACATGATTTTTGGATTTATGTGAACTCATTCAAATACATTGAGGATAAAAAAAAAATTGTGGTACATCAAGACATTCAAGACTATTGGAATTCATTCGGAACGTTCTTTTATTTTGGACTTGTGAGTAGAACATTTAGGATTATTCAGAATTTAATTCACAAATTGTGTCTTTTGAATTTTCATTTTAATTGTCTGGAAATAAATTGCTTGTTGGTTTCACTTTCTTTCTGTTACATAATTTTAAGACCTAGAGTCGTAACAGAAATTGGGGGCTCGTCCGGGATGTGAATTTCATTAAATTACAGTTTAAACTGACTTTGTTTTGGATTTTCATTGTCCCTGGTAAAGATTTGTATTTCACCCATTTGAGAAATCTTTACTGAAACCAGCAAGCATTCACAATGTCATCTAAGGTTGAGAACTTTGTTTCAAGTCGTACCCAGGTAGGGTTAGAGTCTATGAAAGAGACGAGTTGCTTGAGCTTGCCAGAAATTATGATCTTCCTGAAGCGAAAGCGTCTTTAACAAAGCAAGAGATAAAGAATATTTTAATTCCATATTTGGTGGGAAAAGAAAGCTTGGATAATAGTGCTTTGTGTTTAATTGATAAGTCTGTATCTAGTTTTGATTGGAAATGAAGGGAATTACAGCTAAAAAACCAGATGGAATTAGAATTAAGAAAGCTTCAACTTCAGAACGAGGAAAGGGAAATGCAGCGAGAGAGAGAGAGAGAGAGAGAGAGAGAGAGAGAGAGAGAGAGAGAGAGAGAGAGAGACATAGAGAGGGAGAGAAAGAGAGAGAGAGAGACATAGAGAGAGAGAGAAAGAGAGAGAGAGACATAGAGAGAGAATGAGAGAGAGAGAAAGAAACAGGAGAGGGAAATGAAGAAAAGTGAAATGCAGATGCAGAGAGAGAGAGGAAAGAGAAATGCAGATGCTGCGAGAGAGAGAGAGAGAGAGAGAGGGGGGGGTGACAGATTCGAAAAGAAGAAAGGGAAATGTAACATGGATTAAATGAATTAGAACTGGCAAGCGGAGCACACACACACACCCCTTACACACAAGTTCAGGTTTTGACGTTACCAGATATATTAGGTTAGTACCCCCATTTCAGGATAAAGAAGTAGATAAATACTTTCTTCACATTGAGAAAATTGCTGAAAACTTGAAATATCCCAGAGAGCACTGGACTTTGTTACTACAAAGTGTACTTATTGGCAAAGCTCGTGAAGTTTACACTTCACTGTAGGTACAACAAAGTACTGATTATGATGTGGTTAAGGAGTACATCTTGAAGGGTTATGAGTTGGTACCCGAGGAAAATCGACAAAAGTTTAGGAATAGTAGAAAAGAAACTAGATAAACTCATGTCGAATTTGCAAGGAAAAAAGAACAATTGTTTGATAGGTGGTGCTCAGACAAAAAGGTTTATCAAAATTACGATAACCTCAGACAGCTCCTATTTATTGAAGAGTTCAAGAAGTGCATCCATAGTGATGTTAAGACCTATCTTGATGAGCAAAAAGTGGAAACTTTGGAAAATGCTGCTCGTATGGCTGACAATTTTTCCTTGACTCATACAATTTCATTTGTCAATAAGACTTCCTCTCAGCAGTATTCTGGGATAAAATCATCTCATCCTCAAACGAGTACTTTCAAATTTCAAAACAGTACAACTGTTATAAATCAAACATCTGATAAACCTGATCAGAAATCCTTATCTTTTCCTACGTGCACGTATTGTAAAAAGAAAGGGCTCGTCATTTTTGATTGCTTCAGGTTGAAAAATAAGCAAAAGAATAAAGACAGAGCTATTCCAAATGCTCTTATTTCAAAGAGATCAAGGTCACATTCTTGTATTGAAAGCAATACAATTGTTGGATCAAACATAGCCCAGTCTGATTCTGTTTTGGAGATTTGTGAATCATTCATGTCAGAAGGTTCTAAATTATTTGTTGGTGATTCTGCCAAACCTATTCATATTAAAATATTAAGGGTACATAGGAGCTTCTCAGAGTCTATTGTTATCAGGTAATTTGCCTTTGTCTGAGAAGTCTTCTTCTAGTGAAAGTGTACTTATTCATGGAATAGAGAGCGGCTTTGTAAATGTTCCTCTCCATTGTGTCAATTTGGCATCAGACTTAGTTTCCGGACCTTCTTTCCCCATGGAAGGTATCCATTTGTTACTAGGCAATGACCTAGCTGGAGATAAGGTCGTGGTTAATCCATTAGTAACTGACAAGCCTTGTTTGGATCAAAGAGTTGATCCTATTGAGATTGAAATCCCTGATGTGTATCCTGCTTGTGCAGTTACCAGAGCTATGGCAAAAAGAGCTCTTGAGAATGATGTTGATCAGGAAATTATTCCTTTAGCTGACACGTGTATTGGTCAGTATTTTGATGAGGTCACTTTCTCTCCTGATTTTGATCAATCAAAAGGTATTGATCACGGTGATCCTCTCGCTAAACTCATTCCCTCTATTATAATCAGGGTGACGAAAGACAACCACTCGTTGTCGAACAGGAACAAGATCGTGAGATCTCCTGTTTGTTTCAGAGGGCTATTAGTGAAACTGAAGCTACACAAGTCCCAGCTTGTTACTTTGTGAAAAATGGGGTCCTTATGAGAAAATGGAGACCACCTGAGGTACCCGCTGGTGACGAGTGGTCAGTGACCTATCAAATTGTCGTTCCGAGGTTATATCAACGGGAAATTCTTAGTCTAGCCCATGAAACTCCCTTGGCTGGTCATTTAGGGTTCAATAAGACTTATCACAAGATCTTGAATCATTTTTATAGGCCGAAATTTCAAAGTGATGTTTTTAAATACTGTAGATCTTGTCACACTTGTCAAATGGTAGGAAAATCCAATCAGAAGATACCTAGGGCTCATCTGCAACCTATTCCTGCATCTGACGAGCCATTTTTAGGACATATTGTAGGACAAAGTCAAGTTAAACTTGTAGAAACTAAAGTCAAGGCTATCTCTGAATTCCCTGTGCCTATTTGTAAAAAGCAACTGATGCGATTGTTAGGTATGGCTGGATATTATAGGAAATTTTGTTCAAATGTTTTCCATAATTGCGGAATCTTTGACAAATTTGTTGAGTACGAAATCCAAGTTTCATTGGTCTGACCAGTGTCAGGAATCTTTTGACAAATTAAAGGCCATGCTTAATAACGCACCAGTTCTTTCTGCACCAAATTTTAGCCAATTATTTCAAATGACTGTTGATGCAAGTGATGTAGGGGTTGGTGAAGTATTAATTTGAGAAGACAAAAATGGTGTGGATCATCATGTGTGCTATTTGTCTAAAAATCTAAACAAGTGCCACAACAATTATTCCACAATTGAGAAGGAATGTTTGGCTTTGATATTGGCTTTACAACATTTTGAAGTGTATGTTACCTCGCCTCTTTCTCTGGTTTTTGTATTCAGTGATCGCAATCCCCTTACTTTCATTAACAAAATGAAAAATAAAAATAGGAAATTGTTGAGATTGAGTTTAATGATGCAAGAATACAACACTGACATTAGACACATCAGGGGGAAAGACAATGTGGTTGCAGATGCACTATCCCGTTTATAGGAGTACCATATTGCTTTATTTGTGAATATTTTGTGTAATTCAGCTGAGTGTTATTCATAAGACATTTTCCTATGTAACTTTGATTAGTGTAGTATCAGATGCATATTTAAAAGAAATCTTTATTGCATAAATCTTTCTTTTTCTATATGAGGGGAGGTGTTATGTATAATGTTTATATACTTAACTTTTGTCTACGATTGTAAGTTGTATACTTATTTGAAAATACATACTTAACTTTTGTCTATGCTTGTAAGTTGTGACATGTGTCAGGTAGGCCAGTATTGTCATAGGCATTTCGCAATTAGATTTTTGTGGGATAGGTCATGTAGTCATGTGCATTTATATACAGAACTTTTGTAAACAAATTCATTCCTATTGTAGAATTTCGGTTCTAAAAGATCAGTCTGCAAGAAATCTATTTTAGTTGTGTTGTTGAAATCAGATATAATTTGAGAGGAATTATTTATTTACAATATTCAATGGAAATATAAGAGTGCTCATTGACTTTTGGATTAACGCATGATTTTTGGATTTATGTGAACTCATTCAAATACATTCTGGAATACATTTTTGTGGTACATCAAGACATTCAAGACTATTGGAATTCATTCGGAACATTCTATTATTTTGGACTTGTGATTAGGACATTTAGGATTATTTGTAATTAAACTCACAAATTGTAAGTGTCTTTTGAATTTTCATTTTAAAATGTCTGGAAATAAATTGCTTGTTTATTTTACTCACATTGTTGGTTTCACTTTCTTTTTGTTTCATATTTTTAAGACCTAGAGTCGCAACATGGTACAACAACATATATAGGTTATTTAGTGCGGAGGCAATTGGAGTAAAGTGCCTTGCCCAAGGACACACCACGGTAGCCGACCAGGACTGATCCAATTTGAACCCATACCCTTTCGGTAGCAAATCCTGCACGCTAACCACTGAACCACCGCAACTTCGGCCTCCATTAGTTGCCTGTTTGGACAAGCAGAGGGTTAAGCGTTGATATATTTACAAAGCACTGGTATTTTTATGAAGAAACCGAAGAGATTGGCCGTTTATTAAGGTCAGGCCACGGGTGGCAGAGTGGTCTAAGACGCTCGCCTTTACAGATCACTCACACATCTCAACTCTGTGCGCGTGCGTTCGAGTCTCTGCTCGACCAAACGTGACAAAGCTTGCCAGTAGCTTCACGTGGGTTTGGTGGTTCTTCCATGGGAGTTCCCAGGTTCTTCCTCCACCAAAATATACTGACCGCCAGGTATAACATATCATGTGCTGAAAAATGGCGTTAAACCCACAAAACCATCAAACCCATTATGAGTATCATGTGACCATCATATTCTCTATTACAGCTAGGTGTTTTAAGACCAGCTACCATAAAACGGCCATTGATTCTTCGAAAAGTTGTTTGTGGATTTACTTGTTACACCCTTGTAAAATAAAGAATATCGGATTCCCTTATAAACCCTAAAAAAATGATAAAAATATTCAAGGTTACCATAGCCGATGTCATATATTTGATGACATCAGTATCTCGTTTGGATTGAAAGGCTTTCCTGAGTTTACCTTCCTTCTAGTAAATTTATTTTAATAAAAAAGATATGGTCATCAGTGAACTTTAAATATTTAAATTGATAAACCTTGCTTATATGAATAAGGCAAGAAATGGTGTCAGATTCGAATTCCAAACGTGTAGTTGCTTATTCTTTAAAGTCTGGTAAAATTAAAATATTTCTTTCTAAGTGATCTCAAAACATTTGCAGAAACGCAAGCAACGATACTATTTGTGACCTTCACTTTTACAAGTTTCTCATTGTTGGTGTATGATTGCCCCAACCTTTTCATTAGGCTGACGATACTTACACTTGCCATATAATTTTGCTGATTTCCTGGGACTGTTTTTGCAACACAAGTAAACACGTTGTGAGATGACTAATTATTCTAGCAAACAAAATTATCTCGCTTGTTGTGATGATTGGAAACCGTCAGCACTCACTGCAGAAGATCATAGCTGATTCAGGAGCACATAACTCGATGGCTATGAATCGTGCTGTTACCTGAGGACAACGGCTTTGCTTCGGTTATTAAGGAAGTGCGGTACTCGTAGTGGAAACAGGAAATCCAATTAAAACTCGATGATTTCCTCTACTAGCCCAGTAGACTCTTGTGTAAAAGGACCCTGAGTGTACAAATCGTCACAAACAACATCTGTGCATAACAAGTAGAATCAAATATTACCTTGGATTATTTTTATGTTTATGATTATGTTTCTATAATGGGGAATGCCATTTTACTTGGATAACTCTCTGTAGAGAAGGTAAGGCAAGAATTTCATGCAGTGTAGATTCATTTATAACAACATTAAGAAAGACTGAATGCATGAAGATTTATCATCCTATTCAACCCATGATGTGTGTAATATTCACGTGAAAGGAAAAGAGACGTAAAATAACGGTCTAAAGTCTTTTTTTTTTTTCTTTTTAGATGGTGGCTTTGTGCGAGGAAACACGTAAACACAGAACTATTTGATCTTCCTTGTAACTCATTGTCGCAATCTATGGTTCTTTATTTTTTTTCCCCTTTATTTTTTTTTTTTTTTATCTCCTTTAACTTGTTTTTGTTTGTTCATTGAAGTGTCAGGAGGGAGAGATTGTGATCAGGAAAGAAATTAACATCGCTTGTTGATGGCAATGATTTTTGAACTATCTTTAGTCGAGGAATAACGAATCGTATGACACTTGTAAATCAGTAAGTAGCAAACAGTATTACAGTAGAAACAACAAAGCATTAATCTCTACAGCAAACAATCTCTTTCAGTTATGAAAGATAATGATTAGCATGGTTTGTCTCCGTGTACATTTGTATGTGAAATGTTTGAAAGGGGCTTTTCTATCCTCTAAATATCACACTAAGTAACAAAAGCTTTGACAGTAGTTGAAGGTATATCAAATGTATACATTGCAAGAATTCATCCTCTGTTTTGAAGGTAAGACTCATGTAGTCAAAATGTATATCACTGTTTGAAGGCACCTTTACAGAAAGGACATCTTGATCAAAATGTTTCTTATATAGACGACACATGTCTACAGTGAAGTGATGACACTGATTTTACCCTGAATAATTCGTCTCATTGAACACACAAGACATTGCACCCTGTAAAAAGATAATAAAACTAAATTCTCTTATATTTGTTACTACCACAGTTAAATATAAAATATACAGGTCTTTATGAGAAACACTACATAAAAGACTTAATTACACTAATTTTGATTTGAAACATTTTACTACTTTCGTTTAAAAAAACCCAACAAAACCACCCCACCCCCACTAAAACAAAGAAGATATAAATGAAGTATTAGAAATATAGTGGTTTCTGTAAGAGACCACTATACAAAAGACGTCCGTCTATTAAAGACGAATTGGCCTGTTCTTGAGGTACCTATGGTAGACAGATGTCACCGTATCATTTGATCAGCTCTCATAAAAAAGATATCGTACACATGAAATTTTGTAAGGGAATATGTTAATTACTTTTAACTTGTCCCAATTTTTTTCCCCACGTCTTTGTTTTTAAAACTATAAACATTTTTGTCTACTTTGTATGTGATCCTAACATTATTATTAGCATAAAACACATTAAGAGTAGTATTTGTTCATAACCGTCTATGCATTTCTCAACAGTATGCATATTTCTTCGTCTTTACTTTATTCGCCTGCATTACATGGATTGACCACCTTGGTTGTTCTATTGTGGTTGTGGTAGGTGCTATAGTTTTATGAATGCCATGCAGTCTTACAATTTGTAGTTTGCACTTCAAGCCGTACTTTGTAGGCATTGTAGACATTACAAGTATTTATTTAACTTAAATGTTTTATCTTCTTTCTTGGAAAGACATGACAGAGATGACACTCTACTCAACGTATGAGACAAATCCCAAAACCACTTAGGTATTCATCAGAAAGCTACCATGATTTGGGGTTCTTTTTATTTTTAAGTACCATATGCAAACTTTGAAGAAGATTCGAACCCCAAAAGAGAGTACATGACATTACTTACAGGATAAACGGATTCATTAATAATCACACATGGGGTAATCGTAATCAGCATTTTTGTCTCACCTGTAATTGTTTGCTGATCTACAAGTAATCACAAGTGAATTTTCATCCACCATTTATTTTCTGATTACTTCATGATTACAATTTTTTAAAAGATATCTACAGAGAATTTCAACCTTGATTCTGAATTTTGACGAACATTTGAGGGGGATATATATTAAAAATTTGCTTGTCTATTTTGGAAATATTTGGATGTTTCTTTAACTTTATGATATAAAACACTTACAATTATACAGTTATGACTTTTGAAATGTGGAATACAGAGGCTGAAACATATTTGTGATTTTTCTAGACATTTATGAAGAGAAAAAATAATCGAAAAATAATTGATCCAGGTCTAAAACATAACTTAATTTAGTCAATTACTCTGACCAAAAGGAAGAAATTGTAATTGTTATCAAAATGTTCAAAAATGTTCAAAATTAACTGTAATTAAATTAATTTCATTTTGAAAGAAACTAGCCCCATGGTCTGATAGTAGTAATAGTAGTAGCAGTGATAGTAGTAGTCAGGGCCGAATTTAGGAGGAGGCGACCAGGGCGACCGCCTGCGGCGGGCTTGGAGGATGTCGGGCAATAAAATATAAGGTAAAAGTTAAACAAATGAAGAGGGGGGGGGGGCAAAGACGCTCCTCACTCTGGGCGCCATTTGGTCTAGGGCTGGCCCTGGTGGTAGTAGTAGTAGTAGTAGTAATAATAGTACTAGTAGTAGCAATAATACTAATAATAATAATAATAATAATAATAATAATAATCGATCCAGAAAATCTGTAAAAAAAATGGAACGGGAACAGAGTCAACCAGAACTTCTTGGAAAGATTAAGGAAATGAGAATGAAAACCACAATAACACGAAATATATTATAAACATGTACAACATATTATTTATGATATAGACAAGATAAAAGGCTGAAATAGTTATATAACTAGACCTCATAATCAATGGAAAATGCTAATTTATCTAAAGAAATGACTATAATCGATCAAATATTTGTCATACAGTAATACATAGGTTAATAGCTAATAAAATGCACTATTATACATATATAATATTGTCGTTTCGATGCGGTCTTATAACCGATAGTAAAAGAAATACGAAATGGTCGTACTATTGGATTTTTTTATACATGCATATGTAGGATCCAAAGTAAAAATGAAACCGAAGGTTTATGAGAGAATGGACATGTATATTTAAAATACATTTTAAGATGCATTCCTTTTCTGTTTCCGAATTCGATGATCTCATAAGCCCGAATCACAGTGCGAATCAAAAATTTGTTTAACTGCAGCTCATGTATGCCATATATTTTATGTAGGTACATATATTTACTCGCCTAATTTATCTAATATATTGACAAAGACCATGTACAACATGAACTTGTTGTAAATGACCATTTTCTTTGACTTCTCGTAGATAATGTAGATAATGTAGTCTCCATCGTTCGATTATTTTAGTCCTGTAAGGTACTGTCATTGATGATCCTTTTTTTTTCTTTTCGTATTTTTATGCATCGTGTCAAGTTTGTGTATTTTTCTCGTTTTCTTTTATTTAATCGTATAAGATCTTAAATTTCTCATGGCATCTGCAACTTCCATGCATTTTAATTCTTGAAGACCTGTCTGTTCTAATCTGTGTTATTAATATTTTACACCGATATTTATTCCATATCAAAAGTTACCAAGTTACAGAAATAATTAAAAAAATAAACTTAAAACTAACTCATGTGATGGGCTTTGAAATCCCCACTCCAACCCCCACCCCCGTGTGGGTGATGCGTAGTAGTGGTGATATAAACCAGGGGTGGGGATTTGGGGGTCTATCGAAAAGGAGAATTTTCGAATCTATTAATATTTCATCTAGACTAAAGCGTTACAAATTACTTTCTTCAATGAGCCCTGCATCCAACATGTTTAGGAAGGGGATCGGGCTTTCCGATTGCATGCGATCGAAGTTTCAACAGTATACAGTTGTTATGGCCCTTTTTAAGGACACCATTGCAAAATTCAGAGTGCGACATGACAAAGTATGCAGTTCAATATAATATTGTTTATTTTCCTGGTCCGTGTGTTGTGTCACCAAGCGGATTCGTTTTACAGTTCATATTTCCGGCTCTTAAATCTGGTCGATACGGCGAGCTATGTGCAGGATTGTGCATCATCATCCAATTCGACAAGTGATAGCGAGAAACAGCCACTTGTGCAATACAGTGTACGAGTTCACGGTTAGTTTTTAATGACATAGAGAGCAAAGTTAAAACTTTTACAGACATTAACACACGGTGTGGTCACATGGGTGATACTTCCCTCTTCATAGTTAGGTACACTGCATTTGTTTCATTCACTCATTCATTTATGTTGTCTCTTTTTCTTTTTTCCTTTCTTTCTTTTTCTAATATTTGTTAACATTACGAAGTATCAAGTAATTCATTAATTTATAAATATGTGTAATGTATAAAATAAATCGAAATCTCTGAAATAAAGTAGATACGTCTCTCACACGTTCAAAATGCTTTGCAGTTCCGCTTTAGAGTACACTAAATTGTGAACTTTTAACCGTGGGGTGTAATATCAACAAATATTACTCTCTCTCTCTCTCTCTCTCTCTCTCTCTCTCTCTCTCTCTCTCTCTCCTGTATACTTTTACTTCTGCGAAGTTATGCATGTAATATCATGTCATTCCACTTCTCTATGTATGCATTTGATATTACAATTAATTAAGTCACTTAATATGAAAGATTGAGGCATTTGTATTAATAACTAATACCTGCAGATATATTAATTTTGGCAAAGTCTGAAATTTGTGTCTGTCTCTTGTGTACTTGGTATTTGATGTGTCATAATTCTTGTCAATTAAACATGAATATCTGTCCAGCACGTTCATAGTATATTGTATCAGGAAGTTTGTGTATCATGTGGTCGGCTACAGACAAGGAAGTCGAAAAATTAAGTAAATCATATTTATTAAAGTTTTGTAGAGGTTTACATGGAAGTATTATTTCCCGCTTAAGAAAGCATTAATTGTTGAAAAGGTAAATTCTGACATGTGAAATATTGAAATATAATTTCGGAAAAAGCATTACACAATCGATTTCTTGGTTTCTATATGACCATACTATGATTGAAGATATTGACATTTATTTACACCTTGGCCCCTGTGGCCGAGTGGTCTAAGGCACTCGCATTTACAGATCACCCACATCTGACCTCTGTCCGCGTGGTTTCGAGTTTCGTCTCGGCCAACGTGGGTATGTGAGAAAGCTTTCCGGTAGCTTCCCGTGGGTCGGTGGTTCTTCCCGGTATTTTTTTCAGGGTTCTTCCTCCACCAAATATACTGGCCGCTATGTATGGTCTATCATGTGCTGAAAAATGGCGTTAAACCCACAAAATCACAAACATAACCTGTTCTACTACCCCGGCATATTTCTTATTGCACTATTGGGTATTTGCCTAATTTCGACAGATACAATGTATTCGTTTCGTGCAGGAACATAATAATTATGAGAACAACTATTTACATATAATGTGAAGGTTTCAATGTTATAATGCATACATACATACACACATACATATATACATACATACAGACGTACGTACGTACATACATACATACATACATACATACATACATACATACATACATACATACATACATACATAGGAACGACAGACAGACAGACGAAAACATATATGATCGTTGCTAAAAATTATTTAAATGAAAGATATATGTTAGCATGAATTGTTCATATAATACATTTTTAATTTCCAGGTTTTATTACAGAAGTATGAGGACTTTCAGTTGATTCCAGTCTGATTACATCGAGATCTGAACATCTCCATACTCCGTATGACAGTGAACAAAGACAACAACGGAAAATGTTTATTTTTCGCCTCGCCTTGCTTGTTTTTTCAGTAAGTATATAAGGCCTTTTATTTAAAATTGTGCTCATTCAGATTTGTATATAAGATGATTTTATCTGATTAAATTTATTTACTTAATATTATTTTACATATATTGTTGGAAGAAAACAAAATGGATGGACGGGGGTGGGGTGATTTTTACTGGTTGTATGTATGTATGTATGCAGTTTACACATGTATGTCTTATCTTTTTGAATATCCCGAAAAAAGAAAAAAAAAAGTCCGGTTCCTCGGTTTTTCCTTATTTTTTTTAACACCAAGGTGGTCAGATTTGGTTCGGCTACTATTATTACGTGGTCAGATTGATCAGATTGGGTTCGGCTACATTCATTACGTAGGATTATTCAGTATTCAATCTGAGGTAATTACACACCCCGGCTCATCCAATAGGTCCTGACTACGGTAATATTAAACAGTACAGGTTGATATTTAACAATTTGTCATTATTAAATTAAAAAACTACACTAAAAGGTCATACAGTTTCCTCTTTTTATCTAAAACTTACTTTTAGATATAACGAATTTACGAAAAGCTTGCGGTTGAATAGGTTGATACCAGATACAAAGATAACACTAAGTAAATAAGTAGCTGAATATATACGAATCCTGGGCCATATGGTAACTTAACCTTTACCAGTGGTGCAAGTAGAATTTAACTCTTAACGGTACAGTACCGACCCCCCCCCCCCATTCCATCTTTTCGGTACAGTCGTACCGGCAATAAATGTCTTACTGGTACGGCGTACCTGACCGTACCGGCTTACTTGCACCACTGACCTTTACCCCCTAACTTCTGACCTTCAACTCTAGTCTCTGACCTTAACTTTAGGCCACATGTCTTCAAAACTTTACTAAAATATCCCTGGGTCACTGGCCTTCAAAATTGTATGAAAAAACATGGGCCACCTACACCACTAACCTTCATAATTTTATGAAGAAACCTGGGCTACGGGCCTTAAAAATCTTATGAAACAAATCTGGGCCAGTGGTCTTCAAAATGTTATGAGAAAAACCTGGCCACTGACCCCCAAAATTTCACTCTGAAATCTAGGCCACCGGGTATCAAAATCTTATGAGAAAAACCTGGGCCAGTTGTCTTCAAAACTTTGCGAGAAAACCTCTGCCATTGGTCATCTACATTTTATGAAAAGCCGCGCCACTGGTAGCGAAACTGATATGAAGAAACCTGAGCCAGTGGTCGTTAAATACTTATGAGTAAAATCTGGCCCAGTGGTCGTCATGTTTTTCAATAATAAAAACCTGGGTCAGTGGCCGTTAGCATTTTATGAAATTTACATAGGCCAGTGGTCTTCAACATTTTATGATTAAAACCTTGACCAGTGGTCCTCAACATTGTATGAGAAAAACCAGGGTCAGTGGTAGTCAAAAGTTAACGAGAACTATCCGGCCGGTGTTCTTCAAAATTTATGAAAAACAACCCCACGCCCAGTCGTCTTCAAAATTGTATGAAAACCACTAGGCCTGCTGTCGTCAAATTGTATGAAAATTCATCGTGGCATTAAAACTTTTATATAAAAAAACCCATAGGACCACCCACAGCTATACACCAAAATTACAGAATAAAAACCTAGCACATATTCTCTAATTTTATTAATTTCCAGTAATATTGATTAATCAATTACATAGTTTCCAGCCAAATTATTCTCACCGAATTTTACGATGTATTCAGTCCATTTTAAGATTTTCAAGTATGCAAGTAGTCGAACAGAACAGTTTAAAAACTAAGAGACCGACCATTTAATTTTATATTGGTTGTGAGGTTGTGAAGGAGGAGGTGGAATGTTTTCCGAAAAAAATATTCGGCTCTCAAATACCTTGAAAAAATATTCTTGCTCTGATTTATAGCAAAAAGGCCTATTATATCCAGTATATTAGTAAAAAAAAAAAAAAAAATTAGCTTCAGGAGTTAAAGCAAAAAACAAAAAATAAAAAGTCCTGGCTCGAAAGACCCCCCCCCCCCACATCCAATTCCAAATTGAATGATCGGTCCCTAATCATTGGCTATTGTTCTCAATAAAACCATGATACTGCAAAGTGATTACCAAAAGTATATTTTTGATTTAAGATAGATTTGATAGTAATGTATATAGTTTATATGAAAACGGGCAACAATTTTACTAAACGGACTCTCTTCATCATTGATGGTACTGACGTTAAAACAGTGACAATTTGAATGCGAAGTTTATAATAAAACGTCTTGGCAATTATTCTTTAAATGGTTATAAAAATAATATATTCCAGAGAAAAAAATTATTTAAATACTAAGCTTCGGAATAAAATATGTTGGTAGTTATAATATAAATATGCATAATTTATATATTTTGGACGGCGAATGCAATACCATAGTGAATCCATCATGCAATAGACACGTATTTAGTGTAAGTAATTTTTATAAACCTATTTTTATTAAAATATCTAGCCGAAATAATTGAGTTATGTAAAATTATTGCGAAAGCATGTGTTTTGATAAAAATAACGCTGTTTTATATGAATTATAAACTAGTAGCTTATTGATAATTTTTTTTTTTTTTTTTTTTGGAAGGGGGGGGGGTGAGCTTTTATGAGTTCTTTCTGAGGTCGAGGGTAGAGATCTCTGGACTGGAACTCAAGCTCACGATTGATAATAGCGAATGTTCGAATCTCCGCCACATCATATATTTTCGATGTATTGGGCTTACCGGCACATTCTTGCCGACCCGTGAATCAATTAAAGACTGATTTGAATACAAGAAACTTACGCATTTCCTGTGTACCTAAAACCTAGATTGCTCAATTGAAGGTTCATATCATACATCGAATGTATCCTGATAGCTGCCATTCCGAAACACCTCGGCTATTTACAAAACAAGGATTGACAGAGTTGTTGCATGCATTGAACTGTTTTTTTTTTTTTGTTTCTTTTTGGGTTTTTTTTCTCAACTTTACGTAAATACTATGGTCAATCCAATGGTAGAAATAGCTGAGGTGGTCCAAATATATTGCGTCTTTTGAATTATTTATTTATTTTTTATTTTATTTTTTTGGTGGAGAAAATTCATGATTTGTCTCAAACTTACTACGCTGACATATATCCGACGTATTTTTGTGTCTGTCAGAAATAGCAGAGGTGATCCGAATGACCACCCAATTGGATTTTAGAACGCGAAATAGATCCTGTCACATGGACGCCCCGAGCTCCACAGTACTTAAGTTAGTTGTCCTCTAGACTGACAGACAAAGCTAGTTTTTGCAAAAACTTTAAATAATTACTAAAAAGTTTATTTAAAAAAAATAACACGAATTACTTAAATAAATGACAGAGAAGTCTATTTACCCTAGCCAAGAACAGTATTTAATGTATCTATATTATGATTCTAAAAGGACAGTTCCTTTCGCAAATATTGATCAGTTATGGAGGCAAATTAAACTTAAAGTAAGGCCAAGACCGATAAAAAAAAGATAGCAAGCAATCTGTAACTCCAATACAATATTCTGAACTTAAAAGATCCGATAATAAAGCAGCCTACTTATACATTCCAAGTAGACCCCGAAAAAGATTTCCATATAGAACAGTTTATGTTAGTCACCCAAATGATGAGTTCAAGGCAGATATAGTTGATATGAGAGATTATGAAAGATGCAACCATAAATACAAATATATTTCGTCAGTGATAGATGTCTTCTCAAAACACGCTTGGACTGAAAAAGTAAAAGCAAAAATGGAAGACGATATACGCACGGCTTTTATAGAAACATTTGAAGGGAGAAAACCAGACAAATTAATTAGTTCGAAGAAAAAATGAATGTTATAACATAAGTGTCAAGGAGTTGTTGGAGAAAGAAAATATTGAATACTTTTCCACTCAGACAAAATTTAATCTGTAGTAGAAAGATTTAATCGAAATTTTAAGATTAGAATGTGGAAATACTTTACTCATAATGAAACCATCATTTTTATTTTCTTCCGTAGAAGATTGCATGATATAATAATTAAGTACAATAAATCATATGAATAAAATCATTAAACTTTCATAAAAATAAATAAGTACCAAAATAAAGAAAAGAATATAAACAAACACTAGTGGAAAAAATAAAAGAATAATTTTTTTTTAGACAAACAGTGAATCGGGGTCTCCTGTGCAGAAAGTCATTATTAGGCTGTAGAACCAACAGCAATTATTTAGTGCATACCATAATGTCAAGAGATATATAGTGCGACTGTCATAACACTTCGTCTATGGTATAAAACAGAATATTAGACTCAAAATCCTTACAGTATATCCATCATTAAATTGTTCATCAGCTGCCTAAGTTGCAAGTTTCAGAACCTTATTTGCAGAAGATAGCTGCACACTGCATGACAAAGTATGCTGCATACAGGACGAATAACTTGGAGTTTTCTTTGTCGATTACACCTGCTGGTAACCTTTTACCTAGAAGATATTGCAGTTGTAGATCATCTTCAGCATTAAATAACGTAGCATGCAGGCTCATTGGAAAGTTATCAGTCAGGAAATCCCAGAAAGAGTTTCTGAAATTCGACATATAGGGACATGCAACACAACAATGAAGTATCAAGTCTGTATAAACATTCCCACATCGAATACACATATCGAGCTGTTCTTCAGGAACAGCAGCCCATAGTTTAGCTATATACGTAAATACCTTACTGTGCTGTTTGGTTTTAGCCGACCGCCATACTGAGGCAGGTCGCAAAGATTCGTGTATCAAAGAGAATCTGTCAAAATCTGCTTCATTGGACATACGAACTCTCCAAAAGCTATTTTAAAAGCCAGCAATTTTCGACCTTACAATTTCTTTCCAATTTAGTTTATTTGGAATTTCGGAATGCTGCAAATAATCAGTTAGATACTCAAACAAGTCAAACTTCTTTAATGTATAATATAGATTTGAAATTAACCCGTAGCTTGACATGCATCCGCTCAAAATGAAGTGAAATAACGCAACGTTAAACACACGTTTAGTATGTACGTTATTAGGCATCAAACACAATCTATGTAAAAACATCAATTTTCTTCTATCAATTTCGGACTGCGCTGATGTCCATCCTATCATTCCCAGAGCGATGTTTGATCTTGTATGTGTTGGGAAGCCTTGTAAATGTTTGGCAAAATACCTCAGAGTTTTTTCCAATGAAGAGAGGTCACTTTTTGAAATATTACACCATAATTCACTGCCATAAAACATTGAAGGAAAAATTACCTTTTTGATCACATTTGCAGCAACCAACGGATTTAAACCATTCGGTTTAATGCCATTACCAAACAGACCGTGAAAAGAATGTTTCCTATTCTTGAATGCATCAAGTATTGCGTCATGTGACTTAAACTTTGAGTTAATCCGGTGTCCCAGGTGTGTTGCAGAATCAGTAACCGGCAAACATGACGGCCCAAGATACCATTTCATATTGACATAATTCTTGTATTGCGGACCGAAAATGATAATGTATGACTTTGTGACACTAAGCTCAAATCGCCACTTATTACTGTAGGCGTATGCTATATCTATAAGCTTTTGTAGATTGCTAGGATAAATAGCCAGAAGTGAAATGTCATCAGCTAGGGTTGGATTTCCCACAGCTAAGGATCCAATCTTTGTTCCAAATCCACTATTCTCTAACTGGAGCAGCAAGTCATTTATAAATATTGTGTACATCAAGGTTGACAAAACACCCATTTGTATGACTCCTTGGCCAATTGAGAACCAGTCCGAAAATTGCCCATTGACAAGGATGTTGCTCTGTAAATTTATATACATGTTAAAAAATATCAAAAGGGATTTACCCGTAATTCCCAACATGAATAATTTAAAAAGTAACCCTTTGTACCACACGGTATCAAATGCCCTTTTTGTATCAAGAAAAGCAGCAAATACACGTGAACCCATGTTTACGTTATATTGTACTGATTGCAACAGCGAGTTGCAGCCTAAACCTTTTTGGTAACCATGTTGTTGTGAACTGGGTATATTAGAATTAATATCTTTGAGCCAAGTTACCAAATGTGCATGAATAATTTTCTCAAAAGTTTTGTAGATAACAGGCAGTAAAGTAACAGACCTGTAACTTTCGAGGGAGTTCTTTGATTTTCTGTTACCTTTGTACAGTAGTATTACTAACCCTTTTCTGCAATCTACAGGTATGTAAGATTGATCAATCATCTGAGTAAATAAAATTGTCATAGACTCTATGAGGTAATCGCTGCCATATATCAAATGTTGATTGCAAATTCGATCATGGCCCGATGCTTTTGATTTCTTTAGACTATTAATGATTTCTTTTACTTCATTTACACTGATACTGGTCTGTAAGGCCTCGATAACATAACATAACTAAAGAGAATTGTTGCAAAAAAGATACAAGACTCGTTTAATAAATATTTCGATAAATATATATTTCAAGCTGGATAAAAAAACTAGCCAGATTTTTTATGTTTTAAAGACGCTGTACCATATTAATGGAAAATAATAGTTAGAAAAATTAGAGATTTGCGTTCGGTAAAAATTCATCTAAATTTATAAATTCAACTCATAAGAAAGGAAATAGGAAATAGATGAAACTGGAGTACATCATTATGTTTATGTAGATTGGTATCATATAACACCAAACACAAAACATAATGAACAAAATGAAAACAGAAAGTAAAGTTGAAGAACTGTTTATATACTAGATACAAGATTTGATCAGGAAAAGAGATTAGATACATATTGATTTTTTAATAAGAAAAATTATATAACTCTACATGGTGAAAATGTACACCAATATGAGGAAATCCATACACAGATTTAACAGACTTGATCAAGAATTAAAAAGTCTGCCTTTTAATGTAAAAATATTGACGGTGAATGTTTTCGTTATGAAATAGGGTTTATTTTAAATCTACTTAGGGATCTTCTATATAGGCTACAAATATATAACATTGACGAATACAAACATTGGTTTAATAACTGTCTAATAAATATACAATATATAAAACATTTTAAAAAGAATTTAATATTTCTGTTAACGTCTATAAACCAGTGAACAAACTTTTAAGACCATTTAGAATAACGGAAAGGGAAAGAGACATATATGTAGAGCTTTCACTCATATTTAAAGGAGATGATAATGATAATGGCAACAATTATCATTGTCTCCTTTATCATTAATGTGGAATAAAGAATTTATCAAAATTGGTTTCATCCCAAGTAAACAAGACAAAGGATAAAACATACGTTTGTAAGAGCTTGTTCATATTTTTATTTAAGGTTAAAATTACAAGAACACAAACAATTATGCAACCAAGCATCTAACACAGTAGACATAATGCCAGAAAAGGGTTCTGTAGTTAAGTTCGAAAAGACTACCAAAATAAACCAAAGGTCCCTTTTGTTCTATATTGTGATTTTGAATGTAATATTAATAAGTACTATAAATGAGGACTCAAATACGTCGTAGATAATAAAAACAGCAAAACACACACCATCAGGAATTTGTGTTTACCTTAAATCAAGTCATAACTACTGTGATCTTATAATTTACAGAGGAGCAGACTGTATAGATACATTTACAAATATTTATAATCAAATGCAGAAGCTGTTAATGAAGAACGAAGGCCTAGAAAAGCTGCCAAAATGATAGTCACTAATAATAATAAAAAGCATTATATTTACACCAATATGTGTCATATCTGTGAAAATGGTTTCGAAGACAAGGAAGACGGCAAAGATAGTTCTAAACAGAAGTCCTACTTAGGTATATACGAAGTCGACGAAGGTGACCAAGTTGACGAAGTAGAATGTCAGGGCTCTTTAAGAAACTATGCCGTTGGCAACTGCAAAGTAAGAGATCATGATCACTTAAATGGAACACACAGAGGTACCGCAAGTTATAGTGTAATTTAAATTATAAATATCCAAAATATATTCTACAATTTATTCATAATTTGTCTGGATACGATTCTCATCTGATTATCAAATTATTCGTAAAAGAAAAATGTATTTCGCGAAGTAATTTTTTTTTTATAGCTGATAGATTCAAGAAATGGGGCGAGAGCACCCGAGAAGTTTTTGCAAAAATAACAATAAGATTTTGAGATAGTTATTGATTTTCGGGCCAATCACTTGACCAACTTGCTAAAAATCTAAAGGGTGATACATTCTAAGAAACAAGTAAATGTTTTAGTTTATCTGAAGATACAAGCATGAAGACCAGATTTTTGAGACAAGATATATTCGGTACAAATACACAAATTCATCGGAAAGATTTAATGAAAAACTGAACTGCCACCAATCGAGAAATTGTATTAAAAACTCAACTGATCAGGAATTAGCGCGGAGGATTACAAGAATGTAAATGATGTTGTGAAACATTTCAAACTAAAGCCTTTTGGTGATCTTCACAACTACTACGTAAAGAAAGATACTTTAATGTTATTTGGCAGTTTTCAAGAATTTATATCGGTGTATATGAATAATTACCAACTAAACCCAGCAAAATTACTTTACTGTACCCGCACTAGTTTAGGATGCTAGAATAAAAATAAATAAGGTAGAATTAGAATTGCTAACAGATTATTATATGTTTTTAATGATTGAATCTGGAATCTGAGGAGGAATTCTATGATATGTAATAGACATGCTAAATCAAATCATAATTATTATAACAAAATTAACTCTTACAAAATAAAAAATAATGGAGAATACGATACCTCAAGGTTAAGGTTATATATTAAGTACCTAATCCGTAGCAATTTGTATGGTCATGTGCCAAATCGTTGCCTGTTAGAAACTTTGAATGGAAGGCAATGAAGATATAAAAGAAATGTAGGAAAATTTGATATCTTGGAGTGGTTATACTAAATCTGGAGGAATTATAGGGGTAGATTTAGAAGTTACAACAGATTTGCACGACCATGTTAAAGATTATCTTTTGACATCTGAAAAACTAATTCCTAGAGAGGATGCTTTATCTCCAATTCGAAAGAAATTTATAGAAGATAACATGGGTGCAAGGCCTTCAGTACCTAGATTATTATGTACGATATAAAACAAAGAAAAATATGTTATTCAATATCGCAATTTGAAGTTATACCGTCAGTTAGGTATAAATCTTAAAAGAGTCATAGAGCACTTATAGTTGATCAAGAACCGTTGTAAAAAATCAAACATTGAACTTAACACATCTTTAAGACAAAAGCAATCAAAGAGTTTGAAAAGGAGTTTTTCTTTAAAGGTAATGAATAACTCGGAAAAGGGATTTAAACATTAAGAAAGAGAATTAATGTAAAATATGTATTGATGAAAATAAATACTTTAAACTTCAAAAGGATATTTCGTTTGTAAGAAGAACAATAATAGATGAAGATATGCTATCAGTTAGTTTAAAGAACGAGAAAATAAAATTAGCAAAGCCAGTTGACGGTGGCTTTACAGGGCTAGAAGTAAGTAAGTTTATGATGCACGACCTTTAGTACAGAAAGGTAAAGAACCAATATGATGACAAAATGACATTTTTAATAACTGATACAAATTCTCTGTGCATAGTGTTGAAACAAACAATTTGTATAATGATATGAAGCAAAATATACCGTTTCACAACACAGGTGATTACACAAATGATAATATATATGGAATAATATTAGCTAACAAGAAAGTTGTTGCATTGTTTACAGATGTACCAATACAGGAATTTTGTGGCCATAGAACGTATGCTATATGCTTAATTAACTGACATAAGAAAAAAAGTATGCAAGGATGTTAAGAAATATGTTTAAAATGAATCTCAAATTAGGTATGTACAAAAATTGTTTATTTATAAATCATCAAGAAATTAATCATATTAGATCATAGCATCACAAGGTATACAATGTCACTATAAATTAGGTTGCTCTTTTACCATAGAATGATTACATTTTTTTGTTGATAACATGAATACTTTACCTTATGGCTGTAAGATTGGCCTGCTTTATACAATCTTAAATTTTATAATCAAACGGATATTCCAAGATAATTTAAAGTTTATTTCTATGTTTTCATTTAACTTTTTAAATATTGTTCCATATTAACTGCTGGAACTACATCATTTTCATTAAAAGTGTTTCCATACTCTTTTTTATCTGTTGAGTAAAATACTACTATACATATAACATTTTCACGAAGATTTTTTATGACATAACTATTCTTTTGTACTGTTATGACAGAGCTATTCTTTTGTACCGTTATGACAGAGCTATTCTTTTGTACCGTTATTACAGAGCTATTCTTTTGTACTGTTATGACAGAGCTATTCTTTGTACTGTTATGACAGAGCTATTCTTTTGTACTGTTATGACAGAGCTATTCTTTTGTACCGTTATTACAGAGCTATTCTTTTGTACTGTTATGACAGAGCTATTCTTTTGTACTGTTATGACAGAGCTATTCTTTTGTACTGTTATGACAGAGCTATTCTTTTGTACTGTTATGACAGAGCTATTATTTTGTACTGTTATGACATAGCTATTCTTTTGTACTGTTATGACATAGTTATTCTTTTGTACCGTTATTACAGAGCTATTCTTTTGTACTGTTATGACAGAGCTATTCTTTTGTACTGTTATGACAGAGCTATTCTTTTGTACTGTTATGACAGAGCTATTCTTTTGTACCGTTATTACAGAGCTATTCTTTTGTACTGTAATGACAGGGCTATTCTTTTGTACTTAAATTACAGAGCTATTCTTTTGTACTGTTATGACAGAGCTATTCTTTTGTACTGTTATGACAGAGCTATTCTTTTGTACTGTTATGACAGAGCTATTCGTTTGTACTGTTATGACATAGTTATTCTTTTGTACTGTTATGACAGAGCTATTCTTTTGTACTGTTATGACAGAGCTATTCTTTTGTACTGTTATGACAGAGCTATTCTTTTGTACTGTTATGACAGAGCTATTCTTTTGTACTGTTATGACAGAGCTATTCTTTTGTACTGTTATGACATAGCTATTCTTTTGTACCTAAATGACAGAGCTATTCGTTTGTACTGTTATGACAGAGCTATTCTTTTGTACTGTTATGACAGAGCTATTCTTTTGTACTTAAATGACAGAGCTATTCGTTTGTACTGTTATGACAGAGCTATTCCTTTGTACTGTTACCTATAAAGATATTACATAATGCCACCACTGAGTGCTACCTTTATTAAGTTGGTTCCTTTCTTTTTTAACATCATCTAAAAAGTATTAGTTTCCTGATATAGACTAATAATTAATTTTAATCATTTATATAATGTATTACCAGGATCTATTATAATTACTTTGTTGTTTCTAAAATGCCATTTTCTGTTGTAAGTCTTATTGTACATAAGAGTTGGACAGATAATTAAAATAAAATTAAAAAAGTTGCTATATTCCCTTTCAATCAAATCTGGTGCAAACTTTGTCTTTCTGCATTTTGTAACACCACATATAATCATATGACAAGTTATTTTTACGCACATTTATTTAGTGTTTAATCAGGACGCTATTGCTCTAGAAGATAATATTTTTTAATTGGTCGTTCTGATTATTTACCCGTACGACAGAAACAAGATAGATATACATTTTGTGAGCATTTACGTTTTCTTTTCTGTTCATCTGTAGGTGTATTCCTTGATGAACACTTGCTAGTTTATGTCCTGTTTCATGCAATCTATTATCATGTGTGCTTTTAAGTCAAACGATAAAAAATGGTGATCCGTATAAAACTTGTTTACTTTAATATTACTAATTTCTGTGTCTTCCTGTTGCTCGTTAAATAAATATTTAGTTGCTTCTGTAAATTGCTGATCTAATTAATACCACTGTGCATAAAACATGTTAGGCAATCCTTCCACACTAATCCTTATTTTTTCTTTTGCTGAATTGTAATTCCTTTCAGCATTAGTTTCTCTCTTTTTTCCCCTCTTTTTTGCAGTTTTGAGACTTCTTTTAAACTCATTCTTGGTGAATCAAATATTACATTTGTTAAGGTCGTATTAACAGCTATACAAATAATTCTCTCTATTGTGATATAATCATAAAAGAAAGAAGTTCCATTTGTGTACCTATAGCTTTCAGAATTAGACATTAGATCAGATGTAATCGTATCGCACTTGAGACAAATATTCTCCAATTTATAGGCTTTATTTGCACCTTCTATAACCTGAGTTTGCTTTTCCAGTGTAATATTAAATCTCAAATCATGATTAGGAACAAAAGGATACAACGGACAATGATCTGTCAGTATCTGAAAATCGAGTGGGATTCTAAATTTCTTGTAGCATGCAGTAAACCGAACAGCTTCTATACCCGTGTTTGTGCATTACCAGCTCCTGATCTTAACTCTCTGAATGTTTCACTCATTATGCCTTGCTCTTTTTTTAATTTTTTTATTTTTTTTTTGTTCTCACGGACGTTGGTAGCCATACATTTCTGAATGTCATGAAAATGTAGTAATCATTCAGCTTAAAAATATCATCACTACCGTAAGAAATTGTTACGACTCTATGGTCTAAGAAAAATGTAACAGAAAAAAATTAAAATAAACAATGTATGTAAAATCAACAAACAATTTATTTATCTGTAATTACAAATGAAAATTTAAAAGACACTTACAATTTGTGAATTAAATTCCAAATAATCCTAAATATCCTAAGTGTCCTAATCACAAATCCTAAATATTATTAAATGCTCCGAAAGAATGAATGTTCCGAATGAAAGGGTAGTCTGGAATGTCCTGATGTACCACAATTATAGTCTTGAACGTACTGATGTACCATAATAATGTAATCAAGATCATCTTTGAGAATGTTCCGCAAATATCCAAAAGTCATATATTTAAATCCAAAGGATAATGAGCATATTAGGTAACTCCAATGAATATTCAAAGAAATAATTCCTTTCGAATTATGTATACGGCAATACAGCATTACAAGATTACAGCACACCGATGATTCCAAAGAGTCTAATGATTCCAAAGACTGATAATAAAAAGCATGAATTTTTCTAACACAGGATTTAAAATTGGAATGATTATAATGTGTATATCAAGGTCTTATATACTCTTTGCAAATGGCCAATTCCCAACAGGAAACGTGTCATCTAATGACCCACAATGCAAAACTAAATGCGTCATTTCGAATGGAATATCTCCAATATATGGTCAACAACCCTGACCTTGAACTCAAAGGTCAGTAAATTCCTTGCTGACATCTTAACCAAACTTAAAGTGCTACTTATTATTCGACCATATTTAAAAGTACAGTCATAGACCAACAGTTTAGGCACTCATTATTATTATATATACAGAAGAAAATACTTATGTTTTAATCAGCATTCTACCAAGATTGCTTGCAACTGAATTATTTGTATTTCCTCGAATCTCTACATCGAACGAAAAAAAAAAAAACACATTTGGTCCTAACCTGGGTATTACAAAATCTAAATGT
Organism: Margaritifera margaritifera; assembly: GCA_029931535.1. Classification (NCBI taxonomy): domain Eukaryota; kingdom Metazoa; phylum Mollusca; class Bivalvia; order Unionida; family Margaritiferidae; genus Margaritifera; species Margaritifera margaritifera. The sequence goes on from JAQPZY010000966.1 coordinate 433,496, forward strand.
TTTTCAGTTTTAACACTACTTTGAGCATGCGTAATACAATAATTTCTTGGATTAAGATGCTTAACACTCTGTGGAGTTTTGTCCTGTTTGTGAGGTGTTATATACTTTCCATATGTTGCCATCATATTTATTTATTGAAATTTAATTACACTTACTCTAGGACGTCTAAAAACATTAAAAACTTTAAGAATTTGTTCGCTTCTCTCACGCTTTGCTCAGTTCTCAACACACACACACACACACACACACACACACACACACAGACACACACATACACACACACACATATATATATATTGCCCAGATGAAAAAAAAACTTGCACTGCAATAAAACAATCATAAGTCTGATCAGAAATCAGATAAAACTCATCAAGTTTAGGTTGCTTAGGTTTCTCTAAAGTGGTGCCGGGATGAATAGGAGATGTTTCTGGTATCTCCTATACTAAATAGTCACCAAGCTTCTTTACTTTGTGAAAAATATAAAATATTGTGTTTTTCTCAGTAGTATGCTTTTGGTTCTTTTATTCTATAATATTTGTGTATATTTACAATGCTGTAGTTTTATTAAGTTTGTAAATATCCCTTTTATCCTTTGACAATAACACAATATAAAATTTAAATCCATATGTGAAACATGGTGTGCTTAAGTTTTAAAAAAATTAATATAAACCGGATTTAATTATTTTAATAGCATATTAATATATATCACCCCCATCTATACATTGTCTGAGGTATTCAGAAATTATTAACCTTATTCTTTAAGTCCTCTAGTTTTATGTTGACTCTCTAATTGTAAAAGACTCATACTGGCAGCTGGCAGTCTATCTTCCTACATTTTCACACAAGTTTTAAAGTCATTAACTAACATTTTTATATCTTCACCATTATCTTTCTTCTTATCGGTTAGTTCTTTCTGCAACTGTTGAAGTTGTGATTGTAATATTTAAAATTTTCTAGAGACTTCTTTATTTCCTCCATGTCACTATCTAAGGCTTATATTTCAGTATTTAACCGTTGTTAAATTTGATCTAATAAATTTTGTATGTTTTCTACAGGCCCTATTTTTGATTTTGCTCTAACAGTTTGTAAAGCTTGTAAAGCAGTTGATATAATTTTTAATCTCTCGGTAAATAAATCATGAACAGCTGAACAGCTGAATAATTTCTTTAAAAACCCCCAGACAAATTTACGGTGGCAAGGTTGGGAGCCAGGAACTCCTCGTTAACAATTTATGAGTCAATATAAATTTGAAATATTCGTAACAGTGTATCCGAATGACAGGGGAAAGTATGGTTAGTATAAATGTGTCTGACATTTTGGGGAGGGAGAGAATGAGATGGGGGAGGGGGCAGAAATAGAAAGGGATATCATTACAACGACAAAAGTTGTATACATATATATATTACATATACATTAATATCATTTTCATACTCTTATATTTCTACGTTATGGTTTAGTCCTCCGTTATTCTACTATGTATGCATACGTGCCTTTATGCATACATCTACACAAAAATACAGTACATGTATGCATACGTCAATACATACATACAATTACGTACATATATGTAAATACCCACAAACACATGTCTAAAGACATATATACATGCATACATACTCATAAATGCAAACATGTACGTACCTATGCACACACATTTATTTATAAACATATTAGTTAAGACAGTAAAATCTCCATGGACCGGACATTACTGGAACAATATGGGTCACGAGGATCCAGGGATTGTATCTATGTAAAAACAGTCTAACAGGTGGGCCGATCCAGCAAAGCATCATGATATATAGACATGGATAAGCAATCTAATAATGCATCAAAACGTATCAACACACACCTTACTATGGATAGAATGGTAAATAGAGATAAATTAAGATTGATTATAAAAACAACTTTCTGTAAGGTTTCCATTTTGTATCAAAATTTTTCCATGTGCAGTTGGTGTATGCAGAATACTTTTCTGACAGGAAATGTAATTTCAGTTCTTTCTTAAAATAAGGCATATTTGGTAATTTATTATTATAAATGTATAATTTCAATTGTAATATAAACAAGTTAATCTCATCATTAGTTTTTTACCTATTGTACCAAGCTGAAATTCTCTATTTGATACATACAAGTTGTAGAGTTAATTGCACTCACTCTTTATCCACTTTATAAACCTAGTCAAGATAGATTCTGTTTTTGGACACTCCCATAAAAGATGCGATAAAACTTCCAGAGCTTTTGCAAAGAGAGCACAAATAATTTTATATTTTTCCAATTTTTATAAGAAAGTTTTTTCTTGGCATAACATTGTGTAAAATCTTAGTTTAAAACCATTTAAGTTAGGACATCTGATTACCTTTTGAGGCAAGGAAAAACGCTTATTCCATTCATTCTCATCTGAAGTGTCAAATTCTGTATTCCATTTTGCAATTGAGGCTGGCTCCTGATTTTTGCAAATGAGTGTTTTGTAAATTCTTTTGCAGCCTTTTTTTAAATCCATTATTATAAGTAAATTAGATTGGTGCATACATGGGTATTACATATTAGAATTGATAATGACATTCAATTTACTATTGTAGATTTTTACGGCATTAAAAGCTCCTGAAAGTTTAGGAAATTTACATACAATCCAAATTTATTACAAAGTCATTTATACAGAAGATTCCTTTTTCAATGCAGTGTTTGCACATTACACAAGATTTTCCAATAATGCTATCAGGATTCATCTATATTTGTGTTTGAAGGAATTCTTCTTTGTTTTGAACAGTAAACTTATTATAAAATTGTATATATGCTGAAAACAGATCTGTTCAAAACTTATTCAGGCATTTATTAGCTCTTTTAAGAAAATCTGTTCTTAATAGGTTTTGTTTTTTCTTCTATGTTTGGGAGAAGAGTAATTAAGATGTTTTTCCATTTGAGCTCACAAGTAATCATTCTTCTTATCCAGGCTATCTTAAAAGAATCCACAAACATATTGATATCAACCACTTTAAGGCCACCCTCAGAATCCACAAACATATTGATATCAACCACTTTAAGGCCACCCTCATGATAATATTTAATAACAACTTTGTTTTAAATTTTGGTTCTTGACCCACTCCAAACAAACTTGCTAAAAGAGAATCTATTTCCTGTAGTACACAATGAGGGAATTTGGTAAACTCTTTAGTAGATGAGTAAGTTTTGCTAATGCCAAACCTTTAATAAGTGTAATTTTACCAATAGCGGTTAGTGAACTTTCTGACCACTGCATAAGTAAATTTTTGATTTACCTGATTATGCTATTATAGTTTAATTAAACCATATTTTTTAACTCTGTGGTAAATGTTATGTCTAGGTAAATAAATTCTGATGTATCCTAATCAAAATGGTATTCTGAGCAAGATTTAGTATTACTACCTGTTCTACTTCCAATCCAGACAGCTTTTGTTTCTTCAGTATTTATGCTAAGGCCTGAAAATTTAGAGTATTGCTAAATGAGATCCAGTGCCGATTTCATGGACTTTTCAGATTCATCAAGAGTGGGTGCAGTGTCATCTGCATACTGTGCGATAAGATGTTTTTTATGATTTATTCGTGATCATTTAATATTTGGATATTTCTTGATCACTTGGGCTAATATATCTGCACACAGAAGGAAACTAAATGGGAGAGGGGATTACTTTGTCTGCATCCCTTTTAATATTAAACCACGATGAACATAGTCCTTTAAAAATAATGCATGATTTAATGTTTTCGTAAAGTCTCGTCGAAAATTTAAAAAATCTATGAAAGGACAAACAGCAATGTCAAAAGCTTTTTCCAAGTCAGCTAACAGAAGAAATCCAGGTATATTTTTTTGTTGTGGTGGAAAATATAAGATCATAGAGAGAATGGGTCTCCAAACTACGGCCCGCGGGTTGGATCCGGCCCGCGGCTTCGATTTGTCCGGCCCACAAAGTGTTGTACTTTTTAAAACGATTTTGCATGTATTTACATTTTTCACAGTCGCTTTGGACAGCAAACACCCTTCAAAATTCTAACATGGCCCTCGTGTTATAAAGTTTGGAGACCCCTGATATAGAGCACGAATATTTTTCCTTATACATCTTCCCGTAATGAAATCAGTTTGATCATTACTAATAATTGCTGGAAAAACATGCGTGGGAATTTTTGCAATACATGCTGGTGCAATTTTGTACACTACATTAGGTAAACAGATGGGTCTCCAATTATTCAAATACTGTTTTGGTTTATCCCCATTTGGACGACGAGTTATTACGCCTCCCTTCTGAGTTGACAATAGATCCCCAGAATTATATAAAATAAATTGTATTCCTACAAATTTCCACCAACTGATTGTTCTTTGCTCCTTCGACTTTGAAATTTATTAGTTTCATAATTTTGTTTGAAATCATTAATTTCATTATTAAGCTGCGTGTCCAGTTGATCTTGTTTTCTTATTTAAAGAACGAGTAAGAGAAATGTTTTCTCCCAATTTCAAACAGTATCATTTTAAAAAAAATTGATTATTTATATTAAAAACTCTTAAGTCGGAATTTGCTCAAAATTAGATGTTTGATCAGAGCTAACATTTTCTTTAGCAATGATGAATTGTTGCATCTCTAAGAAGAGAAATGTAATCTTAATCTCTTTATGATGAGATATTTAATTTCCAAAAAGTTTTCTGTTCATCATTTTTTCTAAAAGCCAAAGTCACTTGTACAAGGGAATGGTCAGTTCTGTAGTCATGTTCTCTGACAGCTTCCTCCACCATCGTACCCAGCTTTTCTGTTTGATTGGGTTACTTCTTCTCCAGGTCTATCTTTTGTACAAATATTTCTCTCTCGCCAAATGTCAACCAAATTATATTCTGTACATATATCAAAAACCACTTCTTTTGCCCTGGGATTGTTTAGTATATTAAAATTATAGGCATAAAATCCTAGATTCATGACTAATTTAAAATCACCTCCAATGACCACATATTCACTGCTGAAGGCTATTATATCGTTCTTGATTTCTGAGTAGAAATTTGGATTATTACGTTTAGGACCGTTTATATTAATCAGAGTAAATCTATAATTTCGTGTCGATATATTTAGAATTATTTTATACCCAGTATTTTCTTTCTTGGGTCTATGTATGGTGAATTGGAAATTATTATTTAGTAGAATAGCCATCCCTCTCGAGTTTGATGAAACGACATTGACAGCACATTCTTACCCCCAAGCTGATCGTATGTAATTCTCCCGTTTCTGATTAAGGTGGTTATCTTGAAGAAGATAAATTGAATACTTATTTTGTTTTGAATAGTTTAAAACATCCCATCTCTTAACTAGATCCCCTAATCTCTGACAATTCAAAGTAACAATCTTTAATTTGTCATCCATGTAGCAACATCGACACATTTTACTGTATACAATGAAAGGGTAGACCACCATAGTGCAGAAGAAAACCCCGATGACAGATGTGATTTTGGTTTGCATATTTTTGTGCATCTTAGTTAAGTATTCTGCATAGATATATAATACCTTCGTGGTAAGTGAAGTGTACAAACTTAAGGTAAAGAGGAAGCTGAAAATTATAGGCAAAATTTGGTTTTGTGTGCTTTAATGGCATTTTCAGCACATGTTAGGTTATACATGGAGGCCAGCATATTGGTGGAGGATTTAACCCGAAAGATCCCGGGAAACTACTGACAAGCTTTCTCACATACCCAAGTTGGTCCAGCGGAGACTTGAACTCACGTAGACAGAGGTGAGATGTGTTAGTGATCTGTAAAGGCGAGCGCCTTAGACCACTTGAATACCCGGGGTCCCCAGGAATATGGAAAAAGACAGACAAAAATAAAACAAAGTATAGCAACTTGCTGATAAGAAAAGGAGGATAGAAAGAAAGACAAATAAGGTCTAGTGAAGAAAATGTGGCAAAAAGAACAAAGCCAAAGGAAAGATAAAAAAGAATGAAATAAAAGGTAATATGCTTATGGTAAAGAGACAAATATTGTTAAAGATCATAGATATGGCAAGCCATGTGTTGTATATTATTTCCAGAAAAGAAATAATGAAGGATAGAAAGCTCAAAGTCAACATAGAGCATCCAGTGTCTATCCAAAGGAAACGTAAACACGATATGTTCAGTATTTTACTCTAAAATAGGTAACACGATCAATCACCCAATCGATTTAAGTCTTAGGAAGCTTTTGTATTATATTACCCTATTGATACACCTTTTCCTATTCCACTATTCAACAATAAGTGTTCGAGGAGGGCTTCAAAACTGACCGAGAGGAGGGATGGGGGTATAATATTTTTTAGATGCTTCTACTATCAGTATTTACGTGGTCATGATCTTGAAGATGCTCATGCATTCTTTCTCCGCATCGTAGCAATCAGCCACTTGTGAGACACAGATGAGCGAGTAAAATATAGTTCGGTTCTCCGTTTAGACGTATATCTTAGAACGTATCGCCCAAAGAAGTGCAGGGCAAATTCATCTAAATTAGGTTGCTAAGTTGCTTAAAACAATAGACAAGTCGGGTTAGGACACGCACCGCGAATTAAGAGTTAGTCGAAGAAAACCTTTTGATCTAAGAGAGAGAGAGAGGGGGGGGGGACTTGAGGTAATCGGGTTTCTCACTGCAGGCACTTTGAGCGTGTATCAGTGGGTGAACCGAACTCAGTATTTTGATGTAGCCACCCTCAGCATTAAAAAAAACAACCACCCTTATGCAATGCTGTACGCGGCAACGGAACCCAAGTACATTTTCGTTCATATATAATGCATTGCCATTCTGTACACACACTAATTTACAAAATTATTTAACTTCTGACGCTATAACCTTTTAAAGTACTACACAACACAAATAGCACTTCCGTACAATTATTTCCTGCATTATATTACGTGAGAGTTCTCTAATTAATCGAATATATAATGGCCGATAATCTTATCACATTTATCCACGACTCAGTTCCAATTGCTCTGAAATATTGTTTAAACCACCAAGTAGCATAATCAGTATATTATCACCTAATTGATCAGAGAAATCACAGTAAATCTCTGGCGACATATATGAAAATAGATTCTCCATCATATGGTTTCTGTCGTCTATGTTTGAAGGACAAATCATTGAAATGTGTAAAATACGGCCATCACTTGTTTTCCCACGTAGGGGTCACAGTCCAGATCTTGCTTTCATTCCTCCAATACGAATTAGTCACATACTCCATTTTTCTGCTTCAGTCAGTCTAAGCGAGTTTCCATAAATGGTGTGTTTTTAATTTTGGATTAATTTTTAAAATCGACCTTTTCCCTCCGATGGATTTCTGATACTCAATTCATGTTTTCTCTCCTCGTATACCTGTATTGTTGTCACAATAATTTTTTTTCATGTTACTTTGTCTGGAAACCTTCGAGTGCAAATAAAGTCGTTGAGACAATCTTCTAAATCATACTTTTTTAGTACAGTATAGATATCATAAATAAAAGAATTATAACTATGTTTGGGGTAAAAAATCAAATTGCCAACAGAGGAAAATCTTTTTAGCAGTTAAGTTTACCGATGTTCTGCACATACGACCTATAAATAGAAATATTTGCATATCTATGCGAGCTTCCATTGAAATCATTCCAAGTATGCTATAGTAGTTCCTGTCCGCGATCTTTGAGGGAAACCTTGTACTCACCGGGCAAAATATTGTTGTACTTTCTCCACTGTTTCAATCCCTTGATTTGTCATATTGAACCAGAATTCTGAGCCATACAAAGCATAGGGTAATATAACTCTTTCCCAGACTTTCACAGAAATTACAGAGTTCATTCCATTTGCATTTTATCCAATTGAATATTGTGAGTGTATTACATGTTTAACTTTATCGCCGAAATAGTCTACACGATCATTAATTTCCACTGACTGAGTAAAAGTTACTCCGGCATATTTCACCTTTTTTGTTCTAGGAATATCCAGTAATCCCAAAATAATTCCATTTGATGAATACACTTCCTTGTATCTATTGATTATCATCCAATTGCTCTTGCTAGGATTATATTTCAATTTCCAATTCTGCGCGTACTGATAAGCATTCACGAGTATTTGTAATCCATTCAGCGTAGAACTTTGAAAAGTAGTATCGTCTTCTAAAAGCACGCCAGGTATGTTTATCTGACCCACTGTTAAACCGCAATTAGTCATTATTAATTCATTCAATATATCATTTATGTATACGAGAAAAAGAAAAGCCGACATTACACGCCCTTGACCAACTCCTCTTCGTAACGGAAATGAGTTCGATATACGTCCTATCCACGATACACAAGCACTTGACTCTGTGTAGAAATGGGCGATTTTTCACCGGATTTTTCCCTTAATTCACAAATATTTTAAATTTTTCAATAGTCCACAATGCTGCGGTCTATCGAATGCCTTTTCGTTATCCAGAAAAAAAACAGCATATACATTAGAGTTATGATTTATACAGTATATCAGACATTATAGAAGGGTGAATGCAGCAGAGATAGGTCCAGCCTCCTTACACAATCACAACTGATAAGGATGTGGAGAACTTATTTTGTTTGAATGCTTTTGACTTCTCACCATCAATATTTTTTCAAACAGTTTTCACAGACAAGATTTCAATGTTATACCACGATAATTCATCGGATCCTTTTAATCTTTATCATTTTGTTTGTATATTGGTAGAATCATCCCACATCTATATACATTAGGCAAATACTCAACCTGAATCATAGAATTAAAAAGAGTGGTTAGATGTCTGATTAGATATTTTCCGCCGTACTTTAAATGCTCGTTGGACACGGAATCAATGCCTCGTGATTTTTTTTTATTTCTAGAGACTTGATATGCTGCAATACCTCCTCCTATGTCATAGTATCACATTGTATGTTATCAGTCTCTAATTTCCTTGCTTCGTACATCTTCTTTATATTCTCACAGTCATTCTACTCCTCACATGCTGTATCACTTAATTCTGAAGAATACCGTTTCCATAAATTTACACATTCATCCGAATTATTTGGCTCTACTCCACGGAATACAATATTACCATAATCTGATCTACCTTTCCTACTTTCCAGTACGACTTTGTAAAATTCGTCTATTCCCAGTTCTGCACGTTTTCCTATTTCTTCAAATAAGCACTCTTTATATACTTTTTTCTCTCGCCTGTCTTCCTTTCTGAATCCCCTTTTTGCATACTATAAACTGGCCCAAGGTAATTGCTAATATCCTTAACAGAGATCCACATCTTCAGTTTATTTCTGAGCATGCCCATCACCCGTTCTGCACAAATGCCCACTGACTCATTCTTCTCTCTATCCTCAAAGCCATAAATAATTATATTTTTTTCCCTCATGCACTATTCATGTTTATCGATCAGTTTCCGTAAAGCTTCATTCCGAGCCCGCAGACCTTCAGTTTCTGCTTTCTTTGCCTCTTATCATAATTCTAAACTGTTCGTTTTTAGTCTGGTATTCAAAAACCGCTCCTCAAAGTTTTTCAGCTTCTTTGTTGAAATGATGAATTTTTCAAGGATATCTTCTGTAATTTTTCCTGAAGCCTTGTTCATGGTTGACTTGTGGACACTTTCCGTTATTAGAGATTCGACTTTGTTATCTATATAGTCCATGGAAGCCATATTTTGCCAGACGTGCACGTAGTTTATCTAATTTGACTTGAATAGACTGTTTTTTATTTTTATCTGGTTCTAAGAATTCGTCACACTGTGATTGTAACTCTCGTCGTATGAACTGACTGATTGTAGATGGGTGGATGGGGGGGGGGGGGGGGGGAGCGGGGGCGGAAGCGCCACTCTCCGACATAGGAAAAAATGTCTCACCTGCATCTTCGCCAACTCCCTTCTGATCAGTCCCATTGCTCACTTTATTGTCTTTGTCATGTTTGTTTCCGGTATTTCTTGTTTTTCCTCCCCGGCTGCACTATTTGCACGGAGAGGCATGCATACCACTGTTCTACCATGCACCGGCCATATTTGATGCTGACTTACCTGTGCATTTTTCAAGCATCCTAAAATACACGTAATACATATTGAAACGTTCTATACAACCATCACTAGAAGCCAAACCCACTTAAAGATCTTTTAAATACATAGATGAGTATCGATACATTTAAAAAAAGGAATTTACAGATTGTTTATCAGAGCATATTTGGCGCTTACCGCCCGGCGCAGCTGACTTTTGACCTCTGAAATCGTTTCCATGTTACCATTAATTTGCTTTTGCAGTTCTGAGAGTTTTGTTGATTTTTTTTATGATACTCTGATCCAGAGTTGCTAACTTATTATTAACTTGTTTTGTTCTCTCCATGTTTTTATATCTTTCAAATTATTATCCTCAAAAGTCTTACGTATTTGGACATCGACATGTTTTTGTACAATATCTCAATTAGCTGCATTCGATTTTTCCATAGGATCTGCTAAATTTGTAATACGATTGTTGTTCAAGCTTTTCGTTGATAAGTGATTGACTTACTGCTTCATCATTCTTATCCTTTTCATTTTTGTATATGAACTCACAATTAAAATCACTAGGACCTCTTAAGGATATTTATGAAACATAAAACGGCAAATTATGTTTTGCCTTAATTTACCTATTGTCCGCAAGTTTCACGAGCTACGTGAAGTATCTATTCTAAACGTATATGTAGTATTCATTAGTAAGTTTGATAATTAATCTGTTTATAGTACCTCTTTATAATTGTTTATGTAGACAGTCATTATTTGTATTGCTTAGTTCATCAAGGAAATGCATAAATTTTAGGCTTAAAAAATCCGAAAACTGTTTCTGATGCGGTAGACGTATTTATAGATCTCGCACAATTAAATCGTAAAAATTAAGAGTTATAGTTATCTATATACATTGTGTAATTATTCCTCGGAGTTATTAAAACTCGAGAGTTATGTCTTTGGCATCCAATATCTATGATTTCGTCACCATTAACAGCCATTCCTTCATTTTTCTTTTTCATGTACATCTCAAGATTATAGAAACTATCATGTATTGATATGGTCTTGGTTTCATTCTTGCCGGTTATATAGTAGAATATTTTGTGGATAAATTGAAATATTGTAATAACCAACAACAAAATCTATTATCTGTAATGCAATGTATAATTAATCATCTCTGTAATCAGTTGGATTTGTGAACTATATTTCTTTCTCACACTGTCATTCCAAAGGCTTTTGCTGTAGAACCTTTAGTACAACAGGCTTCGGGATTAGGTAGATGCAGGCTTTCATTTAAGTAACTGGAATAGAACCATGATTTAGCCTGCTAAACAGCCGGCGTGCCGTTACGCCCTTGAAACCATTTGTTGTATTCAGTAACTATCGCATTAAATTGATCGTGACTTATTTTATTATCGCTTATTGCTTTACTCAACATTTCCTTACTAGTATTCAACTTACTTACAGCAGAGGTTACAATCTCATCGTGTTTAAAGATGTATTGTATACTAGCTTGTATTTTAGGCTTTTGCAACAAACCCTTGTAAAGTTGCAGCAAAACATGTTAAAGGCAAAGGAGTAATAAGTCATATAATGCCTGCAACACCTAAACTAACAGCTGCAACACCAATTGCCATACCAACTTCCACAAAGTTAAAAAGTTACATGCTTATTTATACCTTTTCTTATACATCTCTAATGTTCTATCTCCTCATGTAACTTATTCTTTATTTCATTAAATTTTATCATCTTAAAATAATTCACTGGCCGTTAGGAAATTTATCTACCGTTGAAAAGTATTAACTTACAGTTAATACCAAAACTATTAAAAAATTTTTTTTTTTTTTTTTTTGTGTGTAGTATCCTTGCACTATTAGATAGCTAATCGTAAAGTGACTCAAAGAAATTAAACAGTCAATTTTATTACTTTTTTTTTGTATTCATGTTGGATGGGGAATCTGTTTTAATATTAAATATCCTCTTCGAAAGCGTACTGTAACTTACTGTAAGAGTTGAATTATATGCTGCATGGTAAATAATATTAAATATGTTGTTCGTTTCTCTTGATATTTATAAATATAAATGTTCTTAAATTTAGTAATTCTTGGACGAATCTGCTACAGCATGTCTGGAAATGGATTTACCTGATTTGACTCTTTGGAGATATGTTAGCAGGCTTTGCAGTCACTGATTCTTTTATAGGTGCTTGTTTGAATATATAACAAGTGCTCATATAGCAACAACTACACCAGATATCAAGTAATAAATGTTGTAGCCTACCAATGTAACACCATGGAAGTCATATTTGCGTTATTCTTTGCTTTGAGTTCTTTCAGTAGCCATAATAATTTATTTTTCCTTTGTTTTGTTTTTTTAAATTCGTTTGAACATTTTTCAAGTTGTTCTTCAAGTTCAACTCTACGCGGATATTTTATCTTTGGTGAAGTTGCATTCTCAGTTTTACCTTCGCCGAATTCCATTTATTTTGCAAGGAAAATAAAGTTTTACTAAGCATTTATTCAAGTTATTTTGAAGTTACCTTCAAGTTCTTTTAAAGTAATTTTTAAGTCGCCTTGAAATTATTTGCAAGTTAAAAAGATCTTAAACAGTATTTATACTCACCGACTTTCTAACGTAACTCGATCCTGGTTTTCATCTTTATTTTTTAAATTAACGTGCTTAAGAGTTATCAAGCAAGCACTTAATACTTAAATTGGTAATCCAAACATAAACGATAAAATGCCATAGAAGTATCTAATTCCGTTTGTTGTTAAGTAGTCACCTTTTAACACGTTCTGTAATTCGTTTAAGTTATCAACAGGAATAAATTAACTAATCAAAGATGTGATTATTAGTATTGTTACAGCTGACGATAACTTTAATATTTTAGCTGCTCTGTCATTTACAAAAATTGTATATATTTTCTTGATCTGTTTTGAATCAAATTCTGTTAAGTTTACGTCAGTTTTTTTTTGTGTGTTCCATTTGCTATAGTAGTTTTAAATTCCTGTTTGTAGGCTTCGGTTATTCTGTCTTCATATATAGCACTGACCACTTAATCTTGCTTGGATTCTAAAAAACGAATTCTTTTTCAAGTTTATTTTGATCCATCTAAATCGTGTATAACAGCAGAAGATGGCTGTGTTCAAGAGCCTAAGAACACCGAACAGAAAGAATATGCAAATCCTGCTAAAGATATTCCTGTTAGAGAAAATCCTGTTCTATATATGTTAACAAATAATGGATTTAAAACCCCGCAACAAACAGTTCATCAAAAACTGATTAATGAATTCAAAGAATAGATCAAATATGGATTAGAGATAGATGAAAGACAATATAATTTAATTAAACCTCATTTATTTATTGATAACACAACACTGTATTACCAAAAAATAGCTAAAGATGTGATTCAAATTTCTATAAGGGTAAACCAGATAAAATGTTATCATCTAACTCGATAGGTAAGCAAAACAGTGGACGTGCGATTTTTTCGTTTGTTAGGTTGGTCAAAAGAAGGAGATATATGAAGTACATCAACTTATAATGCTAAAGTATTACAACAGCCTACTGGACAGCCAACTAATGCTAGTGTGGAAATATAAATGGATATATTTGAATCAAATGAAACATTAGATCATGCATAAAGGCAAACTATACTAGTTGGTGTTGCTGAAACAGATTTGCTGAAATCGTTACATTGTGCGAGGCAGATATGTGACTGTTTAAATAAGGAAAACACTGAGTTTAAGAATGAAACTATAAAAAGATGTTGAAAGATTTTTTACTAGGGAAGAAAATGTTGAGAGATTATTTACTGATCAAGCATAAAGGGAATTAAAGAAGTTATGTGAGTGCTACTGATATTGTAAATTCAAGAAAATATTATCAACGAAAACAGACCAAGGCTTGAATGACAACTTTCCACAGAAAATATAAGAAGATATTGCTAAAGAAAAAGATCCAGCTTAAAAAGCTAAACTAAATGACATATGACAAATGTGTGACAATAAAAGTGCACAAATAGTTGGTCATTTAACATATATAGAAAATAATTTTATAGAAAATATTAGTAACAGTGAGTCAAACCTGAAAGAAAAGTTACCATCAGGTGAAAGATTAAAACGTCTGTTCAAAAAAAAAAGGTGCAACAATTGCTAATCTTTACACAGCTATTGGTATAATAGCAGCAACCGTTGGTCTAACCATAGCACATTTTGTAAAAGGATTAACAGCAAGAAACGGTAGCAGCGATAGCGGTAGTGGTAGCGGATTCTTTCATTGATAAATTCCAGGAGGGTGTGATTTCTACTTGAACACCTTAAATATATATCACGTACGGCCTAATACTCTGATTAACACGATTTATTCCTCCGGCTATTTTGAAGAAAGAAATGCGTTCATCATATTTCTTCTTCTTTCTCTAAGTATGAGTTAGCTTCATAACTTTCTAATATGTGTGCAACTTGGTATTCAACATAAGGATCATTAAATCTTTTTGATATTATATGATGCATTTCCTCTTCAGTATAGTCTGATAATTGCTTCGATAATCGGTTTTGCCAATACAATAATAATTGTACATTTAGTTTTCCCTATTAAATATCTCCAATCATGCCGTGTTGGGATATATTAAAGTTATTACAAATTTTTTCAATATTTTTTAATAGATTTATGCTTTTTTAGTTGGGTTTAATGTTCTATTGAGCATTCAGTCAGACCTTTTCTTATCTGAAACCTATATATTAATTTTGCTAATTCTTGTATACTTTTATCGGATAAATGCAAATTAGATATTGCATATCCCAATATTGCCATCCATGCTGCCCGGTTTATTTTATTTTGCCAACAGTTTGTATCACACTGTGCCCTATATATACTCATTGTATCATCATTATCAAATTTTAAAATGTAATTAACAAACAATGTTTAATGATGTGTATGTAAAATAGTCATTTGCTGTGTAATATGTTTTTATCTTGCTAAATTCATTTGCAATTCCTTTATTATCTGGTGCATTAAAATGGATTATGGCACAAGCGTACGATGCGCTACGTGTGAATTTGTTTAAAAAACAAATTTGAACTCCATGATTTATTTATGCAAAATGTTCATAGTTAATTTGTATTTATAGTGAATTTAAAATTGATAAAATGGGATGATATGTGCTGGTTATTTATTTTACATTTTTTGGTGCATAAGAGGTGTGAGTTGCTCTATAGTTTTTCATAAAATGTTGAAGACCACTGGCCTAGGGTTTCTTTCGAAATATTATGAAGACCAGTGGCTCAAATCTTTTCTCTTAAAATTTTTTAACTAACACTGGCCCAGGTTTTTCTGATAAAAGTTTTAGGACGACTAGACCAGTTTTTCTTCTCATAAAAATGTTGAATACCACTGGTCACAATTTTTATTTTCTGATAAAATTGAGAAGACCTAGGTTTTTTCTTACTTCATAGAATTTTAGTGACGACTGGCCTAGGCTTTTCTCATTTAAAAATTTGGCGATCACCAGTGATCCAGGTTTTTCTCATACAAGTTTTGAAGGCGGGTGGGTCAGATTTCCTAGCAAACGTTTGGGAGTCAGTGATGACTTTTGTTCTTATAAAAGGTTTTTCTCATACAATTCTTAAGGCCGGCGGCCCAGGTTTCTTTACACTAGTTTTGAAGGTCAATGTCCCATGTTTCTTTTCCATACAAGTTTCAAGGCCGTGGCCACGGGTTTTAGTAAAATTTGAGGACCGGTTGAGGGTCAAGCTCATAGGCTAGGAATGAAGGTCAGAGGTTGGGGGTAAAGGTTAAGTTAGTATATTTCTCAGGATCTGTATATATCCTACTACTTAAAAGTTCCTATATTATTTGATATCCTTCATTTTGTGTCACTACAAAACATTTTTGATAATTATTTTGCAAAATGTCGTGTTTAAGATTATCTTATACCGTAATTAACAGGGTTTATTCTTCGAGATTACAAACCGTAAATTACCCATGCGCATGAATATTTTATTCGCATATCAATTTCGTTTCGTAAGACACATTGGACAGTGAAACAATTGTTTTAGGTCTACTGTGAGGTTTTCATCGCAATAATAAATCTCAGAGCTAGTCAGTCGACATTTTTATTCCGCTTCGATACACCGAAAAGATAAGCTGACATGTCTTTCCTAACATTACATTAACTCTGACCCTCTTCCCAGCTATCCCTCCATTGAATGTTTTTTTCGCGATCGCTGCTCCTATCGTTTCAGTGAATTAAGAAGCCGAATAAATGGTTATTATGTCATATATTCATGCTTTGTAGACAACATGCTTGCTGATTAAGCTGCCATATCTGTCTGCAATTATGATTTCATCCACAATATTTTTCAAAGATTTAGCAAACCAACTTCCGTCAGTAAAAATGATATATCCCAGGATAGTGCACGATCCATTTGTATACCTAAACTTAGCCTATATCTCAATAAATAATTTTATATTGCGATTTGTAAAGGTAAATCTATTAATTGTCTGATTTCTTATAAGGTGAAAGAGAGTGCTGGCATGGCGACTATCAGTTATACATTTCTGAAGATAGCATTTATTTTTACAGGCTTGCGTCATCCTGTTACTGTTGAACAAACGTTTGCAATCACCTCGCATATTTAGAATAAAACATTACTATTTTCTTACAGTTTAAAAAGTATTTCTGAGTTTGAACTATTCTAAATTTTGGGTACTCGTCACTTAAATGAATACCCATAACAAATCTGCAAGATTTAAGTGATTATCTAATTACCACAACAAGAACAATATATGTACCCACCACAATGTACCGCAACGTAGTTTTACTGCACTTATTCGTGGACTCATTGAAAAAATTCAATTATCTTCTTTAGGGATTATTATTATGGTCTTGTATTTTTGTGCTTATTTCTATGGAAACTAATAATTCTCATGATTTTTGTTTTATTTTCCTTTTTGCCGAGGCTTTTTAAAGTTTTCTTTTCTGAAATTAGTTTCATACATTTCGTTTGAAATTGGCAACTCACGTGAAATAATAATAATAATAATAATAATAATAATAATAATAATAAGTAGTAGTAGTAGTTGTAGTAGTAGTGATAGTGATAGTAGTAGTAGCAGTAGCAGCAGCATCATCATCATCATTAGTAGTAGTAGTAGCAATATAATGCTACATTAATCTGTCTTTTGAAGAAAATAGTCCCTATCTGTAACCTTATTTAGTATAGATGGGTCATTCAAGGAAGTTGACCAGAGAGCTTTTCATAATAGTACACAATCAAACAGGCCAACCGAGAGATGTAGAAAACTGTATAGACATAACACTTGTACACGTCATATATGTATATATGTATGTATGTATGTATCTATGTATGTATGTATGTATGTATGTATGTATGTATGTATGTATGTATGTATGTATGTATGTATGTATGTATGTATGTATGTATGTATGAATGTGTGTATGTATGAATGTGTGTATGTATGAATACAAATATGAAAAGAAGGAATAAACTAATTGGGATAGATATCCAAAAACAGTGTTTAGAAAGAAATTCTCAGATAAAGTCAAAAAGCATTATGTTAATTGATTCGATAATTTATTCTTTAAAGCATGTACATATTCATAGAGTATATATTACAAATATTGCATGGTTATCAAATGCTGCGCGTGCAACTTTAAAACAGAGACTCTAATAAGGTAATAAAAAAGCAGGAAAGGAGAGAATGGACATCTGTCTCTTTTTTACACGCATTATAAACTAATTTGACTGATGTATACGTTGTTTTCTTATTACTAGAAGCTGACAACTGAATGCACTTATGCATGTATGGTTTGTTCCAGAAGTACTTTTTAATTAAGTTTGTACGCAGTTTAGTATATATAGGACACACTAAAAGAAAATGATATTCAACTTCAGTATAATTGTTGTCACATAGCATACAATATCTTTCACTTATGTCAATTCTATTGCTTCCATATCTCCCAGTTTCTATTCTCAAATTATGCGAAGACACTAGGAGTTTTGTCTATTTTGATATGTTTTTACACAGACGGTTTATCGGAATATTGCAATTTATTTGTTCCAGTCTTACAGAAGAGCATCTGTAGCCCTTCTAAGAAATGGAATTAACTTGAAGAGTCAGGAAACATCCAAGCTTTTCCAAACCCAAATCTGGTTAACATATCTTTTAGGCGTGTAACCCAATTAATACTTGTATTTGATTAACTTTCAATAAATAACTATCTTTATACAGTAAGCAATATAATATTTTCAGATTTTTTAAAATCCTAAACCAATACTAAACTAACTTAACTATTAACCCTAAGTATTTAAGAAGAAGTCTTCCAAGTTCACCGTATACAGTGACATCCGAAGTAGATAATTTAGATTTAGCAAATATCTTTAAAACTTTCGTTGCATGTTAAATGGCGTCAGCCTGGTGAAAATCCCATACCTTTGCTGCATAATTCAATACTGAACAACATATACATGAAAATGTTTCAAACATTCATTATAATTTAAGTAAAAATATATTTTTAAAGTTAGAAACAGGCATATTCATTTCTTTTAAAACCATATCAGCCAATTTTTCATGAGTTTTAGACAAGTTTATATTACTCCCGAAAGCAAGACCAATGTAATTCAAATTTTCAACCACTTCAGTATTATTTCCGGCTATATTCCATGCTTCGTTTTGTCTTATGAACCACTGTTTCTAAAGACCATACCTTTAGTTTTTTTCAAGGCAATCATCCAAATCTTATTTAATACAATGAACGTACACAATATCCATGAGCTTTTGTGAACCCTCAAGTGTTTCTGAAAATTAAACTAAATCTTCAGCAAACAGTAACAAAAATGAAGACAACTGGTCTAACTCTGCAATAAATGTCCTTCGTAGATTGTAATGATATTGTCAGATCTTCAATAAATTACGAAAAAAATACAGGTGACAAAACTCCGTCTTTATCAAAGTGACACCCCATTTCGAAAGACATGATTTAACTTGACTGTATACAGAACGAAGCACAATTAACATTATACCTTTTACAAATTTTCTAAAATTCTTTAATCACTATCCATTTCTGTCAGCAGTATCAAATACTTTTTTAAAATCAATACAAACTTCCTAAAACTTCTGACATTGACTTAAGTATTTATTAATTAGAAAATATAAAAAAATCTCCTTTCTAAAAAGACTAATTGTGCATCCTATAGTTATTATTTTCCTTCGCCCAATTAAAAATTCTTCATTTAAAGTCCCTGTAAATAATTTTAAAAGGCAAATTTGTAGCGTAATACCACTGTAATATCCTGTATTACAAGCATGACCAGACTTAAATATAGGTACAATTATCCACTGCCCCCACTGCGTAAGAAAATTACCACTATCGGGTCTAAGTATCTTCTCTCCATTTAAAAAATATTCTTTCAAAAGATAAACAATTCCATGTAGTTTTGAAGTTGCAAAACTTCTTATTGCTTTTGTAATTTCATATTCTGTTATTTGTTTTTTTTAGTTCTTCAAATATTGTTTCTTGATCCAATAATTCTTTTCATATATATCTCGAATAAAATACGTCGTTTTCTCGTTTGAAAAAGGATTTGTTTTCATAACGCGAAGTATTTAAATATTGGCAAAGTTGTTCAGGTGAAACACTTTTATCAGAAGTCACAATTTTGCTTTTCTTAATGCAATTCAAAACTTTTATGGAATTAGAACTTTCCAAAATAGATAAATGATGTGATAATTTATTTTTGTATTGGAACTTTTCCTTACATACATATTTTTGTAAATTTTCTTGTTATCAAACATCAGTATCATATCCGTTTCCCGATAAATTGCTAAATTATCTATATAACGCTTAAAGCTACCCCTGCAGTCACTATTAAAGTCTACTTTATTTGATTTGATTTATAATCGATGAGATAAACACTGCCGAATTTGCCTCTATAGGACTTCACAAAATACGATATTCCAAACCATTAAAAGTATATGTGAAGTATCTCACAGCTGTATCTATACTACCAGGGTCATGAATAGAAATATTTACTTTACAGTTGTCGAAAGCGGCATGGTTATTTTCTAAATATTGAATAAATGCAGTAGCTGTACCTAATTTTAGTATATTTAGCATTCACATACTGTGAATCAAAAGCACTACATTTAAAAGCAAACTCTAATGGTGAAT
The DNA here is from genome assembly GCA_029931535.1 of Margaritifera margaritifera. NCBI lineage: Eukaryota > Metazoa > Mollusca > Bivalvia > Unionida > Margaritiferidae > Margaritifera > Margaritifera margaritifera. The sequence continues at coordinate 453,656 of JAQPZY010000966.1, forward strand.
GATCAGAATGAGTTGTAATATTATGGACATAGAAATCTGAGAGTAATGTTGTAGTACTATCAAAAAGCCAAATATAGTCGATGTTGATTAATCCTATTCATTTGTATATCCAAACATTCTGGCGATATTATGCTGTATTTGGCTGTGAATTATAGACTTAAAGAGTCATTTTGATGAATGGACTTATTAATAATTCCTTTTTAAAATACACACAATGTATATGTAGGTTTACTTATATTTGAAATCTTCCAGCAGAGTAATGGGGTTTTTATCGTTGAAAGAAACGTTTCAAATGCATCATTCTTCGTATGTTCTAAACGGGAACCATTATTAAGTAAGCCATTGTATTTTCCTACTGCCAAGAATTCGGTGATACCATTGTTATTTATTATTAAACAGTTAGGCAGGTAGGTAGGCACATATCATTATGGAAGTGTTGTCATATCTTTAAATTTTTCAGATGTTGATAATTGAACTACTAACGTGTTTGTCATCAACATCAACCTCGGCGAGTAGTACTGAACCAACATCAATATCAACGACAACGTCTTCTTCAGTATCAGCATTAATATCGACGTCATTCGTTTCCAGCCAGACAACTACAACAACAACATCAACAACTTCAACCACAGCATCAACAGAAGCAACAACAACTGCAACTTCAACAACAACATCAACTCCAGTTCCAGGTATATTAGTATCTGAGTGGAAGAATAAGACAATAAACACGACAGCAATACATTATATACTTTTGAATAATATCGGGACAATTTAAGTAACACGTGCGAAATCCTTCTTTATCATCGGGACATAATCACATTTCGATACCATATAACGTTGATAGTATTCCAGTTCATGGTGGAGCTATGGTTGCATTATATTTGGCAAACTGTTTATGAATATATTTAGAATTTCAATGTTCTTCTGCACGAAACCATGACGGCACTGTTTGACTATGTTTATATTGTGAGAAGGCATGATTATTCTTTAAAAATATCTAGATTCTAGATTTAGTAATCAATTTCGATAAGATAAAAGATAAGTGAAAAAGACCGTCGTTGATATAAGCCCCAATATAGGTCCATTCTCTTCCCCCGCCAAGTCAATGTGAGACTTGCTGCAAGGATTTTGTGACAATTGATTTGCTACTTCTTTTTAACGTATTGACCTTGTATGTAATTTGAATGTCCGTTATTTCTGCGATGTGATGTTATCTAAGCACTATCTAAGGTGCACACACACACACACACACATATATATATACATATATATACATATATATAACCATGTACTTTGTCTGTTTTCTATAGTTTTCAATACAGATGTGGTATACGTTGACAGCTTTCGTGCGCATATGCTTTAGATTAATTTTATCTCGATATGTACGAGATATCAGAACAATATTTTTAATTATTAGTGTCATACAACAAACAGTTCAATGATGATGACGTATTTAAATCAAGTTTTGTTTTTCCATGAAATTATCTTGAAATCTTATTCATGATATTCCAAACCAATGATATAATGTAATGTTTTAATCTGAGTTCCTTGATAATGCAAAACTTTGATCTGGGCACATATTCTCAAAGTTCAGATGTTTCGACCTATTACAGGTTACCTTACTATCATATGATTGATTGTGATTATTCTCGATGGGTTAATGTCATGCTTGTGATGAAATTTTCGAATATCGGAACTTTCGTTCTAATCATAGCTCAATAATCATAGGCAATATTAGTATGTCTAATAACTAATATTCAGAATTAACACGTTTTAGTAAAGAATATCAGCATTTATGCAAATAAGTGCCATTGATTTTGTTTCGCGTGAAAATTTTGTGAGGTCAAAAGCGCGTATGCTTTTTAGGGATAAAAGAAAGAAGTAACGTATTTAAATATAAAATGACAGTTGTACAAATGCCTTCGAACTCTATTTTTCTAAATAGAGATGTAATGAAGTATATACAACTCAGAATAGAGGAACGGATAAGAAGCAACAGTCTATCTCAATGAACCAAGTTTGATATTTTCACTTAACTCCATTATATGTTTGTATTATGGGATAAGGTTTTATCCGTAATTTTATCGAGGGTTCTCATTGGGTCTTTTAACTGGGATACTTGCCACATATTGGAGATAGCTATCTATGTAATTGAAATACAGTATAAATTTCATTAAATGCAAGAAAGAGTCATTGTTTTAACTGTATATGTATCCTATAATTTGACCATGTGTTAAAATGTGACGGGTGGAATGAATAACTTTAAAACTGTGTCCAACTGTATTGTAAGCGCGTTTTCTGCGATATCTTATTCTACGTCATCTACTAGAAAATTGTCCATGACAAACTTTGTTCAGGTTAATTGCCTCCATGTTCTTAAATAGATCCCATCTTAATGGAACGTAAAAAATATATCTCTGGAAAAATGGAAATTTTGGTATTTTTGCAGCAACACCAAGTCCTTATCAAAGCCACTACTTACGGAGTTTTATTTAAATTTACCGTACCAAATCTGATAACTTGTGGGGTAATTTGTTTTAACCATGTTGGGTTGGACAGGGATGGACAGGAAATAGGCGTTACAGAGTGATAAGATGCATGGAAAATATCGTAATGAACTACGAGGCAACCAATACAGATGCATGAGAACATTGAGATGCAAAACTTAGACGCAAATGAACTATTTGATGAACAAGTCGGCGGTGGCAGGGGCCAGCTTTACTCGAGGAAGTGAAACAAAGCGTATTTACTACTCAGGAGGAAAGGGAATTAAGTAGTAACGGAAATGCTGGGAAAGTTGTCAAATCAAAAATAGAGCTCATGACTCTTGATGTTTAAATCTGTGAAAAGCACACGAAAGAGCTTATAATGTGCATAAGTAAGGGTGCAGACGGAAACAAGTAGGCTGTATTACAGGGGTAGTTGCAAAGGCTTGAAATACCAAAAGCCTAATTAGTTGGTCATTTAACAGTTTCAGAGAAACCATTGAAAAAATGGTCTAAAAGTTAGGGGAAAATAAGAAAAAGGCTAAAACAACTGTTTAAAGAACAGGATGTAGCAATAGCTGTTGTAGCCACAGCAGTTGCAATGACTATATCAACAACTGAACTGTCCTGAATCAATTTTGTAAAAGGTTCCGTCTTTCCTATTTCAACGTAAGCCGCACTTACTTCTCCTCCATATACTTCATCTTCTTGTTCTACCCATTCAACTCTACCTTTAACTCCTCTTCCTCCCTAATTCTTTCTCTTCGTCCAACTCAAAATTGAATCATTTTTGACATGATCCAAATAGGCTTGATAAACGTAGCCGATTATTTGTTTGAGTTGGCCAAAAGAACAGCAGCAGGATTGCCTGGAATAATTGGCAGGTTGATGTGCTAGTTACTCATTCAACAGTGCTGAAAAAGTTGTTTTATTGCTTACTGTACAGGTTATTTGTTTTGATATAAGTTGGCTTACTACTCGCATTTGTGGTTTAAGGCGTAACCAAGGCAACTAGAAGAGTTCGAGGTGATTAACCCATTTCTCCACAGCAACTCTCACAATTACGAATATACAAATAAATGATTGCTTGGTATCTCGTGGTCGATGTTCTCGTTTTGGCGTTTCTAAATCGCCATGTGTCACTGTGGCAGAGGCAACTTGTGCTTGACCCATTGGGATTTTTGTCGATCTGCGGCAAGACTTGCACCGGAGGTACAACACAGGTGGAAACATTGTCATCATAATCCTTCTTGTTAACATAATATTTATCCATTTTGCCTTCATATTTGTTATCTGCAGTTTTTGTTTTGTGTAACTGTTACAGATTTTTTTTACCAGCCTTTGGAATACCTCTTTTGGATACCTCGCTATTAATGGTAGGGTTTAACCGCAGATGAAACGATTAACTTGACTTTTGTAAAATGTTGTTGTAGCCATCGACACTACATATTTTTATAACCATGTCACTTGCTAATAGAAATATGCAATCACCTGCACCAACATAGTCCAATTTTACTTTTGAATTTGTTATGTACTGTTGGAGTTTTATCATGATTTTCTCATCCGTGTCGTAACCTTGTTCACCGATAATTTCATTTTTTTCATTTATCCCGTAACCTTGCTGGTCGTAGGGGCGCCACTGATGACTTTGCGACAATCTCTCTCCATTTCACCCTGTTCTCCACTGCTCTTTGGGACTTTGCAAAGACCATGCCTGTCCACTCTTTGATATTGTCTTCCCATCTCTTCTTCTGTCTGCCTCGTTTTCTCTTTCCTCTCACTGTGCCCTGTAGGATTGTCTTTGACAGGCCAGTTAAGCGTGAGACGTGACCATACCATCTTAGTTTGCGTTTCTTTACAGTGGTGAGCAGATCTTCATAAGGTCCAATTGCACCTTGGATTTTAGTGCTCACCTCCGCATTAGAGACGTGGTCTAAGTATGAGATTTTCAGGATCCTTCTATAGCATCTCATGTCTAAGGCATGGATTCTTCTCTCTAATTCTACTGTTAGGGTCCATGTCTCACATGCATATAGGAATATGGACATGATGAGGGAGCGCATAAGTTTGATTTTGGACCCAAGCGTGATGTTGCTGTCTTTCCAAATATCCTTCATCCTAGCTAGAGCAGCTGTTGTCTGCGCAATCTTGGAAGAACCTTAGGTTTTGCACCTTCATCAGAGGCGATAGCACCTAGGTATTTGAAGCTTGTTACTGTGCCCAGCTTCTGTCCAATCACTATCATTTCCTTTTGGATGCCACTCGGGTTGTTTGTCATTAGCTTTGTCTTTTCAGCGTTGATCTCCATCCCATATCTTAGTGATGCTTGATTGAGACGGTTCACTAAGGTTTCCATTTCTTCTTCCTCTCCTGCTAAGCCATCTATATCATCAGCGAAGCGCAGGTTGGTGATTGTTCTGCCTCCAACACTGATACTGCCCTCATGGTCTTCCAAGGCGTCGGACATGATCCTTTCCAGATAGATATTGAAGAGAGTGGGTGAGAGAAGGCACCCTTGTCTGACTCTGACTGTGGTTCTGAACCAGTCTCCTATGTTGCCATTTTTACGAGAACTGTACTAGTCGCTTTGTCACACAGGGTTTCTATAGTGCGGATTAGTTTTGCGTTTATGTTGTATATCCGCATATTGGCCCACCAGGCTGCATGCCATACCTTGTCGAAAGCATTCTTGAAGTCAATGAAGACATGATAGAGGTTCTGTTGATGCTGGAGATATTTTTCACAGAGGATTCTAAGATTGAAGATCTGTTCTGTAGTGCTACGTCCTGCTCTGAAACCTTCCTGTTCTTCCGCAATGATGTGCTCTGCTTGGGGTTTCAGTCTATTGAGGATGATCTTAAGCATAACCTTGCTTGGGTGACTGATGAGATTGATTGTGGTCTGTATACTTTTATTGATTCATCACTGTCATGTTTTAGAGTGAAGCTCTTAATAATTTTTGTGTGGCTTGTATGTCAAAATTTTAGTTTCAGTGTAGTGAATTTGTATCTCGTTTAATTCATTTGCTATATTAATTTGGTTAAGGAGTTAACCAATTTAATGCGTTAAAATGAGTTGCTGGACAAGGCTATGTTACTATATTGGTTGTTGTTGTTTTTTTAAATATGAAGTACATTTATTTACCAAAAGGTATTGAGCAATGCCATTTGTATATGGAACTGGCCTTTCCTGTACAAGTACATTTATCTTTTATTTACTGTTTTTCCACACTCAGGTGTAATTTTCGGTTGATTTCAATCTCTAATCTTTTCATTTTCCCTACAGTAATAACATATTAATCTAGTTTGCTTCACGTAATCTTTTTATATATCCGTATTTCCATTGTTCTGTCAGCTTTTCTCCATGGAATTTGTAACATTTTACAATTGTTGGTCCTATGGTTTTTTGTCTAATTAGGAGATGTCATCCCGAGACTTATTGCCATTTATTTTCATTATTTCAGCAGATTAGTTTAAATTACTACTCAATGTCTGTGTAAATTGAAGATGTGAATGCCTGTATATCCGCATACTGTTAAAGCTGAACTGGTTTTTACTTCAGCAGCATCGAATTCCTCCAAAATCAACTGATTTTGGTTCATTTTGTGGTAACCTTTTGTGATCAAGGATTTTATGGATGCTTTGAAATTATTTACTAATTTTTAAGATTTATTTTTAATTTATTATCTATATATATATATATATATATATATATATATATATATATATATATATATATATATATATAGAGAGAGAGAGAGAGAGAGAGAGAGAGAGAGAGAGAGATGTGCTTTTCAAATGCTGATTACATTAATATTTACTCAAAAACTGCCGGAATTTCTGCGTGCAATTGATATTGTGCATAAGAGAAGAGGAGTAATTCATTATACACTTTCACTGGCTATACACTTTGACAAGTTACAATACGAACGGATTTAGTAAAGTTTCTTTTATCGAAGGGGAATATGTGCATTAAGCGTTTAATTGAGGTATATATATTATAACACGCACAGGGGTTCCTCTACCGAGCGAATCAAACACCTGCTTGAGATCGGACTGGAAGTCCTTGTTTTCCCTATTTTCAAGGACTATCCGATAACATTCGTTGTCAACTGGAAGTTCTCGCAACGCGCCAAGACTAGAAACAAATTTTCTCTAATCAATAAAAACATGACCACAATATTACAACTGCAACTTCACATTTGCATGGCTTTTCCTTGTAGCATGCTGTGGTATGAAACACACATAACACAATTCAAACACCTAATGCAGGGAACTATAAAAATATTAAAACTGCATCAAAAGAATCTTGTCTCTATTTTTTTTTACTAAATTTTACTTTTCATTATTAAGCAATTTATGGACCACCAAACCCGTATATACTCTATTGTATCTGAAACCGTTTCTAGACTGGTTCACAGTTGTTTTCATGCTAGTCTGACCCCATCTCAAACTACGAAACCAGTCCATGCGACTGCAAAGTCTCTTAAAAACTCTAAGTATAACGTCTGTTCCTAGAAATTGGCTAATTACTCGGGCTGGGAAATATTTTCCCAACACCGGCTTCCCGTAATCAAACAAGTAACCACTAAAATCTAACCAACCTATACATGGAGACGTAAATACAAATGGAACATACCACATTTATTACATTATATATATATATATATATATATATATATATATATATATATATATATATATATATATATATATATATAAAACGTTCTGTCCCTGTCTCATTCTTGAAACAAATTGAGAAATAGGCAATAAATCAAATGTGCCGTGCACTTTAGTTTTCATGTACTATCCGGTAGGTCCTCAGAGGTGGTATACCCTATTAGCGACATCGAGTATAATTCTAAGTATTGAACTTTTCAGTGAAAAATGTTATATCTATAGGATTCACTTGGCTTGTGAAGAGATATCTAATATAAATAGATGCATTGGCAAGAATTATGAACTATACAAAATTTAACCAGATTCGATTTTTATGCTTCGCAGAGGCAGCTGATACGTTTACTTTTCGTTTTTCGTAGAATAATAATAATAATAATAATAGTAATAATAATAAGAAGAAGAAGAAGAAGGAGATGAAGCAGAAGAAGAAAAATAATCGCTATATAACGAAACTACATCATTTGGTCATAATAAGATCTATCTACAACGTGCTTTTGAACGTATTTACACGTAATAATATAATACAAATAACTCAAACACACGTAGGGATACACAAATACACAAGAGCACAAACATTACAAAAGAGTTATTAACATACGTAGCAAAAGATCAATCGGAACACGCTCGGGTCTTTCCGCTAATGATCGGAAAACTACCTCAGAAATACTATATAGGATATACTATACTCGTTACATAAATAAGTACCTTGTTTACCCAAGATGTCATGTCACAAGTCACACATCATCATTGTATTCATTATATCGTCACGATTGAGATGACATTCTTGGCTGAAACATTCCCAAATTACCTTTTGCAAGCCTGAACTCTAGCAGAAAACTTTAATTTAATGAATTTATGCAAATAATTCTATAATGGTATCATAATGCTTTTAATATAGCTCTACTTTGCCTAGAATACATTAGCTTGTGACTGGTTTTTTGCAAACATTCTGCATATTTCCACTTTTTTAAACTCGTTCACTCCATCTAAGTATTTCCGAGGTTGATTTTGGTTGCAAACTCACGACCAAACAAACGTGGTCAACATGTGCAGGGATAAACATATACACATCTATACACGTGTCAGCAGTCACGTGGTAGGTGCTGATACAGAAAGAGTTTTTGAAATAAATCTCGACTTCAAAATGTGGGGTTAATAATAGATCTAGGATTAGACTCAGTATTTCATGATCTTAGTTCAGTTAGGTCGGGTATAAAATGTGGAGCAGGTTTGTTTTCAGGCTTATATATCATGGTTCCTTTAAAATAATGTACACGCTCTTCTATTGTAGCCGTTGTAGACACGAGAACAAAATAGCAGAGGGAGTCAAAATAGGAAGTCTCAATATTTTTCACGCTCAACTTTTAGGAGTTAGTCGATTGTGAACAGATTATAATTTGATGTGTTTCTCCATATACTTCGGTTGCAGCTTATCAGCGGCAAATTTATATTAAGAAAAAATAAAGTTCAAATGACTGCGGAGGTATAAATTTATACAGCAATTTTATGACAGTAACTCCTTTCACTACCGTTGCAAATAGATGATCAATTTGTGAATTCCAACTAATGTATTAATCAAAGTAGACACGAAAGAGTTTGTTGTTTTTTAACGCTCGACAAGTATAAGATATTTAGGTTGAGAAGTAAGTTAGTTTTATTGGATAGGCTTTCTCTTGTTCCGGTTGTCACATCTTTGGTTCAGATATATTGAAAAGCATTCTGTGCTGCTTAAAATAACCAGATGAAATATTGAGATCAATTTGAAGGCTGTGTCAGAAGGAGAGGATTCACCAGACGTAGAGGTAATTGCTGCAGTTGAAATTTATTTATAATATGTTTTAGCCACAAATATTAAATTCTCCCACTGATATTTCTGGCAATTTACTAAAATGCTTAAATAATATGTAATAAACATGGTATTATGATTCCTAAGATCCCGAGATAAACACAGACTTATGTGCCCACAAGTTCAATTTTGACTGTATGTGAATTAAAAAAGGGTGAATATTTTTAGTCAGTATATCCTGCCGATTATTGTACCATGAATAAAAGCAATTGGAGATATGCCCAATGGCGTTCGTTGAGCGTGTAATCTAGTCTTGATTTCCGATTCCTTTGAAAAGTGCCCAATATGCCCGAGTTGATAGCTCGTGGAAACCTAACACTACATGAATGCTGATAAGAGACAATAAGCGTAACGGATTTTCGAACTCCTGTAGAAGACGAAACCAGATATATAATTTAAAAAGAATACAGTATTCTGACCATATAGGGAAAAATCTGTTTGTTTAATCGAGTGACCATGTTTGTACGTCCCTCTTTAGGGTTTATTATTCTCTTGTTATTGTAATATTAATGTATCGTATATAAAATATCATTGCAAATGTTTGTTTAGGGTTTTCTTATCATTATTCAGAGTCACTATATTTCGGATAAGGAACAGAAAGATAGACATTGTATGTGTGCGAATTCTATGTAAATTTTTCTTATTTATTTCAAAGTGCCTAGTACACCACAGTGTTCCAATGTGACAGCTGTAAGTAACTCATCACTGAAAATATACTGGCGAGATGGAGGAAATGCAACGGATTTCCGAATTCACGTAGAAGGAGAAAACATAGATTTCAATATTTCAAATAATAGCACATGCCTCAACCTTTCTCAAGAGTGTAGTCATATCATCACGGGACTGACTCCAGGCACAAATTACAGTATCAAAATCTTCGCCCTAGCATATGGTATAGAAAATAACCAGTCGTGTCCTTTAATTGGAAATACAAGTAAGTCTGTCTTTCATGTTCATTGTCATTCTAAATGTAGAATAGGTTATACACACGATGTTTACCTAGCCAGGATTATAGGGGAGGTGGGGGGTGGGGGTGGGGTTGAACTTTCGTTCTTGCTGACTTTATTGTATATAATTCGTTTTACAACGTGAAGATAAGGATGAATAAGCACGACGATGACCTCACACATTGCAGATAGATTAATTCGACAATCAAACTTTTTCAAACATATTCGAATTTAAAAATGTTATCGTCAAAACGCTTATCGTGTAGCCTATCTTAAAGAACATAAAAGTATATAATGCATTCAGGAAATATCAGGTATTCGATTTTGTTGCAAGTTGAAATAATATTTATTGACTTATTTCACAAACAGGACGAAAAATGTTATTAGATTCAATATTGCGTTGTCTAAGATTAGATGAGCGAATATCACTTTTTTTCCAAACGAAAATAGGTGGATTGTGTTTGGGATGATCTTTCGTATTGCCACTTTGAAATGCACCACAGGGCTGCTATGTGGAAACACAAAGTAATTCGTCTTTGAAAGTCCTCTAGAAGGAGAACAATTTGGGAGGGGCAACATATTTTAAAATCCAAATAGAAGGCATGTCTTTGAACGAAACCATAACGAATGCACTGCATGTTTCTTCTCTTCCGATTTCTATAAGCACGTAATCACAGGATTCAGTGCTGGTTTTCAATACAATATCAGGATGTTTTTTTTTCAACACACGTGTGCAAAATGATACTTTCTGATGATAGGTGTGAGTATGAATAAGTCTGACCCTATAACTTTGCCAACTTGAAAGTATTTCCCTACGATACAAGCATTAAACACACGCCGCTCGTATAATTCCAATGGTGCAATTAGTCTGAAGAAACGGTATTGTATAGAGAGGTTATCGCGGAAATTGAAACATAATTATAATAGTTTTAATTCTCGAAAACTCCAATCTTCCACTGATATTGTTGGCAATCTACTAAAATTACTTAAATAATATGTAATACACATGGTATTATCATTCCTAAGATCACGAGATAAACACAGACTTATGTGTCCACAAGTTCAATTTTGACTGTATGTGAATTAAAAAAGAGTGAATATTTTTAGTCAGTATATCCTGCCGATGATTGTACCATGAATAAAAGCAATTGGAGATATGCCCAATGGCGTTCGTTGAGTGTGTAATCTAGTCTTGATTTCCGATTCCTTTGAAAAGTGCCCAATATGCCCGAGTTGATAGCGCGAGGTAACTGATCACTACATGAATGCTGATAAGAGACAGTAAGCGTAATGGATTTTCGAACTCCTGTAGAAGACGAAACCAGATATATAATTTAAAAAGAATACAATATTCTGACCATATAGGGAACAATCTGTTTGTTTAATCGAGTGACCATGTTTGTACGTCCCTCTTTAGGGTTTATTATTCTCTTGTTATTGTCTTATTAATGTATCGTATATAAAATATCATTGCAAATGTTTGTTTAGGGTTTTCTTATCATTATTCAGAGTCACTATATTTCGGATAAGGAACAGAAAGATAGACATTGTATGTGTGCGAATTCTATGTAAATTTTTCTTATTTATTTCAAAGTGCCTAGTACACCACAGTGTTCCAATGTGACAGCTGTAAGTAACTCATCACTGAAAATATACTGGCGAGATGGAGGAAATGCAACGGATTTCCGAATTCACGTAGAAGGAGAAAACATAGATTTCAATATTTCAAATAATAGCACATGCCTCAACCTTTCTCAAGAGTGTAGTCATATCATCACGGGACTGACTCCAGGCACAAATTACAGTATCAAAATCTTCGCCCTAGCATATGGTATAGAAAATAACCAGTCGTGTCCTTTAATTGGAAATACAAGTAAGTCTGTCTTTCATGTTCATTGTCATTCTAAATGTAGAATAGGTTATACACACGATGTTTACCTAGCCAGGATTATAGGGGAGGTGGGGGGTGGGGGTGGGGTTGAACTTTCGTTCTTGCTGACTTTATTGTATATAATTCGTTTTACAACGTGAAGATAAGGATGAATATGCACGACGATGACCTCACACATTGAAGATAGATTAATTCGACAATCAAACTTTTTCAAACATATTCGAATTTAAAAATGTTATCGTCAAAACGCTTATCGTGTAGCCTATCTTAAAGAACATAAAAGTATATAATGCATTCAGGAAATATCAGGTATTCGATTTTGTTGCAAGTTGAAATAATATTTATTGACTTATTTCACAAACAGGACGAAAAATGTTATTAGATTCAATATTGCGTTGTCTAAGATTAGATGAGCGAATATCACTTTTTTTCCAAACGAAAATAGGTGGATTGTGTTTGGGATGATCTTTCGTATTGCCACTTTGAAATGCACCACAGGGCTGCTATGTGGAAACACAAAGTAATTCGTCTTTGAAAGTCCTCTAGAAGGAGAACAATTTGGGAGGGGCAACATATTTTAAAATCCAAATAGAAGGCATGTCTTTGAACGAAACCATAACGAATGCACTGCATGTTTCTTCTCTTCCGATTTCTATAAGCACGTAATCACAGGATTCAGTGCTGGTTTTCAATACAATATCAGGATGTTTTTTTTTTCAACACACGTGTGCAAAATGATACTTTCTGATGATAGGTGTGAGTATGAATAAGTCTGACCCTATAACTTTGCCAACTTGAAAGTATTTCCCTACGATACAAGCATTAAACACACGCCGCTCGTATAATTCCAATGGTGCAATTAGTCTGAAGAAACGGTATTGTATAGAGAGGTTATCGCGGAAATTGAAACATAATTATAATAGTTTTAATTCTCGAAAACTCCAATCTTCCACTGATATTGTTGGCAATCTACTAAAATTACTTAAATAATATGTAATACACATGGTATTATCATTCCTAAGATCACGAGATAAACACAGACTTATGTGTCCACAAGTTCAATTTTGACTGTATGTGAATTAAAAAAGAGTGAATATTTTTAGTCAGTATATCCTGCCGATGATTGTACCATGAATAAAAGCAATTGGAGATATGCCCAATGGCGTTCGTTGAGTGTGTAATCTAGTCTTGATTTCCGATTCCTTTGAAAAGTGCCCAATATGCCCGAGTTGATAGCGCGAGGTAACTGATCACTACATGAATGCTGATAAGAGACAGTAAGCGTAATGGATTTTCGAACTCCTGTAGAAGACGAAACCAGATATATAATTTAAAAAGAATACAATATTCTGACCATATAGGGAACAATCTGTTTGTTTAATCGAGTGACCATGTTTGTACGTCCCTCTTTAGGGTTTATTATTCTCTTGTTATTGTCTTATTAATGTATCGTATATAAAAAATCATTGCAAATGTTTGTTTAGGGTTTTCCTATCATTATTCAGAGTAACTATATTTCGGATAAGGAACAGAAAGATAGACATTGTATGTGTGCGAATTCTATGTAAATTTTTCTTATTTATTTCAAAGTGCCAAGTACACCACAGTGTTCCTATGTGACAGCTGTAAGTAATTCATCGCTGAAAATATACTGGCGAGATGGAGGAAATGCAACGGATTTCCGAATTAATGTAAGAGGAGAAAACATAGATTTCAGTATTTCAAATAAAAGCACATGCCTCAACCTTTCTCACGAGTGTAGTCATATCATCACGGGACTGACTCCAGGCACAAATTACAGTATCAAAATCTTCGCCCTAGCATATGGTATAGAGAGTAACCAGTCGTGTCCTTTAATTGGAAATACAAGTAAGTTTTTTTTGTGTTCATTGTCATTCTGATTGTAGAATAGGTTATACACACGATGCTTACCTAGCCGGGCTCGGGTGATCGGGGGAGGGGGGTTGAACTTTCGTTTTGCTGACTTTATTGTATATGATTGGTGTTACAACGTCAAGATAAAGATGAATAAGCACGACGATGACCGCACACAATGAAGATAGATAAATTCGACAATCAAACTTTTTCAAACATATTCGAATTAAAAAATATTTTCGTCAAAACGCTAATGATGTAGCCTGTCTTAAAGACCTTTAAAGTATAGAATGTGTTCAGGAAACATACTAGTATCAGGTATTCTATTTTCTTGCAAGATGGAACATTATATATTGACTTATTTCACAAACAGAAAGAAAAATGTCATTAGATTCAATACCGCGTGGGTAAAGATTAGATGAGCGAATATCACTTTTCTCCAAACGAAAATAGGTGGACTTTGTTTGGGATTGACTTTCGTATTGCCACCTTGAAATACACCACAGGGCTGCTGTGTGGAAGCACTAAGTAAAATTCGTTCTTGAAAGTCCTCTGGAAGGAGAACAATTTGGGAAAGGTAACACATTTCAAAATCCATATAGAAGGGATGTCTTTGAATGAAACCATAACGAATGCACTTCATGTTTCTTCTCTTCCGATTTCAATAAGCACGTCATCACATGACCCAATGCTGGTTCTCAATACAATATCAACACGTTTTCTTCAGCACACTGTTGCAAAATGATAATTTCTGACGGATAGGTGTAAGGATGATTAAGTTTCGCTTTACAATTTTGCCAACTTAAACGTTTTCCCTACACTAAAATTACTCACAAATTTCAACTCATAAAATTCCAATGATGCAATTAGTCTGATGATAAGGAAAATTATAGACAGGTCATCGCGGAAATTGAAACATAATTATAATAGTTTTGACCCACGAAAAGTCTAATCTTGCACTGATATTTCTGGCAATTTACTAAAATTGCTTAAATAATATGTAAGAAAGATGGTACTATGATTCCCAATATCTCGAGATAAAGGCAGATTTGTGCGTCCGCGACTTCTATTTTCGCTACATGAGATTTAATAAATATAATAATTTTGGGGTTAATATTTTAGTCAGTATATATTGCCAATGATTGTACCATGAATAAAACAACTGTAGATATGGCCAATACCATTTGTTGAGCGTGTAATCTAGTCTTGATTTCCGGTTGCTTTCAAAAGTTCTCAATATGCTAGAGTTGATAACTTGTGGTAAGTCATCACTACAAGAATGCCGACAAGAGACAGTTGGCGAGAGGGATTTTCGAATCATGTAGAAGACGAAACCTGATATATGCTTGCAAAAGAATACCATTTTCCTACCATATAGAGAATAATATGTTTGGTTAATTGATTGGAAATGAAAGGTATTCTATTTTGTTGCAAGTTGAAGCAATATGTATAGACTTATTTATTGACTTATTTCACAAACAGAAAGAAAAATTTATTAGATTCAATACCGCGTGGGCTAAGATTAGATGAGAGAATATCACTTTAACCTGTCTATAATTTTTCTTACCATCAGACTAAATGCATCATTGGAATTATATGAGCGGTGTGTTTTCAATGCTTGTCCCGTAGGGAAATGCTTTTAAGTTGGCACAATTGTGGGGCAAAACATATTCATACTTACAACTATCCCTCAGAAATTATCATTTTGCACACGTTAGCTGAAGAAGACGTGTTGATATTGTATTGAGAACCAGCATTGGATCCTGTGATGACGTGCTTATAGAAATCGGAAGAGAAGAAACATGTGGAAATGAAAGTAACTCCCACTTTAGGGTTTATTATTCACTTGTTATAGTCTTATTAATGTGTCGTGGATAAAATATCATTGCTAATGTTTGTTTAGGGTTATCCTATCATTATTCAGAGTAACTATATTTAGGATAAGGAACAGAAAGATAGAATTTGTATGTGTGCGAATTCTATGTTTATTATTCTTATTTATTTCAAAGTGCCAAGTACACCACAGTGTTCCTATGTGACAGCTGTACGTAACTCATCACTAAAAGCATACTGGCGTGATGGAGGAAATGCAACGGATTTCCGAATTCATGTAGAGGAACAAAACGTAGATTTCAATATTTCGAAAAACGGCACATGTCCCAACCTTTCACAAGATTGTAGTCATACCATCACGGGACTAACTCCAGGCACAAAGTACAATATCAAAATCTTCGCCCTAGCATATGGTATAGAGAGTAACCAGTCGTGTCCTTTAATTGGAAATACAAGTAAGTACTTTTTGTGTTCATTATCACTCTGATTGTAGAATAGGTTTTACACACGATGCTTACCTGCCATGCTCGGGGGAGGTGGTTGGGTTGTACTTACTTTCGTTTTGCTGACTTTATTGTATATGATTGGTGTTACAACGTCAAGATTAGGATGAATATGTACGACAATGACCACACACAATGAAGATAGATAAATTCGACAATCAAACTTTTCAAACATATTCGAATTAAAAAATGTTTTCGTCAAAACGCTAATGATGTAGCCTGTCTTAAAAACCTTTAAAGTATAGAATGCGTTCAGGAAACATACTAGTATCAGGTATCCTATTTTATTGCAAGATGAAACATTATTTATTGACTTATTTCACAAACAGAAAGAAAAATGTCATTAGATTCAATACTACGTGAGTAAAGATTAGATGAGCGAATATCACTTTTCTCCAAACGAAAATAGGTGGACTTTGTTTGGGATTGACTTTCGTATTGCCACCTTGAAATGCACCACAGGGCTGCTGTGTGGAAGCACAAAGTAAAATTCGTTCTTGAAAGTCCTCTGGAAGGAGAACAATTTGGGAAAGGTAACACATTTCAAAATCCATATAGAAGGGATGTCTTTGAATGAAACCATAACTAATGCACTTCATGTTTCTTCTCTTCCGATTTCAATAAGCACGTCATCACATGACCCAATGCTGGTTCTCAAAGCAATATCAACACGTTTTCTTCAGCACACTGTTGCAAAATGATAATTTCTGACGGATAGGTGTAAGGATGATTAAGTTTGGCTCTACAATTTTGCCAACTTGAATGTTTTCCCTCCGCCAAAATTATTGACAAATTATCACTCATTAAATTCCAATGATGCAATTAGCCTGATGATAAGGAAAACTATAGACAAGTCATCGCGGGAATTGAAACATAATTACAATAGTTTTGACCCACGAAAGATCTAATCATCGACTAATATTTTTCTGGCAATTTACTAAAATTGCTTAAACAGTATGTAAGAAAGATTGTACTATGATTCCCAATATCTCGAGATAAAGGCAGATTTGAGCGTTCGCGACTTCTGTTTTCGCTACATGAGATTTAAAAAAAAATAATTTTGGGGGTTAATATTTTAGTCAGTATATATTGCCAATGATTGTACCATGAATAAAACAACTGTAGATATGGCTAATGCCATTTGTTGAGCGTGTAATCTAGTCTTGATTTCCGGTTGCTTTCAAAAGTTCTCAATATGCCAGAGTTGATAACTTGTGGTAAGTCATCACTACAAGAAAATTCCGACAAGAGACAGTTGGCGAGAGGGATTTTCGAATCATGTAGAAGACGAAACCTGATATATACTTGCAAAAGAATACCATTTTCCTACCATATAGAGAATAATATGTTTGGTTAATTGATTGGAAATGAAAGGTATTCTATTTTGTTGCAAGTTGAAGCAATATGTATAGACTTATTTATTGACTTATTTCACAAACAGAAAGAAAAATTTATTAGATTCAATACCGCGTGGGCTAAGATTAGATGAGAGAATATCACTTTAACCTGTCTATAATTTTTCTTACCATCAGACTAAATGCATCATTGGAATTATATGAGCGGTGTGTTTTCAATACTTGACCCGTCGAGAAATACTTTCAAGTTGGCAAAATTGCGGGGCAAAACATATTCATACTTACAACTATCCCTCAGAAATTATCATTTTGCACACGTTAGCTGAAGAAGACGTGTTGATATTGTATTGAGAACCAGCATTGGGTCCTGTGATGACGTGCTTATAGAAATCAGAAGAGAAGAAACATGTGGAAATGAAAGTAACTCCCACTTTAGGGTTTAATATTCACTTGGTATAGTCTTATTAATGTGTCGAGGATAAAATATCATTGCTAATGTTTGCTTAGGGTTTTCCTATCATTATTCAGGGTAACTATATTTAAGATAAGGAACAGAAAGATAGAATTTGTATGTGTGCGAATTCTATGTTTATTATTCTTATTTATTTCAAAGTGCCAAGTACACCACAGTGTTCCTATGTGACAGCTGTAAGTAATTCATCATTAAAAGCATACTGGCGTGATGGAGGAAATGCAACGGATTTCCGAATTTATATAGAGGAACAAAACGTAGATTTCAATATTTCGAAAAACGGCACATGTCCCAACCTTTCACAAGATTGTAGTCATACCATCACGGGACTAACTCCAGGCACAAAGTACAATATCAAAATCTTCGCCCTAGCATATGGTATAGAGAGTAACCAGTCGTGTCCTTTAATTGGAAATACAAGTAAGTACTTTTTGTGTGTATTGTCACTCTGATTGTAGAATAGGTTTTACACACGATGCTTACCTGCCATGCTCGGGGGAGGTGGTTGGGTTGTACTTACTTTCGTTTTGCTGATTTTATTGTATATGATTGGTGTTACAACGTCAAGATTAGGATGAATATGCACGACTATGACCACACACAATGAAGATAGATAAATTCGACAATCAAACTTTTCAAACATATTCGAATTAAAAAATGTTTTCGTCAAAACGCTAATGATGTAGCCTGTCTTAAAAACCTTTAAAGTATAGAATGCGTTCAGGAAACATACTAGTATCAGGTATCCTATTTTATTGCAAGATGAAACATTATTTATTGACTTATTTCACAAACAGAAAGAAAAATGTCATTAGATTCAATACCACGTGGGTAAAGATTACATGAGCGAATATCACTTTTCTCCAAACGAAAATAGGTGGACTTTGTTTGGGATTGACTTTCGTATTGCCACCTTGAAATGCACCACAGGGCTGCTGTGTGGAAGCACAAAGTAAAATTCGTTCTTGAAAGTCCTCTGGAAGGAGAACAATTTGGGAAAGGTAACACATTTCAAAATCCATATAGAAGGGATGTCTTTGAATGAAACCATAACTAATGCACTTCATGTTTCTTCTCTTCCGATTTCAATAAGCACGTCATCACATGACCCAATGCTGGTTCTCAAAGCAATATCAACACGTTTTCTTCAGCACACTGTTGCAAAATGATAATTTCTGACGGATAGGTGTAAGGATGATTAAGTTTGGCTCTACAATTTTGCCAACTTGAATGTTTTCCCTCCGCCAAAATTATTGACAAATTATCACTCATAAAATTCCAATGATGCAATTAGCCTGATGATAAGGAAAACTATAGACAAGTCATCGCGGGAATTGAAACATAATTACAATAGTTTTGACCCACGAAAGATCTAATCATCGACTAATATTTTTCTGGCAATTTACTAAAATTGCTTAAACAGTATGTAAGAAAGATTGTACTATGATTCCCAATATCTCGAGATAAAGGCAGATTGGAGCGTTCGCGACTTCTGTTTTCGCTACATGAGATTTAAAAAAAAAAAAATTTGGGGGTTAATATTTTAGTCAGTATATATTGCCAATGATTGTACCATGAATAAAACAACTGTAGATATGGCTAATGCCATTTGTTGAGCGTGTAATCTAGTCTTGATTTCCGGTTGCTTTCAAAAGTTCTCAATATGCCAGAGTTGATAACTTGTGGTAAGTCATCACTACAAGAAAATTCCGACAAGAGACAGTTGGCGAGAGGGATTTTCGAATCATGTAGAAGACGAAACCTGATATATACTTGCAAAAGAATACCATTTTCCTACCATATAGAGAATAATATGTTTGGTTAATTGATTGGAAATGAAAGGTATTCTATTTTGTTGCAAGTTGAAGCAATATGTATAGACTTATTTATTGACTTATTTCACAAACAGAAAGAAAAATTTATTAGATTCAATACCGCGTGGGCTAAGATTAGATGAGAGAATATCACTTTAACCTGTCTATAATTTTTCTTACCATCAGACTAAATGCATCATTGGAATTATATGAGCGGTGTGTTTTCAATACTTGACCCGTCGAGAAATACTTTCAAGTTGGCAAAATTGTGGGGCAAAACATATTCATACTTACAACTATCCCTCAGAAATTATCATTTTGCACACGTTAGCTGAAGAAGACGTGTTGATATTGTATTGAGAACCAGCATTGGGTCCTGTGATGACGTGCTTATAGAAATCAGAAGAGAAGAAACATGTGGAAATGAAAGTAACTCCCACTTTAGGGTTTAATATTCACTTGGTATAGTCTTATTAATGTGTCGAGGATAAAATATCATTGCTAATGTTTGCTTAGGGTTTTCCTATCATTATTCAGGGTAACTATATTTAGGATAAGGAACAGAAAGATAGAATTTGTATGTGTGCGAATTCTATGTTTATTATTCTTATTTATTTCAAAGTGCCAAGTACACCACAGTGTTCCTATGTGACAGCTGTAAGTAATTCATCATTAAAAGCATACTGGCGTGATGGAGGAAATGCAACGGATTTCCGAATTCATGTAGAGGAACAAAACGTAGATTTCAATATTTCGAAAAACGGCACATGTCCCAACCTTTCACAAGATTGTAGTCATACCATCACGGGACTAACTCCAGGCACAAAGTACAATATCAAAATCTTCGCCCTAGCATATGGTATAGAGAGTAACCAGTCGTGTCCTTTAATTGGAAATACAAGTAAGTACTTTTTGTGTGTATTGTCACTCTGATTGTAGAATAGGTTTTACACACGATGCTTACCTGCCATGCTCGGGGGAGGTGGTTGGGTTGTACTTACTTTCGTTTTGCTGACTTTATTGTATATGATTGGTGTTACAACGTCAAGATTAGGATGAATATGCACGACTATGACCACACACAATGAAGATAGATAAATTCGACAATCAAACTTTTCAAACATATTCGAATTAAAAAATGTTTTCGTCAAAACGCTAATGATGTAGCCTGTCTTAAAAACCTTTAAAGTATAGAATACGTTCAGGAAACATACTAGTATCAGGTATCCTATTTTATTGCAAGATGAAACATTATTTATTGACTTATTTCACAAACAGAAAGAAAAATGTCATTAGATTCAATACCGCGTGGGTGAAGATTAGATGAGCGAATATCACTTTTCTCCAAACGAAAATAGGTGGACTTTGTTTGGCATTGACTTTCGTATTGCCACCTTGAAATGCACCACAGGGCTGCTGTGTGGAAGCACAAAGTAAAATTCGTTCTTGAAAGTCCTCTGGAAGGAGAACAATTTGGGAAAGGTAACACATTTCAAAATTCATATAGAAGGGATGTCTTTGAATGAAACCATAACGAATGCACTTCATGTTTCTTCTCTTCCGATTTCAATAAGCACGTCATCACATGACCCAATGCTGGTTCTCAAAGCAATATCAACACGTTTTCTTCAGCACCATGTTGCAAAATGATACTTTGTGACGGATAGGTGTAAGGATGATTAAGTTTGGCTCTACAATTTTGCCAACTTGAATGTTTTCCCTCCGCCAAAATTATTGACAAATTATCACTCATTAAATTCCAATGATGCAATTAGCCTGATGATAAGGAAAACTATCGACAAGTCATCGCGGGAATTGAAACATAATTATAATAGTTTTTACCCACGAAAGATCTAATCATTGACTAATATTTTTCTGGCAATTTACTAAAATTGCTTAAACAATATGTAAGAAAGATTGTAATATGATTCCCAACATCTCGAGATAAAGGCAGTTTTGAGCGTTCGCGACTTCTGATTTCGCTACATGAGATTTAAAAAAAAATAATTTTGGGGTTAATATTTTAGTCAGTATATATTGCCAATGATTGTACCATGAATAAAGCAACTGTATATATGGCCAATGCCATTTGTTGAGCGTGTAATCTAGTCTTGATTTCCGGTTGCTTTCAAAAGTTCTCAATATGCCAGAGTTGATAACTTGTGGTAAGTCATCACTACAAGAAAATTCCGACAAGAGACAGTTGGCGAGAGGGATTTTCGAATCATGTAGAAGACGAAACCTGATATATACTTGCAAAAGAATACCATTTTCCTACCATATAGAGAATAATATGTTTGGTTAATTGATTGGAAATGAAAGGTATTCTATTTTGTTGCAAGTTGAAGCAATATGTATAGACTTATTTATTGACTTATTTCACAAACAGAAAGAAACATTTATTAGATTCAATACCGCGTGGGCTAAGATTAGATGAGAGAATATCACTTTAACCTGTCTATAATTTTTCTTACCATCAGACTAAATGCATCATTGGAATTATATGAGCGGTGTGTTTTCAATGCTTGTCCCGTAGGGAAATGCTTTTAAGTTGGCAAAATTGTGGGGCAAAACATATTCATACTTACAACTATCCCTCAGAAATTATCATTTTGCACACGTTAGCTGAAGAAGACGTGTTGATATTGTATTGAGAACCAGCATTGGGTCCTGTGATGACGTGCTTATAGAAATCGGAAGAGAAGAAACATGTGGAAATGAAAGTAACTCCCACTTTAGGGTTTAATATTCACTTGGTATAGTCTTATTAATGTGTCGAGGATAAAATATCATTGCTAATGTTTGCTTAGGGTTTTCCTATCATTATTCAGAGTAACTATATTTAAGATAAGGAAGAGAAAGATGTATGTGTGCGAATTCTATGTTTATTATTCTTATTTATTTCAAAGTGCCAAGTACACCACAGTGTTCCTATGTGACAGCTGTAAGTAACTCATCACTAAAAGCATACTGGCGTGATGGAGGAAATGCAACGGATTTCCGAATCAATGTAGAGGAACAAAACGTAGATTTCAATATTTCGAAAAACGGCACATGTCCCAACCTTTCACAAGATTGTAGTCATACCATCACGGGACTAACTCCAGGCACAAAGTACAATATCAAAATCTTCGCCCTAGCATATGGTATAGAGAGTAACCAGTCGTGTCCTTTAATTGGAAATACAAGTAAGTACTTTTTGTGTTCATTGTCACTCTGATTGTAGAATAGGTTTTACACACGATGCTTACCTGCCATGCTCGGGGGAGGTGGGTGGGTTATACTTTCGTTTTGCTGACTTTATTGTATATGATTGGTGTTACAACGTCAAGATTAGGATGAATATGCACGACGATGACCACACACAATGAAGATAGATAAATTCGACAATCAAACTTTTCAAACATATTCGAATTAAAAAATGTTTTCGTCAAAACGCTAATGATGTAGCCTGTCTTAAAGACCTTTAAAGTATAGAATGCGTTCAGGAAACATACTAGTATCAGGTATTCTATTTTGTTGCAAGATGAAACATTATTTATTGACTTATTTCACAAACAGAAAGAAAAATGTCATTAGATTCAATACCGCGTGGGTAAAGATTAGATGAGCGAATATCACTTTTCTCCAAACGAAAATAGGTGGACTTTGTTTGGGATTGACTTTCGTATTGCCACCTTGAAATGCACCACAGTGCTGCTGTGTGGAAGCACTAAGTAAAATTCGTCCTTGAAAGTCCTCTGGAAGGAGAACAATTTGGGAAAGGTAACACATTTCAAAATCCGTGTAGAATGGATGTCTTTGAATGAAACCATAACGAATGCACTTCATGTTTCTTCTCTTCCGATTTCAATAAGTACGTCATCACATGACCCAATGCTGGTTCTCAATACAATATCAACACGTTTTCTTCAGTACACTGTTGCAAAATGATAATTTCTGACGGATAGGTGTAAGGATGATTAAGTTTCGCTTTACAATTTTGCCAACTTAAACGTTTTCCCTACACTAAAATTACTGACAAATAACAATTCATAAAATTCCAATGATGCAATTAGTCTGATGATAAGGAAAATTATAGACAAGTCATCGCGGAAATTGAAACATAATTATAATAGTTTTGACCCACGAAAAGTCTAATCTTGCACTGATATTTCTGGCAATTTACTAAAATTGCTTAAATAATATGTAAGAAAGATTGTACTATGATTCCCAATATCTCGAGATAAAGGCAGATTTGTGCGTCCGCGACTTCTATTTTCGCTACGTCAGTATATATTGCCAATGATTGTACCATGAATAAAACAACTGTAGATATGGCCAATGCCATTTGTTGAGCGTGTAATCTAGTCTTGATTTCCGGTTGCTTTCAAAAGTGCTCAATATGCCAGAGTTGATAACTTGTGGTAAGTCATCACTACAAGAAAATTCCGACAAGAGACAGTTGGCGAGAGGGATTTTCGAATCATGTAGAAGACGAAACCTGATATATACTTGCAAAAGAATACCATTTTCCTACCATATAGAGAATAATATGTTTGGTTAATTTGTTGGAAATGAAAGGTATTCTATTTTGTTGCAAGTTGAAGCAATATGTATAGACTTATTTATTGACTTATTTCACAAACAGAAAGAAAAATTTATTAGATTCAATACCGCGTGGGCTAAGATTAGATGAGAGAATATCACTTTAACCTGTCTATAATTTTTCTTACCATCAGACTAAATGCATCATTGGAATTATATGAGCGGTGTGTTTTCAATGCTTGTCCAATAGGGAAATGCTTTCAAGTTGGCAAAATTGTGGGGCAAAACATATTCATACTTACAACTATCTCTCAGAAATTATCACTTTGCACACGTTAGCTGAAGAAGACGTGTTGATATTGTATTGAGAACCAGCATTGGGTCCTGTGATGACGTGCTTATAGAAATCGGAAGAGAAGAAACATGTGGAAATGAAAATAACTCCCACTTTAGGGTTTAATATTCACTTGGTATAGTCTTATTAATGTGTCGAGGATAAAATATCATTGCTAATGTTTGCTTAGGGTTTTCCTATCATTATTCAGAGTAACTATATTTAGGATAAGGTAGAGAAAGATAGAATTTGTATGTGTGCGAATTCTATGTTTATTATTCTTATTTATTTCAAAGTGCCAAGTACACCACAGTGTTCCTATGTGACAGCTGTAAGTAACTCATCACTAAAAGCATACTGGCGTGATGGAGGAAATGCAACGGATTTCCGAATTCATGTAGAGGAACAAAACGTAGATTTCAATATTTCGAAAAACGGCACATGTCCCAACCTTTCACAAGATTGTAGTCATACCATCACGGGACTAACTCCAGGCACAAAGTACAATATCAAAATCTTCGCCCTAGCATATGGTATAGAGAGTAACCAGTCGTGTCCTTTAATTGGAAATACAAGTAAGTACTTTTTGTGTTCATTGTCACTCTGATTGTAGAATACGTTTTACACACGATGCTTACCTGCCATGCTCGGGGGAGGTGGCTGGGTTGTACTTACTTTCGTTTTGCTGACTTTATTGTATATGATTGGTGTTACAACGTCAAGATTAGGATGAATATGCACGACTATGACCACACACAATGAAGATAGATAAATTCGACAATCAAACTTTTCAAACATATTGAAATTAAAAAATGTTTTCGTCAAAACGCTAATGATGTAGCCTGTCTTAAAAACCTTTAAAGTATAGAATGCGTTCAGGAAACATACTAGTATCAGGTATCCTATTTTATTGCAAGATGAAACATTATTTATTGACTTATTTCACAAACAGAAAGAAAAATGTCATTAGATTCAATACCGCGTGGGTGAAGATTAGATGAGCGAATATCACTTTTCTCCAAACGAAAATAGGTGGACTTTGTTTGGCATTGACTTTCGTATTGCCACCTTGAAATGCACCACAGGGCTGCTGTGTGGAAGCACAAAGTAAAATTCGTTCTTGAAAGTCCTCTGGAAGGAGAACAATTTGGGAAAGGTAACACATTTCAAAATCCATATAGAAGGGATGTCTTTGAATGAAACCATAACTAATGCACTTCATGTTTCTTCTCTTCCGATTTCAATAAGCACGTCATCACATGACCCAATGCTGGTTCTCAAAGCAATATCAACACGTTTTCTTCAGCACACTGTTGCAAAATGATAATTTCTGACGGATAGGTGTAAGGATGATTAAGTTTGGCTCTACAATTTTGCCAACTTGAATGTTTTCCCTCCGCCAAAATTATTGACAAATTATCACTCATTAAATTCCAACGATGCAATTAGCCTGATGATAAGGAAAACTATAGACAAGTCATCGCGGGAATTGAAACATAATTATAATAGTTTTGACCCACGAAAGATCTAATCATCGACTAATATTTTTCTGGCAATTTACTAAAATTGCTTAAACAATATGTAAGAAAGATTGTACTATGATTCCCAATATCTCGAGATAAAGGCAGATTTGAGCGTTCGCGACTTCTATTTTCGCTACATGAGATTTAAAAAAAATAATTTTGGGGTTAATATTTTAGTCAGTATATATTGCCAATGATTGTACCATGAATAAAACAACTGTAGATATGGCCAATGCCATTTGTTGAGCGTGTAATCTAGTCTTGATTTCCGGTTGCTTTCAAAAGTGCTCAATATGCCAGAGTTGATAACTGTGGTAAGTAATTACTACAAGAAAATTCCGACAAGACACAGTTGGCGAGAGGGATTTTCGAATCATGTAGAAGACGAAACCTGATATATACTTGCAAAAGAATACCATTTTCCTACCATATAGAGAATAATATGTTTGGTTAATTGATTGGAAATGAAAGGTATTCTATTTTGTTGCAAGTTGAAGCAATATGTATAGACTTATTTATTGACTTATTTCACAAACAGAAAGAAAAATTTATTAGATTCAATACCGCGTGGGCTAAGATTAGATGAGAGAATATCACTTTAACCTGTCTATAATTTTTCTTACCATCAGACTAAATGCATCATTGGAATTATATGAGCGGAGTGTTTTCAATGCTTGTCCCGTAGGGAAATGCTTTTAAGTTGGCAAAATTGTGGGGCAAAACATATTCATACTTACAACTATCCCTCAGAAATTATCATTTTGCACACGTTAGCTGAAGAAGACGTGTTGATATTGTATTGAGAACCAGCATTGGGTCCTGTGATGACGTGCTTATAGAAATCGGAAGAGAAGAAACATGTGGAAATGAAAGTAACTCCCACTTTAGGGTTTATTATTCACTTGTTATAGTCTTATTAATGTGTCGTGGATAACATATCATTGCTAATGTTTGTTTAGGGTTATCATATCATTATTCAGAGTAACTATATTTAAGATAAGGAACAGAAAGATGTATGTGTGCGAATTCTATGTTTATTATTCTTTTTTATTTCAAAGTGCCAAGTACACCACAGTGTTCCTATGTGACAGCTGTAAGTAACTCATCACTAAAAGCATACTGGCGTGATGGAGGAAATGCAACGGATTTCCGAATTCATGTAGAGGAACAAAACGTAGATTTCAATATTTCGAAAAACGGCACATGTCCCAACCTTTCACAAGATTGTAGTCATACCATCACGGGACTAACTCCAGGCACAAAGTACAATATCAAAATCTTCGCCATAGCAGATGGTATAGAGAGTAACCAGTCGTGTCCTTTAATTGGAAATACAAGTAAGTACTTTTTCTGTTCATTGTCACTCTGATTGTAGAATAGGTTTTACACACGATGCTTACCTGCCAGGCTCGGAGGAGGTGGTTGGGTTGAACTCTCGTTTTGCTGACTTTATTGTATATGATTGGTGTTACAACGTCAAGATTAGGATGAATATGCACGACGATGACCACACGCAATGAAGATAGATAAATTCGACAATCAAACTTTTCAAACATATTCGAATTAAAAAATGTTTTCGTCAAAAAGCTAATGATGTAGCATGTCTTAAAGACCTTTAAAGTATAGAATGCGTTCAGGAAATATACTAGTATCAGGTATTCTATTTTGTTGCAAGATGAAACATTATTTATTGACTTATTTCACAAACAGAAAGAAAAATGTCATTAGATTCAATACCGCGTGGGTGAAGATTAGATTTGCGAATATCACTTTTCTCCAAACGAAAATAGGTGGACTTTGTTTGGGATTGACTTTAGTATTGCCACCTTAAAATGCACCACAGGGCTGCTGTGTGGAAGCACTAAGTAAAATTCGTTCTTGAAAGTCCTCTGGAAGGAGAACAATTTGGGAAAGGTAACACATTTCAAAATCCGTATAGAAGGGATGTCTTTGAATGAAACCATAACGAATGCACTTCATGTTTCTTCTCTTCCGATTTCAATAAGCACGTCATCACATGACCCAATGCTGGTTCTCAAAGCAATATCAACACGTTTTCTTCAGTACACTGTTGCAAAATGATAATTTCTGACGGATAGGTGTAAGGATGATTAAGTTTCGCTTTACAATTTTGCCAACTTAAACGTTTTCCCTACACTAAAATTACTCACAAATTTCAACTCATAAAATTCCAATGATGCAATTAGTCTGATGATAAGGAAAATTATAGACAGGTCATCGCGGAAAATGAAACATAATTATAATAGTTTTGACCCACGAAAAGTCTAATCTTGCACTGATATTTCTGGCAATTTACTAAAATTGCTTAAATAATATGTAAGAAAGATGGTACTATGATTCCCAACATCTCGAGATAAAGGCAGATTTGTGCGTCCGCAACTTCTATTTTCGCTACATGAGATTTAAAAAATATAATAATTTTGGGGTTAATATTTTACTCAGTATATATTGCCAATGATTGTACCATGAATAAAACAACTGTAGATATGGCCAATGCCATTTGTTGAGCGTGTAATCTAGTCTTGATTTCCGGTTGCTTTCAAAAGTTCTCAATATGCCAGAGTTGATAACTTGTGGTAAGTCATCACTACAAGAAAATTCCGACAAGAGACAGTTGGCGAGAGGGATTTTCGAATCATGTAGAAGACGAAACCTGATATGTACTTGCAAAAGAATACCATTTTCCTACCATATAGAGAATAATATGTTTGGTTAATTGATTGAAAATGAAAGGTATTATATTTTGTTGCAAGTTGAAGCAATATGTATAGACTTATTTATTGACTTATTTCACAAACAGAAAGAAAAATTTATTAGATTCAATACCGCGTGGGCTAAGATTAGATGAGAGAATATCACTTTAACCTGTCTATAATTTTTCTTACCATCAGACTAAATGCATCATTGGAATTATATGAGCGGTGTGTTTTCAATGCTTGTCCAATAGGGAAATGCTTTCAAGTTGGCAAAATTGTGGGGCAAAACATATTCATACTTACAACTATCCCTCAGAAATTATAATTTTGCACACGTTAGCTGAAGAATACGTGTTGATATTGTATTGAGAACCAGCATTGGATCCTGTGTTGACGTGCTTATAGAAATCGGAAGAGAAGAAACATGTGGAAATGAAAGTAACTCCCACTTTAGGGTATATTATTCACTTGTTATAGTCTTACTAATGTGTCGAGGATAACATATCATTGCTAATGTTTGTTTAGGGTTTTCCTATCATTATTCAGAGTAACTATATTTAGGATAAGGAAGAGAAAGATAGAATTTGTATGTGTGCGAATTCTATGTTTATTATTCTTATTTATTTCAAAGTGCCAAGTACACCACAGTGTTCCTATGTGACAGCTGTAAGTAACTCATCACTAAAAGCATACTGGCGTGATGGAGGAAATGCAACGGATTTCCGAATTCATGTAGAGGAACAAAACGTAGATTTCAATATTTCGAAAAACGGCACATGTCCCAACCTTTCACAAGATTGTAGTCATACCATCACGGGACTAACTCCAGGCACAAAGTACAATATCAAAATCTTCGCCCTAGCATATGGTATAGAGAGTAACCAGTCGTGTCCTTTAATTGGAAATACAAGTAAGTACTTTTTGTGTTCATTGTCACTCTGATTGTAGAATACGTTTTACCCTCGATGCTTACCTGCCAGGCTCGGAGGAGGTGGGTGGGTTGTACTTTCGTTTTGCTGACTTTATTGTATATGATTGGTGTTACAACGTCAAGATTAGGATGAATATGCACGACGATGACCACACACAATGAAGATAGATAAATTCGAAAATCAAACTTTTCAAACATATTCGAATTAAAAAATGTTTTCGTCAAAACGCTAATGATGTAGCCTGTCTTAAAGACCTTTAAAGTATAGAATGCGTTCAGGAAACATACTAGTATCAGGTATTCTATTTTGTTGCAAGATGAAACATTATTTATTGACTTATTTCACAAACAGAAAGAAAAATGTCATTAGATTCAATACCGCGTGGGTGAAGATTAGATGAGCGAATATCACTTTTCTCCAAACGAAATTTGGTGGACTTTGTTTGGCATTGACTTTCGTATTGCCACCTTGAAATACACCACAGGGCTGCTGTGTGGAAGCACAATGTAAAATTCCACCTTGAAAGTCCTCTGGAAGGAGAACAATTTGGGAAAGGTAACACATTTCAAAATCCATATGGAATGGATGTCTTTGAATGAAACCATAACTAATGCACTTCATGTTTCTTCTCTTCCGATTTCAATAAGCACGTCATCACATGACCCAATGCTGGTTCTCAATACAATATCAACAGATTTTCTTCAGCACACTGTTGCAAAATGATAATTTCTGACGGATAGGTGTAAGGATGATTAAGTTTGGCTCTACAATTTTGCCAACTTGAATGTTTTCCCTACACTAATTGTATTGACTAGTTACCACTCATAAAATTCCAATGATGCAATTAGTCTGATGATAAGGAAAATTATAGACAGGTCATCGCGGAAATTGAAACATAATTATAATAGTTTTGATCCACGAAAAGTCTAATCTTGCACTGATATCTCTGGCAATTTACTAAAATTGCTTAATAATATGTAAGAAAGATTGTACTATGATTCCCAATATCTCGAGATAAAGTCAGATTAGTGGGTCCGCGACTTCTATTTGCGCTACATGAGATTTACAAACAATAATAATTTGGGGTCTAATATTTTAGTCAGTATATATTGCCAATGATTGTACCATGAATAAAACAACTGATGATATGGCCAATGCCATTTGTTGAGCGCGCAATCTAGTCTTTATTTCCGGTTGCTTTCAAAAGTTCGCAATATGCCAGAGTTGATCATTCGTGGTAAGTCATCACTAAAAGAATTCCGACAAGAGACAGTAGGCGAGACGGATTTTCGAATCATGTAGAAGACGAAACCTGATATATACTTACAAAAGAATACCATTTTCCTACCATATAGAGAATAATATGTTTGTTTAATTGAGTGGAAATGAAAGTAACTTCCACTTTAGGTCTTATTATTCTCTAGTTAGCGTCCTACAATGTGTCGTGGATATAATATCATTGGAAATGTTTGTTTAGGATTTTCCTATCAATTTTTAGAAGAACTATACTTAGGATAATATCGAAACCAGAAAGATATAATTTGTATGTGTGCGAATTCTATATATCTTGTTTTTTTTTTCTCTCAAAGTGCCAAGTACACCACAGTGTTCCTATGTGACAGCTGTAAGTAACTCATCACTAAAAGCATACTGGCGTGATGGAGGAAACGCAACGGATTTCCGAATCTATGTAGGAGAACCAAACCCAGATGTCAATATTTCAAAAAATGACACTTGCCCCAATCTTTCGCAAGAGTGTAGTTATATCATCACAGGACTGACCCCAGGCACAAAGTACAGTATCAAAGTCTTTGCCCAAGGATATGGTATAGAGAATAACCAGTCGTGTCCTTTAATTGGAAACACAAGTAAGTTCGTCTTCATTGTCATTCTGTTTGTAGAATAGGTTCAACACACGATGCTTACCTAGCCAGGATCATGGGGTGTTAACTTTTGTTCTTGCTGACTTTATTGTATATAATTCGTTTTACAACGTCAAGATAAGGATGAATATGCACGACGATGACCTCACACAACGAAGATAGACAACTTCGACAATCAAACTTTTTCAAACATATTCGAATTTTAAAATGTTATCGTCAAAACGCTTACGATGTAGACTGTCATAAAAAACTTTAAAGTATAGAATGCGTTCAGGAAACATACTTGTATCCAGCATTCCATTTTGTTGCTTGTTGAAACAATATTTATTAACGTATTTCACAAACAGGAAGAAAAATGTTATTAGATTATATATCGCGTGGGCTAAGATTAGATGAGCGAATATCACTTTTCTTCAAACGAAAATAGGTGTATTGTGTTTGGGATAGTCTTTCTTATTGCCACTTTGAAATGCACCTCAGGGCTGCTATGTGGAAGCACACTGTAATTCGTCCTTGAAAGTCCTCTGGAAGGAGAAAAATTTTTGAGGGGCAACACATTTCAAAATCCATATAGCAGGGATGTCTTTGAATGAAACCGTAAAGAATTAACTACATGTGTTTTCTCTTCCGATTTCAATAAGCACGTGATCACATGACCCAATGCTTGTTCTCAAAGCAATATCAACACGTTTTCTTCAGCACACATGTGCAAAATGATATTTTCTGACGGATAGGTATAACTGTGAATAAGTTTCGCCCTTCAATTTTCCCAACTTCAAAGTGTTTCCCTACGGTACAAGCATTTAAAACAGGTCACTCATATAATTCCAATGATGCAATTAGTCTGATGAGTAGGAAAATTATAGGGTGGTTATCGGGGGAATTGAAACATAATTATAAAAGTTTTGATCCACATAAAATCTAATCTTGTACTGATATTGCTAGCAATTTCCTAAAATTTGTTAAATAATATGCAATAAACATTTTCCTATGATTCCTAAAATCTCGAGATAAACACAGACTTATGCGTCCGCGAATTCTATTTCTGCTGTATGTGATTTCAAAAAACAATATTTTTTGGGTTAATATTTTAGTCAGGATATATTGTCAATGATTGTACCATGAATATAAACAATTGGAGATATGGCCAATGCCATTTGTTGAGCGTTTAATCTAGTCTTGATTTCCTTTTGCTCTCAAAAGTGCGCAATATGCCAGAGTTGATAACCTGTGGTAAGTCATCACTACAAGAATGCCAACAAGAGACAGTAGGCGAGAGGGATTTTCGAATCATGTAGAAGACGAAACCTGATTATATACTTGCAAAAGAATATCATTTTCCTACCATATAGAGAATAATCTGTTTGTTTAATTGATTGGAAATGAAAGGTAATCCATTTTGTTGCAAGTTGAAGCAATATGTATAGACTTATTTATTGAATTATTTCACAAAAACAGGGATAACACATTATTAGATTCAATACCGCATGGGCTAAGATTAGATGAGAGAATATCACTTTAACCTGTCTATAATGTTCTTCTCATCTAACTAAATGCATCATTGGAATTATATGAGCGGTGTGTTTGCAATGCTTGTCCAATAGGGAAATGCTTTCAAGTTGGCAAAATTGTGGGGCAAAACATATTCATACTTATCACTATCCCTCAGAAATTATCATCTTACACACGTTAGTTGAAGAAGACGTGTTGATATTGTATTGCGAACCAGCATTGGATCCTGTGATGACGTGCTTAAAGAAATCGGAAGAGAAGAAACATGTGGAAATGAAAGTAACTCCCACTTGAAAGTTTATTATTCTCTTTGCTAATGTTTGTTTTGGGTTTTTCTATCATTATTCAGAGTAACTATATTTAGGATAAGGAACAGAAAGATAGAATTTGTATGTGTGCGAATTCTATGTAAATGTTTCTTATTTATTTCAAAGTGCCAAGTACACCACTGTGTTCCTATGTGTTTATTATTCTCTTGTTTTTGTCTTATTAGTATGTTGTGGATAAGATATCATTGCAAATGTTTGCTTAGCACAACGTAATTCCTCCTTCAAAGTCCTCTGGAAATAAAACAATTCGGGAGAGGCAACACATTTCAAAATCTTTGTAAAAGGGATGTTTTTGAATGAAACCATAACGAATGCACTGCATGTTTCTTCGCTTTTGATTTATATAAACACGCCATTACAGGACTCAATGCTGGTTCTCAATACAAGATCAGCACGTTGCCTTCAGCACACGTTTGCATAGTGATAATTTATGAGGGATAGGTGGGAGTATGAATAAGTTTGTCCCTATATTTTTGCCAACTTGGAAGCATTTCCCTACGATGCAAACATTGAAAAGACGCCGCTCATATAATTCCAATGATGCAATTAGTCTGTAGATATGGAGATTTATAGACAGGTTATCACGGAAATTGAAACATAATTATTATAATTTTGATCCACGAGAACTCCACGAAAACTCTAATCTTCCATTGATATTTCTGGCAATTTACTAAAATTGCTTGAATAATAAGTAATAAACATGTTATTATGATTCCTAAGATCCCGAGAGAAATGCAGACTAACGTTTCCACCACTTCTATTTTGGCTTAAAAAATATTTTCTGGGGTTAATATTTGAGTTAGTATATCCTGCCGATGATTGTACCATTAATGAAAACAATTGGAGATATGGCCAATGCCATTCGTTGAGTGCGTAAGCTAGTTTTGATTTTCGATTTCTGATGTTTCTGGCAATTTACTGAACTTACCTTTTTAATATGTAATAAACATGGTATTATGATTCTTAAGATCGCGAGGTAAACGCAGACTTATTTGTCCACGACGTCTATTTGAATGTATGTGGCGTCGTCGTTTACAAAGCAAATTGATCCGTTTATTACCAAAAAAGTAATATTTTGTGGGTTAATATTTTTGTCAGTATATACTGCTGATGATTGCATCGTGAATAAAAATAATTGTAATGGGACCAATATTATTCCTTGAAAGTGTATTCTAGTTTTGGGTTCCGATTCCTTTCAAACGTGCACAATACGCCATAGTTGATAACTCGAGGTAACTCATTACTACAAGAATGCTGGCAAGAGACAGTAGGTGCAATGGATGTTCGAACTCATGTGGAAGACGAAATCCACTATACATTTATAAAAGAATACCGATTTCCTACAATATGTTATAGAGAATAATCTGGACCTATATTTAAGATAAGGTACCGAAAGATAGAATTTGTATGTGCTATGTGGAAGCACAACGTAATTCCTCCTTGAAAGTTCGCTAGACAGAGAATAATTCGGGAGGTGCAACACATTTCAAAATCCATATAGAAAGGATTTCTTTGAATGAAACCATAACGAATGCACTGCATGTATCTTATTATCCGGTTTGTATAGGCACATCAAATTCTGGTTCCCAATACAACATCAGCATGTTTTCCTCAGCCCATGTGTACAAAATGATAATTTATGCGGGATAGTTTGGATGTCGGATATGTTTCACGCTATAATTTTGCGACTGATATTTATAGAAATTTGCTGAAATTGCTAAAATATTATGAAATAAAGATGGTGTTATGATTCGTAAGGTTTCGTGGTAAACGCAGACTTATATGTCCACGAGTTCTATTTTTGTTGTATATGGATTAATCGCCTGTAAAATAAATAGATCCGATTATTACAAACAAATAACATTTTGTGGGTGAATATTTTAGTCACTATATTTTGCTGATCATTCGACTATGAATAAAGACAATTGGAGATATGGCCAATGACATTCGTTGAGAGTGGAATCTAGCTCGAAATTAATATTGTTCGATTTAAGCACCAGAAACTCGCCGCTCATATGTTTCCAAAGATTCAATTAGTCTGATGATAAGGAAATTTATGTACAGGTTATAGTGGAATATGAGAGATGTTTATTATATTTTTGATCCACTAAAACTCGAATCTTCTTTGGCAATTAACTGAAATTTCTTAAAAAATATGTAATAAACATGACATTATGATTCTTAAGATCGCCGACCAGACTCATGTTTCCACTAATTCTATTTTTGCTGTATGGTACTTCATCGTCGGCAAAAAATACTGATCCCTTGATTATTATCAAAAATAATATTTTGTGCGTTCATATCCTGCTGATCATTCTACCATGAATAAAGACAATTGGAGATTTGGCCAATGCCATTGGTTGAGCGTGTAATCCAGTTTTGATTCCCGATTCCTTTTTTAAAAAGTGCTGAATACTTCAGAGTTGACAGCTATAAGCAACTTACCACTACAAGAATGCCGGCAATATACAGTCAGCGCGAAGGACTTTCGAACTCATGCTGAAGATGAAACCAGACAAACATTTATAAATCAGTACCGTATCAATAATATGTTGCCATAGTATCATCCAGGCAACGAATGCAACATTATTTTCCTACCATACGATAAAGAGAATAATCTATTCTTTTAATTGAATGGAAATGAAAGTAGATCCAATTTTAGTTTTTGTTTTTATTCACCTGTTTTTGTTTTATTAATGTGTCGTTGATAAAATATGATTTTAAATTCTTGTCTATGTTTTTCTATTATTATTGAGTAACTATATTGAAGATTATGAACATAAAGGTACTATTTCTATGCGTGCCTTCACTATTTAATTTTTCTTGTTTATTTCAAAGTGCCAAGTAAACCACAGTGTTCCTATGTGACAGCTGTAAGTAACTCATCAGTGAATGTATACTGGCGAGATGGAGGAAATACAACGGATTTCCGAATTCACGTGGGAGGAGAAAACATAGATTTTAATATTTCAAATAATAGCACATGCCTCAACCTTTCCCAAGAGTGTAGTCATATCATCACGGGATTGATTCCAGGCAGAAAATACAACATCAGCATCTTTGCCCTAGCATATGGTGTAGAGAATAACCAGTCCTGTTCTTTAATTGGGAATGCAAGTAAGTCCATCCTTCATGGTAATTGTCACTCTCATTGTAGAAAAGGTTTTACAGAAGATGTGTCCGCCCCTGACTTTATTGTGTATACATTGTTTTACAACCTCAAGTAAATTATAAATATGCAAGACGATGACTTCACACATTGAAGACAGGTACAGTCGACAATCTAAACGTTTCAAACATTTTCGCATTTAACGATGTTATCTTCAAAACTCTGATGCTGTAGCTTGTCATAAATAACTTAAAAATAGAGAATGCGTTCACAAAACATACTAGTATTTGGCATTCGATTTTGTTGCAGTTTAAAATATTATTTATTGAATGAGGTCAAAAACGGAAATAAAATTATTATTGCATTGCTGTAACGTGTGCGCTAAATTAGATGAGAGAATATCACTTTTTTCCGATCAAAATAGGTATAATGATTTTTGGACGGTTTTTTTCATTTACACGTTGAAATGCACCACATAGCTCCCACGTGGAAGGACAAAGTAATTCGTCCTTTAAAATCCTCCGGAAGGAGAACAATTCGGGAGGTGCAACAAATTCCAAGATCCATATAGAAGGGATGTCTTTAAATGAAATCATAACGAATGCACTTAATGTTTCTTCTCTTTCGATTTCTATTGGCACGTTATCACATAACTAGGAGTAGAAATAAGGTTGACAGTATAATTTTACTTACCTCAAACTATCTTGGCACGATACAAATGTAGGACAATTTATGTTAAGGTTATCGCGGAAATTGAAGTACATTAATAAGATCTGCGATCGAGAAAAACTCTAATCTTCCACTGTTATGTCTCTAAATTTACTGAAATTACTTTAAAGAATATATGATAAACATGCTGTTATGATTCTTGAGATCACGAGGTGAACGCAGACTTATGTTTTCACGACTTCTATTTTGCTGTAGATAGCTTCTTCAATGCAAACAGATTCATCCGTAATTTCTCGTAATGATTGGAAAAGTACCTCGGAATTACTATGGTAGGCCTCGTTGCATAAATATGTACCTTGCTTACCCAAGACGTCATGTCGCACCTCACACACCATCGTTGCATTCATTGTAGCGTCGTGTTTGAGATGACATTCTTCGCTGAAATATTCCCAAATAACTATTTGCAAGCCTAAACTTACAAAAAGTTTTCTTTAACTGGACTTATGCAAATTATGCCATAAAAGTGTCATGGTGCTTTTGAGGTGGTTCTGCTTTGCTTTGAGTACATCAGCTTGTGGTTGATTTTTCTCCAATATTTCGGAATTTTCCCCATTTTTACGCATCGAAGAATTCCAGATGTTGCTTTTAGTGGAAAAGCTACGACTGAACAAACGTGGTCATCAGGGTTAGAGATGAACATTCACAATACACAAGTATACAGGTGTCGACAGACATGCAGGCAAGTGTACAATAAAACACGCAGGTGTTATGGAATACACAAACTTACAGCAAAAATGTCTACGAACAATCATGCATTATGTTCAATACCCACTCACACATTCCATTATTATGTCAGGATATAATGTTAATATTCCATACTTTGATAAAGGTCCAGATTTTAATATATCATCCCAGCTGGTCAAGAATGTAATGAAGTAATGGAATGTTATTACACATTGACTGGGATAGAGAATTCCAAACGGCAGTTGCTTATACAGGAAGAGTTTTTGAAATAATACTCGACCTCAAAATGTGGGTTAGCAGTCGATCTACGAATAGACTTAGTATTTCATTTTCTTACTTAAGTTAGGTCGAATATATGATATGAAGAAAGGTTGTTTAGAGGCATATGTCATGGTTGCTTTAAAATAATGTACGTTATTGTGTTGTAGAGGGAGTCAAAATAGGAAGTTTCAGTAGTATTCGTGCTGCCTTTTTCAGGAGTTTGTCAAATGTGAACAGATTCTATTTTGATATTTACTCATATGATTCAGTTCTATTTTATCAGTGGCAAATATATATTTTTTTAAAAATGGGCAGATGAGGAGGTATAAATTTATACAGCGATTTTATTGGAGTTATTTTTTCACTACCATTGCATATATTGACAGAAACAAACATCTGTGGTCACGGCAGTTGATTTGCATCTGCAGGAAGCACAATGTGAAGGATTTGGCTATTAGTCATCTCCGCTCCCACACTCGAATTTGTTCTAGATAAGAATTTCCTTGCACAAGGAAAGTTAACCAAATGAAATATTGACATCAATTTGAATTTTATGTTCAATGGAGTTGATTCACCAGATGTGTGTAAAAACAGAGTCGTCAGCCATGGGATCAATTTCAGAGTACCCTAGATACAAAATAAAACCATTGATAAACAGTAGAAAAAGGCGTTATAATCCGAATTAAATTTGATGTTAATTACTTATTATCATCCAAGGTATAAATCTGGGCTTGACACGTGTACAATTAAGGTTGACTCAACTTCATGGCCTGATTTGTCAATGGTGAAAGTTTTGCTACATTATTGGAAATGTCATGGAACGGCTAAAATTGTGAATTAAAGTAAATAAATAATTGCACTCGAAGCACAAGAAAAACCACAGATAAAAGAAATACTGTAAGACCTTGTGTAATACAAACTAATTGACAAGGTACTAGAAGAGCAACAGTTTTAGGAATCCATAAAGATGAATAAAACAGGGTATCGAATAAATCAAAAATATGCCCCATGAGGCCATGTCATTATGAAACTGAATCCAGTCACTAGATTCAATATCAAGGATTTGACCCTTGCATATTGCATGGAGAATACCAAGTCGTGTCGGTTTGGTAGTCATGCTGAAAAGTAATTTTTATTGTAAATTAAAGTATTTATAAGCAAATCGCATACGAACACAGATCAGAAACTTGACGCCCACAACAACAATGTGGAAGATATCCCGTTTATGTCAGCTATAATGTATTGTCAAATTCAAATGTACACGTATTTCTATAGCAGAATGGTAAATAAGCAAATATACACAAAGGAGACTTTTAAGTGCTATACTATATATAAAGTATGGCATATAATTAACGTTTCGTCGTTAATTATATAAAGGAATGACAATCTTTATGACGATACTTGTTACCTTAGTTTATCGTTAGATTAGATCTAAACAGTTGCAGTTGTGACTTTGTTTTCCTTTTGAATAATGAAACTTAAAAATATTTATACAGTTACATCGTACACTTCAACAAATTCAAATTCCAACATTCTGAATTTCATAACTATTGCGCCAGAGATACGACAAGATTTCCGGACTACATACCCAATCTTGTTGTTGTGCATTTAATATAGAACGAAATAATTTAAAATTGCCATATCATAAATAATGGCACATAGCTAGAGTGTGTTAGATTAAACAATATTTAGAGAGGTGATACAAATATTTTAGGAGTTTAGCACGGAATCAACAATCTCGACATCAATAAATAACGTGTACTTGTTTACAATCTTAGATCGGATAGACGTGTGGTCAAGACATATTGTGCTACAAAATAACATACAAGAGAATAACAATGTTTTTGGTATTTGTATTTGAAATATCAATAAGATCCCATGCAATGGTCTAAAAAAGATACAGATGTACTGATTACAATTAATAACGATAACATCGAGATACGAATCATCGATTCTGTTAGCAAGATTGATGCAGTAGGGTATAAGGAAGAAACAAAGGATGTACTTGACGAGGGTTTTATATACAGTCGATATATATATGGCTAATTTTACAGTAGAACACTAAAAAATCTAGTAAATTGTACCAGATCTGTCTACTAGGATTCGACAAAAGCAGAGATAAAAATTTTGAAAAACAAAATTCGATTTAAAACATAACACGGTGACTCAGTTTATAAATTAGCTGCTTCTGAACCAACCTTAGGAATGGCAATACGTGACATAAATCTCATATAATTTATACGTTTGATAACATTCAGAACACATTGTAAATTGCTGAAAATTAAAGTTCCCACTATATATGTATGTATCTATATCTATCTATCTATCTATGGATATCATGTTAGGTGGAAAGTATTCTCGAAATGTTTTTATATAGTTTTAATTAGCTGGCAAAGAATAGTATTTTAGACATACTTATTATCAGAACAACATTTCCATACAGAAGGGTCTATAATAGTCGTGTGGCTGACCAAATACATCTTGACAGTAATAGAGGTCTTCTCAAAATACGCCTGCTCTGAGAGAGAGAGAGAGAGAGAGAGAGAGAGAGAGAGAGAGAGAGAAATGGGGGGGGGAGGGATGACATGCATGATGTACTGAGAGAAATCTTAGAATATTGAAATCTTGAAAATATACAATTTGATGCGTGGAAAGAGGTTTACAATAAAAAGGTTATAAATTTATTCGAAAAGGAAAACTTTTCAACTTACTTAGGTAAATGATTATCTGTGGTGGACAGTTTGAATTGAACTCTTACGACATAATATATAAATATTTCACTTAAAATTAAGCCACAAGATGGGTTACGTTTTACCGAAGCTTTATTTATGAATACAAAAACACCAATTACAAATCAAAATGCATGTCTCCCGCTGAAGTGAGAAAGAAAGAAAACAGATCATCAGGATGGATCAATCTATTAGGTTATTTGACAACTGATCGAGTTGGAACTCCTAAATTCAAAATTCATTAAACAATCAGAATTTCAATATCAAACAATATTGGCAAAGGGCTACTTTCCGAATTTTACCGAGGAAATATTCAAAACCAGGCATGTAATATCATGTGATTCGGTTGTTTAGAAAGTTAAAGACTTAAAGGGAGAAGATATACAGGACATGTTATAGCATAGTTATCTCTATACGACAAACAAAATGCAATACACAGAGTTTGAGAGATTTTGAAGTCCATATGAATTAATGGCAAAAGGTATGTACTTATGAAATTTAACTGATATGATAAATTCATTTAACATTTGGGAGCCAGTATAAACATTACTCCGTTAAAATAACGGAGAGCTTTGGAGACAACGAAAGTACTTTATATAGATAGCAGTATCAAGGATAAAGAACACTTTTGAGTGTTTGAAAGATGTTGCATTTTTCCCTTGTGACTGATGTACGAAAAACATGGAAAACAAAACTACAAACAAAAACCATGCAATTGGCGTGAATTTGTATCGGTCACAAAACCAGATAGAGAAAACAAAGTTTATCCAAAAAACATCACAGTCAAACACCAAAATAGTATGCATGAAAAAGTGGTAAGGCGACTACATTGTAGGCATGAAAAAAAAATCCACTCTTTTCCATAGGATTAATCAAAAGAGAAAAACAAAAATAATGAAATAGTCATCGGTTCAGCTTTGTGTTAGAATTCATTTACCCTTCAATAATAATAATGAGAATAAGAATTTTACAAAATTAGGAATTACAACAACGTCTTTTTGGACTAAAAATTTCATATAAGAAGCCGTACTTAATTTCAACAACTGCTTGTTTTAGTACGTAAACGTGTTGCAATTAATGTTTATCTTGATTATTGTGAAAAAATGTTAAAGTGATGATGGAAATCTGGAGGTGTTTGCTACTTTGTACGCATTACTCTCGCAGTAGAAGGTCAAAATAGTTCATGAGTGAGGTAGGATAGGGCTATCCCGCACTAGTATTCCACACTGAAAAACACGATTATACAGATATAGGAATGTGATAAATAACCTTCCAACAATTTTCTTGATCTTCACGGATAAATATTGTTCGTTTTGAATTTTATCAAGCATTTCATCTACATCATTTTCCAATTGTTGTATAATTAATTATTTTATAAACTGTGGATCTGAAGGACTAAAATTTAGAATTTTTATTTCCTCAGGTTTCTTCGTGTTATAAAGTATATTTATTATATCCTGGAATGTATCCGTTATAGTAGAAATGGGAACTGAAGGTGTCACGTTGTCCGTCATACTGGTCACGAAAATTCCTGGTAACGTGTATCTTTTCTAAATCCACAGTTTTTAATTATTTCATAAACTGTTATCCTCTAGCTATATCTATCTGCTAAAAGTCTTGTTTCCCCATTTTGTTTAATCTGTAAATGAGATACAGTACTGTACCTTTCTCTGAA
Organism: Margaritifera margaritifera; assembly: GCA_029931535.1. Classification (NCBI taxonomy): domain Eukaryota; kingdom Metazoa; phylum Mollusca; class Bivalvia; order Unionida; family Margaritiferidae; genus Margaritifera; species Margaritifera margaritifera. The sequence continues at coordinate 496,301 of JAQPZY010000966.1, forward strand.
CATGATGTACACATTACCTTGCTACCTCTCTACATACCGCTGGCATATTTGAATACAAAGTCCTCGTCTGCATTATAACCACAATTTCATTTTGTTTTGACAGTACTGTTCTGGTCTTGAATCATCACCATAACCACTACCAAGACTTACTGTATCATATTCTGTTTGGATTTGTGCACCTAACATGTCATCATCAGCGTAATCAGGAGTTTCAAATTTATTTATTTCACAATCTTCACCACCTTCAGCCATTTATTTCGGTTATTTAAAAGGTGAAGAAAAATGATCAAGACACAGTTAGGGGAAAAACTTGGATATTGTTATGATAAAAATAGTAATTACGAGGTATCAAAAAAGCTGAATAACTCCATTACTACAGAAATCGAAGAGTACAAACATGAATTGAATATTACTATTGGCAATGAAACATACATAGTAATAACCAGTAAAAATTTGACTGAAAATGAATGGGAAAAAATAGACGAGAAACAAATTATTAAGGCGTATGAAATCTTTGGAAATGCTAGACTTGCTAACATTTCCAAATCGATGTCAGATGTCGTAAAATTTACACTGTGACATCAATAACTCGCAAATATTTTCTAATTGACCAGTTGAGTACTTTACAAAATGAAATACATGACATCAGACGGAATTCTTTTGATCTTGTATCATTCAAGCTAGGTTTATCTCTATCTGCATCGAGTGCTAGTTTGATTACTTTCAAACATATATGCTATAGAAGGCCAACTGAAAAGTTCGAATCTGAAAATACTGAAGAAAATAAAATCCTTGATAAGTTAAACGTGTGCTGCTTACATTGTTGTTGATGCATGTGTGCCTTTAACAACATTTGCTACGATAGTTATCATTAAAGTAGTTTATATTTATTAGGTAAGAAAGTCTAACAATGAAAATGGATTAGATGATATTGCTCAAGGTTTCTTCAGTGATGAAGTTAGCCATCCTGACTAATTCAACTTTATTATGCTCTTCGATCTCTTTCCTCGAAGGCGTTTTATTTTGTTTTGACATAATTTTACTGCCTATCATATATGTAGTGTTTACCTAATGAAAAAGTATCCTTTGTTTTTCAAGATCGGATAGATCAAATGATGAACATGGAATAACATGGTCAGTAAGACAACCAAGGTCACACCTTCAGGTTTTGTAACGTTTAACCATCTACAATACAAATTAATTCATGGAACACAAAGTATGTTCATTGGTGCGCCTGATTAAATATGTTGCTTCAATGCCTTTGACATTCCACTTAATTATTAATTAGCAGGCAATATTCGTCACTGTGGTAACTGTGCCTCGTGTATTTATTCATGCGCTCTCTGTTTTCATTCATCCATCTTTGTATTCTCCGTTTTCATAATACATTTTTCTACAGTGTTCTTTCTGGCAAGTAAATAACCGCAAGTTCCATACAAGGTATAGATTTCTTTCTCTTGGTCACATTTTGAACATGTCTTAAAATCCTTCTTGTTTTCTTACTCAATTATATTTCAAATTATTTTTCACTGCTTGAAAATAATATTGTAAGTCATCTTGAAATGAACATTGGTTCAGATTCAGATTTATTTTTATCTATCTTACAAACTTCCTTGTACATTAATCGGAAGGTGAACAAGACAAAAGGCAAGATGAATCTTAGGGTAGCAAAGAAACTGAAAAGGTCACTGCACAAAAGCAAACTGAACCACTCTGGAACACATTCACATGAATTAAAAGATCTGAACATTTTATGAAGGAACAGGAAGAATCCAATATGTTTTGCACTGTTCAAAGAACATCACACGATGATGAAATCACACTAAGTGAAAGAAATGAAACAATATCAAACAGCATAATCTATTATTTGATCAAAGCAAAAAGATATTTATTCATAAAGTCCTTAACATCCAACTGTAAAAGAATCTAAAATTAACAACAGACAATTAAACAAAGGACAACAACAACATCCGACCATGTCAGTATCATAAAATCATTAACATTAATGCTTTAGCAGATCTAAAGTCATCGTTTTTGTTTGCTAGCTTTGATAGATAATACACAGAACAGCCTTTACATACGGACAAATGTCAACTGAAACAAAAAATCAAAACAAAACATTAATTATATTGGTCATTGAGCACATAAACCTGTTGTCACAGTTACATACAACATGTCAGCATGCTTTTATAGAAGCTTTTTAATATATGAATAGGTCCACATTCAACAATGGACGTCACATAAATGGTAAGCTAAAAGTATTCCCTTTTCACTAATTCACTTCACAATCGCATCCCATGAACTTTAACATTACAAAATGTTAACTCCCTACGAACAAATGTAGAATCAAATATTAATGCTAAATTCTTTAGTAAAAGTTTAAGTATATGCTCCAGTGATCTAATGTTTTTCAGACAATCAAAAAGAAAATATTGAGCGAAACCCAAAACACTATCAACACACTTTACTACGCAATATTAATTTCTTCATTTACTGCTGCATACTTATCACAGTGCCAGTTTGCAATCTGCAACTTGACAGCACATAGACGTTACCTAATAAAATTGTTAACACTTTCGTCACAAATGTAAAATAATAAATAATGCTAAGTCAATTTGTGCTAAAAGGACAATTAGATATGCTTGGCAAACGTTTTGGATAATAAATACCTACTTGTCTAGCAAAACGGAACACATTATCAACACAATTTGCCATGTATGATTGCTTACGGGATTCCTTTGAAAAAAACTATTAATGTTTACAATGGATATTGAAGTAGTTTTAAATCATTCCAGTTTATTTTAGCCACTTCGACTACCTGATAGAAAATGACAAAACATAAACTGTCACTCTATAAATAGCGTATGTAAACGAGTAAAAAGGCGTTACATTCGCTGCCGTTGGCACAGTGTCCATCCAGGACAACAAAGCATCCACGTGTGCAAAACGTTGGAGAGATAATAGGTATTTAATAATGAAGATCGGACATTGTAAAGGTATGATAAAGAAACACATAATAGCATACACATTTTTGAATTGGTTAGAATCAGGTATGGAAACAGTTACAGTTGCCATATTTGTTTTTAAATCTGGAATGTGTTTATCAGGAATAGATACTTGTATAGGAATTATTTCAAAATATTTGAATGACAAGATAATTCCTTAAAACGTTTTAAAACATGATGAAAAATAATTGCATCTGCCTTCACTAAGTTGAACAGTATGGCACGATAAGCAAAGCGATCAGTAGAAACGAAATGAACCATCTAAAGTTTATATGGATCATCAACATATACAAGGATAATTCGAGGAATTTTACAACAAATTACATGCTGGTGTTGAGTAATCTAAAACAGATACAAAAGAATATGATGATAGAGAACTGGTTAACATTTCGCTGTGATGTCAGGTAGTACTCACGAAATAGACAAAAGGTTGAAAGGAATGGGATACAGATTTAACTGATTTGGAGCAAAGGTCCTGCAACAAAAGCAGATGGATTTAACATTGAAGTAGATGGGAGTACTCTAGGATTTCGTGGTAGAATTTATGATGTTAAACCGAAATAAGCGCAAACATGGAGACATTCAAAACTGACAGGAACTCGGAATTAGACATAACGAGTATTGCTTTGGGCGTTAGAATGAATGGATTAAAACAATCGATAAAAACAAAAAGTAGTTTAATGAAAAGTAATTCCAGGTTGACATATTGCTTTACGATTTTCGTATTAACAATAATACTATTACAGTTATTAATCTGGGAACAGATAGTACTATATAAATAATTATAAAAACGTTTTTGTACCTTTCAGTTCTGGAAACTCAAATGTACCGTATTAACTTAACTGACATGTAGGGATTGTTTTGCTGAATGTAAAAATATGGAGAATTAAAGCAATATGAAATTCAAAAAATAACTCAGGCTTATGCACATTTTATGCGTCAGTTTGAATATTGAACCCTTGAAGATTTTGTGATAAATTTAAGATTAATTTTAAGATTGAATTAATAGAGAACAACCGATGTTTTGCTTCCTCGGTAGACGTTAAAAAAGAACTGATCGTAGGCGATGATCTTTATAGTGTGAAAGAATAGCGTACATATTAGCTAGAAGATAACAATATTTCAATAATTGGATTAAAAACACGTATCACCTATTCAGACAAAATGTAAATAAAAACAGGCTGCAGTATCAAAATGTGTTACTCATAAATACAGCACAATATATGACTACAGCAGATTTGGGGGCAGCAACTAAAGGTCTAGCATTGGCAGGAAGCAACTATCTTTTCAAGTTATGTATCCTCGTGAGGCTGACGAAAAGATTGGAAACTAAGTAATGAAACGGTACTAGAAAAAAAGACTGCAGATAAAACAGCTCAAATGCAGTTGACTATTTGACTTAACGATTGAGAGAACATGGTATGTTGCCTCAAAATTAATACAATCTGAATGATGTTTACTTCTGTACATTTCTACTCATGGCGCTGATGGTAGACATCGTTTAAACGAGCCCAATGGTAAGGTACTATTTGGAAAACAAAGGCAACCTAAATTAAATAATTTCTTCCAACATTCTGATGATGAAGTTAAACATAAATACATATTCATTGCACTTGTGATGGGTATGAGTTGGTATCTTGCTTACAAGTTTTTTTCATTGTACCCAGCTCGATCGCGCCTTCAGCAACGAAAGGATGTGACGATTTTGAAGCATATGAATAGACGATACGAACTGTAAATAAATAACTCCTCATAAGCATGACAATATGCTACAGAGAGGTAAATAATTCAGTCCAACACATCATTGCATCACGTCATATACCCCTAGCAAATATTGCCGATAACAATTCTAAAGCTAACTACAAATATATTGATTGTACCAGTAATTTCTTCGTGTCCTTCGATTTGAAGCTGAAAGCAGATGTTCACAGTACAGTTGTGAACACTTTGGGTAGAATGCTTGTGAAATACATCACGGTAACATACAAAAGCGATGATCTCTTCAAATCAAATGGCTACAACATTTTCATAACATATACAGATTTTTCGTTACTTATTTATGTTAGAACAAACAGGACTGAAGAAGGTATAATAAGTGAAAAATTGAGAAAGTTGAGATCTGAGGCAGGAAATGCGCAAAATGTTGCCACACAAGCGGTACAGTGGTAAATGGATAGTAGTTTAGAATACCACTTGACTTCCAGATTTCAACAGACCATTGTCAGTTGTATTGCTGTGCTCTTCCTCCGGATTTCAAATTTATCATTACATTTGAAAAAGTAGCTGAATTGATAGAAGGCAGAAAACAAAACTACGAACTGGAAAGCGTTACTCTACAATACGATACGATTACCTCCGAATCAATTGCGAAACCGGTTAGTGATAGGTACGGAAATGGAGTTCCTTGCTTTCGTGGTTACATCATTATGGAGATAATCATCGATATAACAGCCAATACAACTTTAAGGAATCTCGCACTTAATTCTCCGGGATGATTTTAAAGGATGCTGTGATATTGTGCAACAAGAGCAGAGAAAGTGATTCTGAAATGTTTGACAGCTCAGCATTATAACAAATCCCAGTTTCAAATTGAGACAACAGTTTACAGAAGGCACCAAGTATTTCTTTGTTGTACAACAAAAGCACACAGAAATTAGTAACATAAGTGTTAAAAAGTTTTACATTAGCAATCATTGCATCTGGCGTGATTTGAGAAGTACGCACGATAACAAATTTCATGGTAGCGGTCTTAAATTAGCCAAAGTACAACAAGACATTCACTTTCAAATCAATTCACAAGAGAATGTAGATACGCACACAATGTATATTTATTTTGTCCGATGCGCAGGTTAACATACAATACAATCATCTAAAACCAATGATGTCTTATACATCAGTAAATAACATAGTTTTTACTAAGGATAAATTGTTTGAAAGAACCTAATAACATGCTAATTTGTGGAGTGATTAATTCTGGGAAAACATAATTTTCAATAAATCTGATAGAGACTGAATATAAAGACTTTTTCAATAACGTCGTTATCATCTGTCCAACTTTTCTGTATGTACAAGAAAACTTACGATAGAAAATGGCTAATCAAAGATGAATAGGTGCTCGTGATAGATCCTGAAGATAAACAACAGAACCACTTTGAGTTACTGGTTGATACCTACGATAGTACTCATACTTTGTTTCTAAGTGATGTTTGTGTGAATTTTGGTATCGTAAAAAAGAGAGCAACTAACCTAACTAGACTAGCTTTTAGTGGTAGAGACTTTGACATATCATTATGATTAATAACACAAAAATATAACGCAATTTCTCGTGACTACCGTGAGAAAAGTATGCATCTTATTTTACAGTCAAGACAAAGATGCTACTTAATACCAGATGAAATGAAAGGAAAAATTGTATATAGTTTGAAACAGAACGAAATAAAAAACATTTCCATGATATTTAAGCTCCCTTTTCAATATAAGGTACTTGTGCCATAGGTACTCACTACCTACGACATGCTGATGTGTCAGTAAGGTAATGTGTTTATGTTGCCAACCAGAAAACATTTGTCATTATACATAGGTAACTGTACTTTGTTCATTTTGATGCTATAAATCTCGTGATTCAATGATCTAAGTAAATTCATTTCCTGGTAATTTTCCTTGTTTTTAAATAAGCAATCTTTACACATACAAAATTTCAAACTTCTTTGAATCACACATTTTCTATTCTTTTAATGTTTTTCTTTTCAGCATTGTCCGTCTTGAATGAATCGAGTTTTGATCTTAACTCACACAATTCTTTAATTGGTGTGCCGGTTAGTTCGTCTTTGAAAACGCCTGTTTTCAAGTGTGCACAATAGTTTTGGTACATTTGTTTTTGTACCCATGTAATCAACATTTCTTTTACAAGGGAGATAAATCATTTTCACCTGGAATTAAGTTCTCTTGAGTTGGAGGGTGCTCCTTAAAATGATAACGGAAACGCAATGAAATCTCCAAATCAACTTCTAGTATCACTATTATCAGGTATTTCAAACAGATTTCGTTCTTGCCTTCTAATTTGCTCATCATTTACCTGCATGTAATGGCTTATCCAGCACGAAATGCGTGGTATATAGGTACATAATATATGATTTTGGTTGCATCTCATAACACTCTCCGTCATTTTTAAAGGCGGGGGTATAGAATAATCCTCTTGTCCATCCGTCTGTCTTTCCGTCCGACAGACACTCTCGTTAACACAACTTGTCCCGCATTATTTAATGGATTGTCATGCAAATTAGAAAGAAGTATGGTCATCACCAAAGTATGCACATTGCGACAAACCACTTTGTTCCCCCAAGTTTTGTTAGAATGTTTTCCTCTTGTTGCAGCGTAGTACACAATTTCCTTACCGCAACTAGTCCCTAAATTTGTGATCGATTGCCTTGAAACTTGATTTAAATGTTATGTTTATCATCTGAAGATGCGAATTGCGATCCATCAATTCGCTCTTCAATTTTTGTTAGAGTTATTGCCCCTTCTGTCTTGTAGCTTAATGCAGTGTATGACTCAATCTCATTAGTGCAACTAGTGCCACAATTTTGGTGCATTACTATGAAACGTGGTCAATATGATGATAATCACCAGAAGTTGCGCATACAGTCAAATCACTATGTTCGCGCAATTTTTGTAAGAATTACTTCCCATTTTGACTGTGAACATTAGGTGGAGTATGACATAATCTTGTGAACGCAACTAGTATCACAGTTTTAAATAGACCGTCTTGAAACTTTGTCCATGCTATCATCATCATTTGAAGATGCGCATATTGACAAATCATTTTGCGCTCACAATTTATGTTAGAGTTATTGCCCGTAATGTCCCGCAGCTGAATACAGTTTAAGACAGAATGTACTGTTGTGAACGCAACATGTCTGACATTTTTTGATGGATCGCTGTGAAACTTTGTACATATTATAGTCATCATCCAAAGACGCACGTATTAATAAATGTTTGTGCTCCCGCGATTGTTGTAAGAATTATTTCCCCTTTTGATTTACCACTGGATGCAATATATGACATAAGTTTGTGAATGCAGCTATTCTTGCAATGTATATCTATCATAGTCATTCCGCCACGAATCCACTTTCAAACATCAAAAGCATGTTATAATCTTTCAAAAGTTCAAATTCTACACCCGATATCTTTGAACTCGTATCATGAGCTATTCCTGATGCTCTGGCTCATACAGACATTCCTAAATTCTTCAAAAATGTCACACAACATTATTATTGTTTTTCACTTAACAGTTGTGTAGATCACCGAGCGCTGTGAGGCTAAATTGTTACATTGCATCTTTAGTATATTAGTAGTTGTCATAAGATAATTTAGAGCCTAAGAGTGACGAATAATTTATGTCTATAGGAGATAGCGCTGTTTCTTCGAATCTTTCAAAGTATTTATAGGGATAGATGTCTTTTCTCAGGAATATAGTTTGCAATTTTGAAAGGTTTCATTGTCTCAGTACATTTTGTGTCGTCTAAATTCTTTGCCACGTGCTCAAGGGCTTGGTCCATGAATCTGCAGTTATCAAATAACCTAATCTTTCTTTTTATTGGATTTTGTTTTCCATCTTTTAATATCTAGTCAAGCAAACAGACTTCACTGAATGCAATACATTTCTCGTCGTTATTCGGTATGAATTTTACTTCAACTCTTGGGTCTTGTTTTAACAGCTACACGATGTACATGTGTGCGAATCGTAGTATAAAATATTATGAATGAAGAGAGGAATGAATTTCTGATGTGAAATTCAAATTGCACTTTTTATGTTCAGGCCCTTTATATAGCCCGGTCAAGTGGTCATGATCTGGCACCTTGTCTCTGCAATTCTCTTTATTACAGATATGGTATGTATTTCTTGAATCAAAATGCATTTCATCATATTGTGTAAATTTCATTGGCTTTACATATTTTAATTTCTCGTAGAACCGTTTTACAATCCTATCCAACCAATTATAAAACACATGAATGTCTGTAACATGTATGAATTAACATGAGCTACACACAAATCCATCATGGAACGTGTTTAGACATTTGCACTGCTCAACTTTACTGTTGTTCTCTGGAACTCCTTGCTTTTGGCAATGAGTCTCTGACGTTCAGGACAAATTACTGTTTTTAGATTTGTGGTACGATGACACTTTCAAAACCACAATAAATAACATACGTAACTTATTTAACTTTTGTAATAAAGTTTTGCACAATGTCCAGCTCAGTATATATAGTTCCTTTTTCCCGGGTAGTTATATTGAAACTTAACCACTTTTTACTCTCTATTGGGAGGCCACATGTTATAGAGAAGATCTTTATGTACGCTCTGGATAGATATTTGTGCTACATTTTGCGTACGCTAGATCATATGTTACGCTTCTTGTATGTTAGCCATACGATTAGTTTTATTTCGTTGTTTACATGTCTTTTTGCGTGCACAAGCTCATGTGTCAAGCTTTTGTACGTTAGCCATACATACATTTTTTTTACATGTTCTACGTTCGCTACATCACGTGTCACGATTCTCGTACGCTAGTTGTGCATTCATTTTGTTTCATTTATTTATTCATTTGAAGCTATTTTTTTCGATTGCGAGGTATATATTTGATCTACTTTTTAGTGGGTGACTTTAGATACTGAAGAGTTTCTAACTTTATATAGGCTATTATTTCTCAGAAACCAGGACTCGAATTGCAAACGTCTCATAATGGAACCATCATACTGATTGAGAATGAGCTATCACACTTACTAACACTACAATTGTCACACTATAATAACACAGAAAGCGACATTATATGGTTTTCGATTCATTGAGTTTTCATTATCAATGGAATGTCCATCTTTAAGTGTTTTAGTATCAATGCATTTAGTATGAGTAGAGTTAGGTTATACGGGATTAAATAATCTTGACTGGGTATTTATTGAAGTATAAATTTTTACCTAATTACTCTCAAAGTGAATAAAGTCCGAAGGACGTTATGTTGACTGTGTCCGTGATTAGGTACAAATGTAAGCTTTGATAAATACCCAACCGTGATCATTTAATCCTTATAATTCCAATTTACCTTCCTTCGGTCGTCAAATCAGCGGATATCATCAACAAAACAGTCGATTTTTAGGTAGTTTTTTTATTTCATTAGCTTCTTCACACTGCGCCAGAATAGCTAGTCCCATCGCCACTAGCCAAGGGTCGTTGATCCACATCGTTTATCGTCGCTGTGGAACTTATTGTATCTACTATTCTTTTGCAAACGAAGATGAACTAGCCCGTACAAAATCACAAGACGAAAGTCAATGAGGGTCACAATGATTATTTATTGAGCAAATATATTTGATGTGCTGAGCATTCATTGTTTTTGCTTTCTATGGAGATCGATCTTTCCTCCCCTCAAAAGTGGCATAAAGTTTTAGTGAGATCAGCTACTCTTACGTAATATGACCATGACCCTATATAACAGCTTATTGGAAACACGACATCAAGCAAAAGGTACATTTGCTCTAAAAACCTGCCATATTCTTTGTTTGGCAACAGTGGTGAGTGTCAGAGATTTTATCTGCTGTTGCCATGTTTGATCTTGAGTCACAGTGTGTGTTTGTGTGCGTGTGTGTGTGTGTGTGTGTGTGTTGGGGGACGAGGTTACTGTTATTGTGATGTTGTAAGAAGTTTATACAGGCAAAGCTTGACAGAAAAGGACTGGAAACCTATTGGGAACCGAAACTATGCTCCAGAATTTACTAATTTCTATTGATGTGTAAACAAACCCAGATCAGTATCACATGACCGTTTACAGCAATCACATGGCAGAAAATTGACGTGAATAAATATCACCAATATTACCAATAATTCCAGTTTATAATGTTTTACACTCTTTCAGTGGCGTTTTATATTTGTAACAGTGTCAAATGCACTCCAGTTCGCCCAATATTGTAGTCATATCATCACAGTACTAAATCCTTGTTTCCAATATTTTTGGCTTCGTCCAAGGTGTTGAAAACGTCATGTATATCGCTTTGTACTTTGGACATCAAGTTACTTCGTAATAGATTTTAAGTTATAACAATATTTTTGTGCGATGTAAGCAATATACATTTACAGTTATCATATTAAATTTATAAAAGTGTACCATCTCTTTACATTGTGTGTAGATTTAACGGTTCTGCTTTCCCCGTGATAGTAGTAGGAAGTCAATACCACAGAGAGCATGGCCACAACAGAAGCAAGTGGTAATGGCGTTGCGGGGGGGGGGAGCTCTATTTCTTATGTAAATGACAAGGGATGCACCTAGGCTGGATGGTGTTCTCTAACTCAGTCGTGTTCAGGCGTCGATGTCAAAAGTATCAAAACAGTTTTTATACACTTAGTCATTCGATCAAAACTCTTGTCTTCTCCTGTAGAGAGTACGAGCTGAAGATAATAATGTTCGTTTTGAAAAGTCTGAAAAAGCCATCTTCAAAAATTGTTTAGTTGGTCGAAATCCTTTTGTATTACTAAGAGTCTGAACAAAATGTTAACATAAAAATGTATAGTCAAGCTTGTTGATTGAATCATAGTCTGTTCATTAGGTTATATGTGGCTTTAATTTATTTTACTGATCAGTCGTGTGGTAATAATTGGGTGGATTCCCCCGAAATCTGTCGGGAGATTATATTAACCTCATCCCTCATCACGCTCTCAAATGATACTTTGTTAAGTAACCTAATCTACATATTAAAATAATATATACCTTTTGTTTTGAAGATTACCTTTCAAAGTGTTTTGTAATTGCTTTCTTAAGGTAATTTTTTGTTGTTTTGTTTCATTTTCTGGTAAAACATGCATTCAGATGACGAATAAACAATGCACAGTCTCATAGAAACCTTTATCTGTATATCCAACTGCACAATTCACCTCAATCTAAGATACTGCTCACTGACAAATACCTCAGTTAAGTATTTTGATTATTTTTTCTTCCCTTTCTCTCTACCTAGGCAATTTAACGGAAAGTGTACAATAAATTAATCACTGTTGGGAAAATGTTTGAACAAAAATGTTAACAAAGACACCTCTGTATGTCATAGTACTTCAACTGATTCAATGCGAACATATTAAAGTTTTCACATGCAACGCAGTGATTAAAATATACCTTCATTACCACTAAGATGTACACGAAGTATGTTTATGAGGGTCAGGTTTCATATCCATCATTCTTTAGCCTGTCCTGGTATATCCAGCATTATTCAACTAACTTAAACTAATTGTATTTCCTGCGATGAAAATGGCTTCAATTTGTATCAGATTATTGTGATCAAAGACATGTGCCATATAGGTTACACATGTTTGAATAAATGACTGCTGTATGCTATGAACATAATTTTACAGTACCTTCGAAGCCCATAGAGTGTGCTGTTCTCGAAAGGACATCTCATAATTTCACTATCATATGGAACAACGACACCGGCGAAAGGGATTTTTACAAAGTGAATTACAGTTGTTTGAGCCCTAATAAACTGAATGAAACATGGAAAGATTCCATAGATCTTGGGTCAGAAAAGAAGATCTACAAATCCATCCATCTGGATCCTGGGACATACTGTGAGCTACAAATATATGCAGGGGTCAGAGAAACAAACACTCTCAGCCTTCCACTTGTTTGCAATTTAACTACAAATGAAACTGGTAAGAAAATAATATTACCAATCAATTCCGCTAAACAGTTGTATATTGTACGGTGTTGTAGATGACAGATTTTCACAATGCGCAAAGTCTTCATCTACAAAAGCAAGATCAATAAGAATCGTAATGTTTCTATGAAAGTAATCGGAATGAATATTTACTTGAGTTATTTGTACGTTTTTTTTTTTTTTTTTTTTTTTTTTTTTTGTTTTTTTTTTTTTTTTTTTTTTGTTCTAATTGTGAAATGATCAAGATCTCTCTGGATTAAGAAGCCATTCAGCCGTGGCTTTCCAAACATTCTCTTTTAAAAGAGAATGACATTTTTCAAAGAAAATAGAAACAAACTATCATATGGTTTAAGTGATCACTGTGGCATTTTATTTTTTTAAACATAGTTCACAGCATTGGTTTCAGAGATACTTAATTAGTCTTTCAAGCATTTAATAAGAAAACGTTTAATGCTTAGAAATATTGTCACATAGTTTGACCGATAAATGTGCTTTGCATCTTTACTAAGCATCTTGTTTCTCATGAGTTATGGCGAATGTATTACCACAAAGCACACTGAAATTAGAGCTACCTTAATACAATTAAAATGAGAGCCATAAAGTGGTTTACTTTGATTGATGTGATGTCTAACGACACATCAGCACACATAGTGCTGAATCAATGAGATTAAAATGCTTTCCCAAGAGCACACCAGGGTAGCTCAGCCGTGTAGGTATGGGCATGAACTCAATCCACAACCCACTAATTGTACGTCCAGAGCGCAAAACGAAAATATGCCACTGATATAGTAACATTTCTTATAAACAAGACATATAACTGCAAACTGGTCATAGGTAATTGATCTTCGATAAGTACAATAAACAAACACGTAATTTTGTACCATAGTGTGATACATTAAAACTCATAAATTTCATTTTCAAGAATCCATGAAAAATTTAGAACCAACGTTAAACGAAAAGTGTCTTAATTAATTTGTCCACATTCTGGTGATGGTGTCTGAAACAATGTCTCCCATTCTTTAAATTTAGCACCCGGTAACGTCGACAACTTGTATATATCCAATATTACTTCCACATCCATGATAATAAATTGGTCACCTCCATCAGAGCAAAATGGAAAGATTAGAGGATACCTTTTGACTGTGATAGAAAATGTGGGATACTGTGTAGAAAAGGAATCATGTATGCAACATTATGATGTTTCCATCGATTTAGAAATTGGAAGAGATTACATTTGTCAGGTACTTTTTTCTTCTATTCTATTCTTCTTCATTAAAAAAAAGATAAAAATAAAACAAATAAAATATTGAACCTAATTTTGATGTTAGCCTGATCAATGAAATATCAAATTCTATAAGGAGGTATACGTTTACACATTTGAAACCATTAATGTCATATTTGTGCAAATTATGCAACAGTTTTCGCAAAATGTATCCTTTGTAAAAATAACTGAAACTTGACTTTGAAATTTTCAGAAGTTATAATAATGTTTTGTAGCAATTGTAAACTCCAAAGCATGATTTGCAAACGTTTACCTAATACATATTCTCTTCACTTAACAAACCTATTTTCTGCACAGGATATAGAGAACTTGACAGAGATAGCGGGGTGTCTCAGAAATAAGACTATGTCAAACACGGGTTCGTTTGCACTGGAGAAGTTGAAGCCGAATGTCAATTACAGCATTTGTCTGAGGGCATATACTTTATGCTCAGGGCGTAAAGTGGTCCAAACTGCTACAACATTATCAGCTGGTAAGAATATACAATAGTCAAAATTAGAGATACCCCCCCCCCCCCAAAAAAAAAAAAAAAAAAAAAACCCGAGAACAAGAGTTAGGTTGTTTTCACGAAATTTTATTTAGTTTGGAAATGTTTCTAGAAAGCGTTTTATTTGTGTGTATTATTCTCTATATTCGCCAATGATATTTTCTTGTATGTTTTTATGGCCAGTCCTTAAAAAAATCTCAAGTATTCGGAAATATCGTCCTGGATATTTTGCTATGTTGCTTAGACGGTTTATCATTGAAAAAGGAAATTGTATTTTTGTTTCAAAACAAGTGAACTACCACCCCATGTAAAGAGATTGTTATTGCAAATAACGTTGAAAGTATCTTATTCGTCATGTAACATGTTACACACAAACAGAAACAATAGCCTTATGATCCCAAATCCAATATCTAAGGTTGTATTCAACATCCGTTATTACTGATTAGGCAGCATGTAAATGGAAGTATTTTCTATTTTGGTCATTTTTTTAAAGTTTAAATTAGCTATCTTCAAGCAGTTTACTTTGTTCGAGCGAGCAGAAGAAAGTGAATTTTAAAATCAGAGTATCAACTGTTATTAAAATGTTAAATTCGCTATTGTTTAATTACAGTGTGCACTTGATTGTCATAAATAGTAATTAAGTCACAGACGATTATTTGTTGTTTTTTAACACTAAGCACTCAATGATATCCTCACGTTCGTATCCCTATTAAAATTATCATAATAATTTCATTTATACCGATCTTTGACTAGTATCAAAATTTCAGCTTTCCTGTATCGCTTTTAAGTACATAATCCAGCTGCCACGTGTCAAAATAAAGATGTATCTACCACCAGTAAATTTTTATTGATCCATACAGATCCACATCAACCATCTAACATCAATGCAACAGCTATTGCACCCAAAAACATCACTGTAACATGGCAGACTCCAGATCTTTGCACGGGAATTACATCATATTCCGTCATGTATACTGATGCGAACATGGGGACATTCAATGCCAGCTGCGATTCGAGGAAAGGTAAATGTTTTAAGTCAGCAAGTTTACTGCACGTATACTTGAAATTGTTACCTATGAAGTATATGAAGTGATCTGACGCACTATCGAACCTTTCAATAAATAGGGGTTTTCAGTTACCTCCTTTTAATGATGTCAAACGAGGACAACAGGTAAAACCTGCACGTGCACATACATTTTTGTTAGCCTCTGTAGATAAGTGAGTTCGAAAAATTTTGATTCACCGTTTTCATTATTGTTGTATAAACAAAGATCTTTCTTTTAATCTGAAGTTGATAACTAAACATAACATGGCTCACGAAGTGTTGATAGACAAGGAACAACAAATGGGTTCAAAATTACAGTCTTCTCGCTGGATGTGAGAGGATCATCCTTGTTATTTTCATGTCACCAATCAGACTTCCATGCCATATGTAGCTTCTGACGAGGCAAACAACAAGTCAAAGCCGTGCAAGTATAGGTTTAAAAATTAATTAAGATAGCTCTAACATATCGTTAATAGACTAGATTTTAATCAACAAACTTTAACATTCAAATGATTACTTGTTAATAAAGAGGAACTTGTTATATATATATTTTCAAAAAATACTAGGTTTGAAAGTTTCTCGTAAGTATGAAGATCAATTTGTTTATATTTCGTTTTATAGATCAACTTGGAAAATTGATATCTGAAATCCAGATTCACAATTAAAATTATACTTAAAATAAAAACATGGCTTAAATAATGTACTTTATTAATGTAAGGAATGTACCCACATAAATATTTGCCCTTATTAGATCAATATCTATAAACTATATTATGAATCATGGTGAAAAAAGATTTGTTTAAAATTAAAAATGAGTAAATCCAAGCATTTATCTTAACACTTGAAAATGGATTAATTAAGGCATCTAATTAAAGAAGAAAATATTTATAATGTCGAGTTTGACTCCCTTTTTAAATCAAGATCGAAATTCAATGTTATAAACTCTATGTTAGTACAATATATTCTGACACTAAAAATTAAAAGGAATGTAACTATGTTGAATGTAATAACTAGTTATCTAATCTGCGATGCTTAATATTATCTGAGCTCTACGTTGACGCATTCCTCCATATCAGGAAACTACTTTTTCACGTATTTCCCGTTATGTACAAGATTAAACAATAGATGTATAAAGTCCAAATAGACTGAACAAATGTATCCTACAGTTAAAAAAGAGAAATAAAAGAACTACATGATCTTTGATAACATATGACATGTAACTGTAGACTCTATTTTCCAATTTTTGAGATAAACAAATTCAGGTCATAAGTTCAAGATCCTTAAACAAATATACTCAGATTAAAAGTAAAGTACACACGGTTTAATGTTACTATATCGGCATATTTTATCCTTTCTATATTTTCATAAATTAAAATGAAACAGGTATCTTAAAGGTCGCAGGTGAATGAATAATTATTCTTAAATTTTAAAATGGATTAAATGAGGAAAGTACGTGCACTGTAACAGAAATAAAGATGCACGTATCTAACTTTGATACATAAGGATCTAAAATCAGCATTAGAAATACAGATTGACAACATATTATCAAAATATTAAACAAGTGATGTATCAAAGAAAGCAATGCATATGTAAACTTTCCGCATTAGTTTATTCATCGATATTCAGCGGAGTTCTCGTTTTACGTCACGGATGGTAAGAGAACTCACTCCTACATATACGCAAAGTAATCTTTAGGTATGTATATATATATATATATATATATATATATATATATATATATATATATATATATATTATAGTATTGATTATTATTTTTGTTATTATTATTATTATTATTATTATTGATAATAATAGCATGAATGTGAAATGTTAATGCACAAATACAGAATTTTGTTTGCCAAATCATCATTGGGATTTGGATCTTTTTCTTTTGCTTGAAGCAATGAAGAAAGTATCTACACATATCCAAATATTAGTATTACATAACAATGGAAATACTTTTCACAAACTCTTTCAAATTTTTCCCGTCTACATATATCGAATATGCCAATTACAGTAATTACTCTTTCAGTGCAGTAAAAAAAAATTTAGCTGCATCAAAGTAATAAGTAAATTTCTCAAAATACTCGATTGATTTTTTTCTGACCAAATTTATTTGTTTATGATTTACTTTTTCTTGTCTTGAAGATTTTCAGCTCACAGAATGCACTATTGGGGGCTTAGAGGAGTACTGGCAATACAACATAAAAGTTATGGCTACCGTCCAAGGTTTTTCATCAAATATCAGCAGCAGCATAAATGCGACGACTCTGGAGTCAAGTATGTAAAAGGCAATATCTTTTCTAAAGTAGGAGAAAAAAGAAGACGTATCGTAGCTTTTGATTGGCCTATATGATTGTTTCCGTTATCAGCAAACTTACTCAGCAGAAGTCGCTTTGGATGTTTATCTACACGCCTGTCTTTGCATAAAATTTGTACTTTTGTCCGCTGACTGAGTTTGATTTGAAGTCAGGTTTTAAGTGAATTTGTAATGTACGCCCAGCCCCCGCCTCCGAAAGATAACAAAAAAAAAAAAAAAAAAAAGCAAAACAAGTAAAACATAAAAAACCTTCATGCCACAAAAAGTTGAAGTGCACGAATTAAACAATAACATTCATTACTTTTTAATTGCTAATAAAATGCTTCAGGATATATTATTTTATCTTTTAAGTGACATTTTGCCAACTGGTCTTTTACTTAATTACTTGTAAACTGGTATAAGCACAAGGTAAACATACTAGTTACTGCTCCTAATCTAACCAATTTTCTTACAATAGTCTGACTCACACATCCTATGTGCTAGGTTAAAAAGTATAAGGCCAGAAGAATTAGTCTGTTATTTGCTGGCTCATTTAATTTGGAATGTTAAAACTGTTCCAGGAATGGAGTCCACTGACTCCATCTTAGCATAAAACCAATAAGGATGGTAGAATGTTAGAATTTATATGGTATTGCTTCCCCTGTGGTAAGCGGCCAAAATATATTTGAATCCTATAGAATATTATTATATTCTATATCAATTCACAGAATTGGTTTAGTATGACTTCAAATGTACCCGTTCATTTTATTTTAGCACAAGTGAAAACGAGTATGATTAAATAACATGTTATGGTTATAAAAGAACACAGTTGTTGAGCATATGGTATATCAAAATAAACGATTACGTTTGTACACAATAAACGATGGCGTATGTACACAAGAAATGGTGATGTATATGTACACAATAAGCTAATACGTTAAACAATGAAACTTCTACGCATGTGAACAGTTAAGTACAGACTGAAGAATTAGTAGTTAAATAAAATACTAAATAATTATATGTATCTCTCTCTGTGTCTCTGTCTGTCTGTCTGCATCTGTCTCTGTCTGTCTATCTGTCTGTCTGTCTCTGTATATATATATATATATATATATATATATATATATATATATATATACAAATATATCAAAATGTACACTTGCGTACTTGATATGTCAATACAAAAACAAGTGAGAAAATAACTATAAGCGCCTGTTATATGGTTTCCAACTAGAAAATAATGAAAACATAAGAATAAGCAAAATTTAAATAGAATGTTAACGAAAAGACACAAATTCATTTAACAGTGTCAGTGAGAATAGATTTTACGGAAGATTTGTATTACATTTTTAATGACATCAAACCATAATTGAATAAGATTATCAGCAGAACAATTCTGAAATTAGGTTTAGTTAAATCACCAATAGAATTAATGATTTTACTTGAAAAGATACCCACCTAGGATGGAGAGCAAGCTGAATACATACATCTTTCCTTTAGAATAAAAAACGCTCAAAATGTATTAAATACAGGAGAAATGGATAATGTCATTGAAGGTTTATTCAATATTTTATATACCAAATGTGGACAGGAAATAAGTAAAAGTACAAAATGGATGTGTGACAAGATTGAGTATACATTGCATGTAACATAACTAAGCCGGGTTGGATTGGATCCTGCGAAAACGCTTAACACAATCTATGGTCGTGGTCACATCCACAACCAGATAACTCGAGGTAAAACGGGTTTCCCACTGCCGGCGCTTTGTACGTACAACATAAATCAGTATTTCTAAATCCCCAAGCTTAAAACTAATATACCCGCCGGTAGCGCTGTATGCGGCAACGAAACATATTTACATTTTCATTCATATATAACGCATAAACATTTTCGTATTCAGAATTCCGTGACATTGCACATAGACAGATATCAACTGTTCAAAGGAAGTTCAACCATAGATTTGCCTAAATGCGTTAAGAGCTTTAGAAAACTTGTATTGACGTAAATATATATGGATAGCACATGTTTCTTTTATGTTGTGGAATTTGTGTTAAATGCATCAAGTTATCATATATATAGGCCATCAAAATACAATTTGGATATATATAGCCATTGGTCTGACAGATATCCGGTACAGAATAGAATGAATTAACAAAATTGAAAATGAATTTTGATCTTTCCGTAAATGTGTACGAAATATAGGAAGGTGGGTGGAGAGAGAAAGCAGTGGTGAAATAGATAGAAACTCTGTCAAAACACTTACTATTTCTGAGAGAGAGAGAGAGAGAGAGAGACAGACAGACAGAGAGATAGACAGACAGGAAGAGTGAGAATTTTGTTGACATAATAGTCATATTTAAATGTGGTAGTCCTAATGCAGCCCCTTTGTTGTCGCCTTCAATGACAAGGTTTCCTGAAGACAAATCGGAATACATCTTGTCGTAGTCAGCTATGACTATGAAGATGGAACGCACACGTAGCTTGAAATAACAGAGTTGCTTTGTGTGTGTGTGTGTGTGTGTGTGTGTGTGTGTGTTTGTGTGTAAAAGGCTTTATCAGAGATTTACAACTATAAAAGCAACCAATATATCTAAATAAATGCTTTATATTTCAGTACACCACAATGTAAAAATGCTTTATATTCCAGTACACCACTATGTAAAAATGCTTTATATTACAGTACACCACTATGTAAAAATGCTTTATATTACAGTACACCACTATGTAAAAATGCTTTATATTTCAGTACACCACTATGTAAAAATGCTTTATATTACAGTACACCACAATGTAAAAATGCTTTATATTACAGTACACCCCAATGTAAAAATGCTTTATATTACAGTACACCACAATGTAAAAATGCTTTATATTACAGTACACCACAATGTAAAAATGCTTTATATTACAGTACACCACTATGTAAAAATGCTTTATATTACAGTACACCACTATGTAAAAATGCTTTATATTACAGTACACCACAATGTAAAAATGCTTTATATTACAGTACACCACTATGTAAAAATGCTTTATATTACAGTACACCACTATGTAAAAATGCTTTATATTACAGTACACCACTATGTAAAAATGCTTTATATTACAGTACACCACTATGTAAAAATGCTTTATATTACAGTACACCACTATGTAAAAATGCTTTATATTACAGTACACCACTATGTAAAAATGCTTTTTATTACAGTACACCACTATGTAAAAATGCTTTATATTACAGTACACCACTATGTAAAAATGTTGAAAACTTGGTGGATATAATGCCTGAGGAAGGCTCTGTAGTAAAATCTAAAATATATCTGCATCAGTTAAAAGCTCCTTGTGTTATTTATTGTGATTCTGAAAGTACCACAGGCAGACACTTGTAAAAGTGCTATGCATCAATCTGAATACCTCGTCGCTGATTGTTTGCCAAAGGTAAACGAACAGTTTGTATCCGGCGTTGTCTCCCAGAGGCAGGTTGATTTTCTACATATGTACCCAAGGGCGTAATATCTATGACGATATGACATATCGTAGACAACCAGAACAGCTTAATATATTCCATCGGGGTTTTGTATTTACCTCATATCAATCCACACGAAATACAAACCAATGGTTTACGTAGGTGCTGATTATATTCAAGTCTTTTGCTATGCGTTGGGTAAGATTGCAAAATTAGTGTATAGGGAATTAAGACCTAAAAATGAATAACGTATGGTGGTCCTAGCGGAAGGTGAATAACATTGTAACTCAAGAAACATGTTTCATTTGTGAGATTGGAATAACAGAAGATCAAAACTTGCGTGACCATGGCCAATTAACATGTAAATATAAAGATTCAGCACATAATGAATGCGCCTTGAATTGTAAACTTTCAGAATATTTAATATTCGCCTACCTTTTCATTAAAACACTTCTAATAAACTATTCGATGAATATGTAAAAATCGTACCGAGTAACGACGAAAAATATGTTTCATTCATCAAGGTCTTCATAATTTATATGTTCGTGAAAGAAGGCAACGAAATAACAGTTATAAGGACAATCAGACTTGTAGATACCTTTAGATTCATGTGGCAGTCAAGAGAACAACTAGCAAAATATTTAAGTCATGAAATGTTTAGAGAAACACTGAAACAGCTTAGAGATATGACACCTATATATTACAGGAAAGACATTCACCCATACGAATAAATGGACGGTTTTCACACAGTTAAATGAAACAGCTATCCCGATAAACAGCTACATTCTTTTTGTCTCTAAACATCACGAATATAAAAGAAAATGATTAACAATATGTACATGATGTCATGGAACATGTTATCCCTCAAACGTTATTAGATGGTGAAAAAATCTTTCGATATGCAACATTAAAGTAAATAAAGATGTGTAGAAGAACATCTGCTCTAAATATCCAATGACTATGATACCGTTAGCATTTTAGAAGTGGATTTGGATATTTCATTACATTTGCACGACCATTTCAAGTACTACTGATTAGCTCCGAGAGAAATTATTGTCAGATTAATATAATCTGTCAGAGTTACAGAAGTTAATAGATGATTATAAGGGTACAAAACGAACACTACCAAACTGTTAAGTACATTGCATAGAAAATATATATATTGTATTACTTTTTTGTTGTTTGTTTCTTGGTCATCAATGAAATACTCTGTGACTCCATGAAACCATCGCATCAGTTAGAAACCATCTGAATAAAGCGTAATTGGCAGACTGTCAATAGTCTCTATTTTTTTTCTCTTCTATTTCTGAATTGCAAAACATGTTTGTATCCACTCTTTATGCCTAGTTAGAAAACACCCATTAAGCATATTTTGTGAGAATCAAGTCTGATGTTCATTTTAGTTGTATTCGCTGATATGTCGATGATTTTCTTGATGGTGATTTTGTCATAAAGAAAGCAATGCCATTTCTGTACCTGGCGTTCACCGATTGTGCATGTGATTCTGAAGTAATAGTATCGTAATGAAGGGAAATGTTTTCCACTTCATACACTTGATTACCATCTTCTATCACTTCAGAGGTTTTTGCAACTGCTATGCTAACTCTGTAATCCCAAATAAGAGCACAAGGATGCAGTGGGCAATGATCTTTTAGAACATCGGAAAGCTTAATGGTATTCTAAACTTCTATTTTACGTTATCAAATGTACATCTTCAGTACTACCATTTTGCACATCAATTGCTACTGATTGTAACTTTTCTAATTTATATTTTGTAATGCATTGGTCAATCCTATTCACCCTAAGCGAAACAGGTAATCATAATACTTTGTATGTCATTAAGAATTGCAAGCTTTTCCTTACAAAATCATGATGCGTTTCACAATCATTCTACTAAATTGTTTACCATTGCATTGTTAGTATCTCCTTTCACCTTCACAGCAAACGGCAAGGAGAGACTACCGGGTACAATCAATATATTTGTACTATGGAATAACTATATGTAACGTTTGTCCAGGATTATTGCCGCTCGGTGTGCATATCATACAATGGTGCAATTTAATTGTGTTAATTGTTTGACCTGGTGTGACAGATTTTTCTTTTGTTTTTGTCTCAATAGTTGAAGGCACACTTAAGTCACTAGGGCCGCTTAAATATATCGCAATTTCTGTCATTAGTTTGACCTCAAAAACATACCTTTCAGACATACCTTGAAAATCTATTACTTTTCTATCTCCTTCTTTTACGTTGAAGTTCAATCTATTAATAGTACCTCTCTGTAACTGCTCGTAGAGGCGCATCAATATTGCATGAAACAAGGTCAGCATGAAAAAGATTTTAAACGGGAAAATGTTATAACAAAAAATAGCATAGTTAGAATTGCAATAGTGTCTTATATTTATGATCTGGTCAAGATAAATGTAAATATTGTTTACGATTCAAAACCTCATAAGCTGTATTAGATTCAGGAGAAGCTTGTATAATCCTCTGATTATTGATTCCTAACAATTTAGCATTGTAGTTGGTGATATGCACCGCGTAAGTGTTTCCTGGAATGACTTTAAGTTTTGAGTTGTGTTTCAGATATACAAAGTCTTCGCTTTCTTCATTGTTACCATTTGCAGGCGTTACCTCTTTGGCTTTATTTATGAACTATTCTAGGTTGTAAGAGCCATTATGAATTAAAACAACCCTTGTTTTATTTTTGTCGTTTCTATAATGGAATATATAGATCATGCTATTTAAACTAAGTGCATTTGTTTCATTACTTTCACGTAATATTTTTGCATTATCTTATGATGTGTTAGGCACTTCTTGTTCTTGCTCTAATCGTTCAAAATTGGCTTTTTCTTAAATACCTGCGAACGATGTCCAAGTTCTCTACTGAGTTTTAACCTTTTCGGGTACTTTGCTAACATTGTTTTATTTTCATATTTGTGTTCGCTATCTTCCGTTTATTTTAGATGAGAATTTGTAAGCGTTATCAATATAAATCGCAACAAGGATAAATTTCAAGATGACTTAGATTGGTAATAACATGCAGTTAGAATAATTTGAAATTAAATTTTGGCAAATAAAAAATTTAAAAAAAAAAACGGATTCAAAGCATTGTGCCACGTGTATGAAAGATAAAGATATAGCTGAATTCAACAAAATGTTTTCCGTATTGCAAACCTTTATGAAAAGAATATCTCCAAAATTGGAGAGTAGAAAACAGAGAACATCAACAAGAAAATGTATACAGATGAAAAATGAATAGCATATCAATGCATACAAATGACAAAGATGCTATTTGAAAAAGCGGTATAGAAAAGAGTTGAACGACGTTCGCCAATTTAGCTGGAAAATTGTATATTAGTAAAATTTATCTTTGAGATCCTAGCAGACGACTATTTTGTTTATGCTTGTACTTCACTGTTTCTAACCTTGTACATTTTTAATTGTTATTTTTAATGTTGTCGTATCCCTATAAAAGATAGTGATATTGTTACTCAAATATATGTGGGACAACCTATTCAAAGGAAACTATATAAAATATAAAGTCCAAATTATAATGACCGACAAGTTTCGCGAATTTCCATTAAAATGATCACATATAACATTGCTAGACATCAATTAAATAATTGGAATAAATATCCAATATAGACCAGTGCAGAAACTGTCCAAAAAGTCAATTTAATGCAAAAAGGCAAACACAGAAGAAAAGCGAAAGAAAACTCCACTAGCGCTACAATACACCGAAAGAGGCAATGAACATCTGTAAATCTATAACATATTGACAGTTTTGATTTAATTTAATTTAATATAATCTAGCGTTGTTTTGCAAATTATCTTACAATGTACAGTTCTGGCTTGTTTTTATGTCTTCGAAAGTTCGAGTCAGTGCTTAGGCAAAGGACAATGTTAATTTTATTGGATAGGAATATATCAATTATCTTAATTTTTCAACAAAAAAGGAATAATGCCGATTTAATTGTATCAAAGACAAACGAATCAGAGTTTGAAAAACAAACTGAGATTTTCGTCAGTTGAAATTCTATTTGATTCTAGCACCCGGACCAGTAGAAACTCTGGAACTAACGCCAGAGAATAATCTGAACCACTCTCGAGCTATTCTTGTGAGATGGAGTCCACCAACAGCAAGAGAAAGAAATGGAGTGATACTTTTCTACAAAATAGCTTACTATCACAATTTATCAGATGTGGTAAGATACATACATACATATATATATATATATATATATATATATATATATATATATATATATATATATATATATATATATATATATTACATAGATTACACACGACAAATACGAATCTTATGAAACGCAATTTTGAATCATGGTCTTGTTGAGAAATGGCCACAAACCTTCCTTACTGGTCGAAAACTCTGCAGATATGAAAAGTTTATAACTAAAGGTGAACTGACAAAGTATTATTAACTTGTATAGTTTTATTTTAATAATAAATTTACTCATCACTGATCAAGGAAAATGTAGCTCTGCTGCGGAAAATATCAAATAAGTACTTTATCAGCATACATATGATGCATTTCAAAGCATCGATGTCACTTGTATTGTAGCGCTCACGTCCATTGACTCTGTCATCACAGGAATGTTTTGCATTCCTCACTACACTTGGCACTACTTGCATTGCATATATAATAATGCACATTGAAGTCAGATTACAATACTTGCATTGCATATATAATAATGCAAATTGAAGTCAGATTACACTAATTGCATTGCATATATAATAATGCACATTGAAGTCAGATTACACTAATTGCATTGCATATATAATAATGCACATTGAAGTCAGATTACACTAATTGCATTGCATATATAATAATGCACATTGAAGTCAGATTACACTAATTGCATTGCATATATAATAATGCACATTGAAGTCAGATTATACATACTCTTACATCTGATGACTTAAAGTGCTATGATATTGTTTGTATATCTGAGCTTAACTGTCACATGTATCGAATAAATTGTCTCTTAGCTTTATTAAACGCCGAATTTTCAAATCGGTACACACACACACACACACATATATATATATATATATATATATATATATATATATATATATATATATATATATATATATATATATACAGCCAGAGATAGAGAGAGAGAGAGAGAGAGAGAGAGAGAGAGAGAGAGAATTGAAATAAAAATAAACAACACAACGCAGATAAATGTGTGCGACTTGTTTCTCATTTACTGTATGCTTCTTCAGGCAAACAATATTATGAAAGAAACGGATGGCGTCTATATATTTATAAACAATTATCCATTGGACATAACGTCATAAATTATATGCATTATTGCATTATCATAACAATGTCATATGTATAACGAGATCAGAAAGATATATGGGTCTGTAATGAAAACTGAATCAGTGAAATTACAATATAGAGACAAACAGTCATACATACTATTTTGTATACAACATATCGATTTTGTTATTAAAATTTTATACAATTTTATATAATGATTTAGTATTAAGGCCACTGGGATACAAGTATCTTACCGTTGAATCCAGTAACTTTCTTTAATCAGTCTGTTCCTCTCTCAAAATCACGTAAAGAGTGATTATTTGTATTAAATGGATTGAAACATTAGAGCAGAACTTAGGATCCATACAAAATTTATATGAAAGTGGTGAATATTCATTCTCTTAGAAACTTGTTGAAGTGTGTTTGTCCAACATATTGCATGTTACATATTTTACAGGTTATCAAATAAATTACATCAGTTGATATGCAGTCAGTGTTATTACGTTGAGAAAACAATTCTTTTGTATTGGAGCTACGAAAATGTAGGTTCTTTCTGTCACATTTGTACATAATATATATTAAATATAACACGGCTTTTAAAGTGTTGGTTTAAAGCAATTTGATGTTCCAATACTATTGATATATCAAATTGTGATCCGCATATGGCGTATGAATACGCATATACATATGATTTGAACAGTAGGCTATTGCTTTTATAATTTCTTGATCAGTTATGAATTTCTACTTATTAATTATGCGACGATGTATTTAGATCCCGTTTTAATATTTCATAAATCCCGAATAATTAGTTAGAACTGGTAAGATCTGGTTGTAGAGTGCGTATGAAATAAAGTTAATTTTCTTCTCTTAAAAATTCATTACCAGTAACTAATTTATATAAGGTAAGGTATATAAGGTATTTATATAAGTAACTAATTTATATAAGGTAATGCCTAAAATTCATTACCAGTAACTAATTTATATAAGGTAATGACTTTGACGTTTCCTCCTGAAGAGTTATCTAGATGTTTGTTAACTTTTAATAATCTGAGATATTCTGCTCTTATTTGCTATATATGTGCTGTTATTCTCTTGCTATATATGTGCTGTTATTCTCTTGCTATATATGTGCTGTTATTCTCTTGCTATATATGTGCTGTTATTCTCTTGCTATATATGTGCTGTTATTCTCTTGCTATATATGTGCTGTTATTCTCTTGCTTAGTTCTCTTTTCGCATGACCTTTGTAAAGAGCTTCACATTTCACACATATCAATGCACATTTTAAAACTTGCAGTCCATGTCCTGTTTACTTTAAATATTTGACCATTTTTAAATTTAATCTAGCTTCACTTTTATATATTTTGCATGATAAGATTTAAAGTTGAGATAGTTATGTGCATCAGCTGGTTTACTATAAATATCAGTAGAAATATGGGTTTCCAGATGATTTGACGAGTATGTGCAAGAAAGGGATACTTTTTCCACTCTCATTTCTGTTGTTAATTTTATTGCTGGGTGTAAGTTTTATTAAGTTCCTGGAAAAATTCTTCTGTAGACATATCGTTATTCCATATTATGAAGCAGTCGTCTAAAAACTCTTTCAGTTCTTTCCCAAATGATCCCCAGATTCTTTTTCAGTGTTTATCTTTCATTCTGTCAAATCATGTCTCTTACCACTACCCCAAGACTAGCCTAGCAAACGTTGGTGTTAACTTGGTGCCCATAACAGTGCCTTGTTCTGTATGTAGTAATTTCCATTAAATAAAGATACATTGAGTTCAAGTACTAGTTTACGAAACTTAATTATAAATTCATGATTGAATCGTGAATGTATGCTTTCACTTTTCTTGTTTAGCAAGGTCATGCAGAATATTAGTGTATAAGTTTACTATACACAAAGTAGGAAGTGTTGATACCTCGTTCATGATGTCTAGTAATTGGCTGGGAAAATCAGCATTATCCTTATGAAACTAGATACTTCCTTGCAAAGTGGTTTTGATATAATATCAAGCAAATGGCTTAGTCTTTGTGTTTGATAGGTCGAAATGTTAAATAATCCGATTTCGAATGTTGCTCCTGAATTTCTTCTGTTATGGTATTAATTTTGTGGACTTTTGGGAGGTCGTAAAGATAACTCGTAACATGTTCAAACTTCGTTAAATAATCTTTATCTTCTCTATATGGGTCATTTCCGTAGTGTTTTCAGTTACGTGGTTTATTAGTCTTTGCGTGTCCGTATCGGCTTGTCCACTTATTTCCTGGTAGAATTCCTTATCGTTTAGCATTTCATATATTTTGTCTCTGTAAATCTCGCTATCAATAATAATACCAGCTCCGCCTTTGACAGGCTCTTTAATAATAATTGATTTGTCGTTTGACAAAGATTTAAGACCTTGTCTGTCATTTTTTATGTTTTTTTATATATTATTATTTGTAATTACTTACTGGTGGATATTCTTTTAAGGTTTGAATAACATCTTCTAAGACTTTTCATGTACATTTAGGTGGATTCCATTCCGTTTTATTTCTAACCAATGGTTTTTCTTTTCTTTTTCGTTGACACTTACGTAAAATGTGAGGCTTAGTGTCAATTTACGACTGATTTTTTTATATTTATGTCCGTAGTTTTCTTATATTTCATTTAGGTAAAGTGGTAAATTTAGACCTTTCTTTAGTAAACTATCTCATTTTTAGAGAGCTCACTGCTAGAGAGGTTTATTACTTTAGGATTAATTTCTTTTCCATGATGTGTATTGCTATTTTCAAATGTGTCCCCTCGCTGCCTGTCACACCCAGACTTGATTTATTTCTGTCTATTATTTTTGTGCCTCCTCCACCTCCGTAGTATTTGGCATTTTCATAACATACTGTACAGGGCAATTCTATCCGATAGGACTCCACGAGAATTAAATATTACCAGTTAAGTGTGCAATTTGTTTTCAAATGCTCAAGCAGTAACATGAAAATAGACCCTAAATTACGCTTGTACATATCACAATCAGAACGATACTTTATACCGTGTCAGTTCACCTTTAGTTGTTAAGGTAATTTCCAAGAATGTTTTACAGAAAAGCAAAATTTTGAATATCCTGTGGTCATTATTTAGTAGCTTTTACCTCCGAATTCAAACTTTTTAGCAAAAGTGGATTAAATGATGAAATAATTATGCAAATATTTTTAACAATCGTATACTTAGATTAACTAAAAAAAAAAAAACAAAAAAAAAAAAAACGTCGAAAAGCACAGACTTGAAATGCGTTGCAATCATGGTATATTTATTACTGCAATTCCAAATCCATCCTAGTTTTTGAAACATTTGTTTGAGCGTTAGCTAAACACAAAAGAGTTTTACTCTACATGTCAAGGCTTTCACATTTATTTAGAAAAGATGTATTTAAATGGATTGTTTAATGTATATCTAGACTGGTTCTTCTGATTAATTATCATTTATGTTTTACAAATTTAGATCGAAATAGTTCTTGCGTCAAATGAATTGCAGACACGACTTGAACATCTACTTGCTGAACGGATTTATTTTGTTAACGTAAGTATTTGATTTTACGAAAACGTGTTCTTCTTCAAGATGTAAATCATTCTTAATGGAAACGAAAATGGCTGTTTCATGAAATTCATAAAGATATAAAGGTATGCTTTAAATTACTCATGATTTTGATACATACTCCCAAAATACTAAATGCCAAGTACTATTTCTGCTAAAAGGATCAGAGAAGTAACATAAGGCTTACATGGAATAACATGTTTTTGATCCTTAGATTACAAGTAATTAATTATGACAAAGTCAGGCGCTGGAAAGGAGTAGAAACGTAAAGCTTATGTTTATGAACTTTTCTCGATATTTAAATTTATAGCATATATAATACATAATGCATGTACAGTTTACATTAGCCTCTGTCTTTTCTTTCTATTTAGATTTCAGCAAATACCAGCAAAGGATATGGTGAAACTGTGCAAAAGAACGCGACTATACGAATTGGTGGTTAGTGTCATTATTTCAGTAACTCTGGTGTAAACAATTTATAGGTAATAGAGTATGTCAGATTTGAAGGCAGTTTTGCACCAATGTATCATTGGAGTTTAATTTGATAAAACGCGAAATATAAAAGTTTGAAATAATTCTTCCATTAGACATACAGTTATATATATTTTTGTAAATTCAGCTCGTTTTTTTATGGTTTTGTTTTTCTTGTTTGTCTCTGCTTTGTAATTTCGTTCAACAAAACTTCAGAGAGTCGAGAGCGCTTAGGCTAGTTAACACCAGCTTTGCACTGTTCGTGTATTATATATATATATATATATATATATATATATATATATATATATATATATATATATATATCGCATGTAACCTACATGCCACCCGAAGCACTTCATAAATAACCTTCCATAAAGCCTTTGCATTCGTATCAATCGCATCTGCTCCACCAAATATATATATATATATATATATATATATATATATATATATATATATATATATATATAATGATAATCATAATAATAATAATGACTTTATTTCAGACTTAAGTCCGTAGACAATAAAAACCATCAATTTCACACAAGATATGACACAAGGATCACAAAACAATATTACTACAACAATTTCCTCCAAGGATCAATTATTGATGAATTACGGCAGCATGTAAAGTGAAACACTTCTTTCAAAATTTTTGTTATTACTACTAGCTATTCTACTTATAAATGAGTGCAGTCTCTTTCTTAGCAAAACGCAAAGGCTATTGACATTGTTGTTCACAAACATTCCAGACGCACTATGGCGCCTATCATAATCCATTACAAAATCTAAATGCATTGTTGTCACAGACATTTAACCGCGTTATTGTAGAACGTGAAAAATTTATCCATAGAGGAGCACAATACAAATTCATACGATATGATTTAAAAAGCAAAACTTTTACACCTGTAAACACCTGTAAAATCATATTTACTCGTATACAAAGAGAACGATATTGTCTTTGTATATCACTATCATCTAACAAATCAGAACGAATGACATGCCCTAGGTACACATACTCATTGACAAACAGCAGCTTTTCTCCGCAAAGCCTGACTTCAGGTATGGACACCTTTTCAGATTTTGAGGTCTGAAACACATACATACAGTCTTTTTTGTGTTGTATTTAATATCATTTGCTAATGCGAACCACTCACATATTCTTAATAGCTTTCGAATCCACTAATATATGGGCTAAGTACAGACATATCATCAGCAAAACTGAAGTTATTAATCAATAAATCGTCGATGTTGCATCCAATAGAAGACATATTCAAATCACGATCAAGGTCATCAATATATACATTAAACTGAAATGGGGATAGAACACCTCCTTACCGCACACCATTTCTCACACGGAAAGACATAGTAGTTATCTGACCCCAATTTCCACAAAATTGTTGTTTGTCCCACCCGCTAAAAAGCAAATTAGCAACATATACAATGGAACGTTTCTATCAATTAGATTTTTGAATAGGGTCCAGTAATTTATTCGGTCTAAAACATTAATAGGATCCGAGAAACACACATAAACTGGACCACCTTTATCGACATAGTAATTAATGACTTCCTTGAAGGCAAACAGACACGCATCAGTGGAGAGATGTCGCCTAAAGCCAAACTGATTGTCTTGGAGCTCTATTTTACATCTTCGAAGCAAAATTAGTTCTAAAGCTTTGGATATCACAGTAACCATGGCAATAGGTCGATAGTTGTATTTTGTCAGATATATCTTCAGTCTTCGACTTGATTATTGGTATTAGAGTTACTCTATTGGGCTCAAAATGAATAAAGCGATGTACCTGCATGTTATTGAAACAAAGCATCAGTAGGACACGCGACTTTTCACTAGCATGTTTAAGGAGCTCCGATTGAAGTGAATCAGCACCCGGTGAACTACCGGTTTTAAACTTAGCAGTAGTATTATTAATCTCGTGCAGATGTACAAACACAATATCTCCATATGCAGTATGTTTATTTAAGTCAGCCAGTACACTACTTTTGTGGTGTTCACCTTTAACTGAATTAAGTATTTCCCAATAATGACTTTGCCACTATACAACAATGTCTTGATGGCCTGTCACGTTACCCACAGCATTTACTAGAGGAGAGCGTTTTTTCGAATCCTGACAAACATATTACCAAAACGAGCTAACATCTTTGCTGCTCAACTTCTTTGCATATGTGTCAGCCCTGTATCTAGTTTCTTCCATCTTACATAATCTTAAGGCACACTTAAACTGAGCCCTGGATTTCCTCATCATATCACATTGAAGACCTTGCCTAGGTTTACCATTATCACGCCATAAGATATAATAATCCACAGCCTCTTTATGCAAATCTTGTATATAGTCATTCAATCCCGGTACCACATAATTATAATTAATGTATATGAATGACTAGGCAAGAATAACAAACAATATTGCACAGCTCTAAGATTAAATAGGTTAGTGATCATGCATCTATTACTTTTTACGCTGATAAAACTCTGTTACCAGAGCTTTTGGTGGTCAAACATTAGGATTAGGCAAAGAAGAAACAGAAAGAGATCCGCATGTAACCTTGAAAGAAGCATAAGAGTCAAGTTTAGCTTTCAGCTTCTCAACTCGAATGGGTCTCGAACCAGTCTGTATTTCAACACGAGCTGCTACATCAATCTCTACTGTGTCCAGAGCAAGTCTCATCACAAAGATTTATTTAACACGTATATGCTGCAAAGCACGTAGCCTAGAAGAAACTGCACTTCCAGTTAGTACAGTACCATTCTTTTTCGGTCTGTCATGTGTGGTTCGTCGAATGGAATCATTTACTGCTTGCTGGTTTTCACGAGCTCTCTTCCTGGAACTATAAGGTCCATTAATTTGATTGGATACACGCGACGAAGTTTCCTGACCACCTCTGCAAAAGTTACATCATTCTATAAATTATCATCCTTGCTCTCACTTGCACTCGAAGTTGCACATCTGTGATAACGCGAA
This sequence comes from Margaritifera margaritifera, assembly GCA_029931535.1. Classification (NCBI taxonomy): domain Eukaryota; kingdom Metazoa; phylum Mollusca; class Bivalvia; order Unionida; family Margaritiferidae; genus Margaritifera; species Margaritifera margaritifera. The sequence goes on from JAQPZY010000966.1 coordinate 529,888, forward strand.
GAGATTTCCAACCTATTAGCAACAGTAAGGCTGCTGTCCATTTCACCTTCCTCCACCTCAACCCTTTCAGCTATCTCTGCCCAACTTTGCCCAGCATCTTCAGACATATATCTTCCATTTGTCTCATCACAGTCATCAGTACCCTTTGTAATTGACAAAGGGGCATTGATTGACGGGAATCTCTTTGCTGCGAGTATCTCACCACCCATTGGTTCTGCTTGAACTGGCAAGTCACGACCGCCTTTCACGGCTGAAGATCTTGATGTGGATTTAACAAGGGGCTCAACTGGCATACTGCCGCTGTATATATGTTGATAAATGCCTTGAATGTATCGGATTGGGTCACTTTCATAATTTCTCTTGTGGATTTAACCTCTTCCAGATTTTTCAAGATGGCGACCATGTTCACATAACCACTTGTCACTGGTGGTAATTTTGCCCCGTCAAGAGCTGCAAAAGCAGGGTACATTGTCAGGATCCATAGATATAAATAAATTCATTACGTCTTTCGTGTTGTTTAGACATTTCTTCTGTCGCTTGCGTTTAATCAGTCTCTCATCTGTTTCCACTGTAGAAAATAGTATCTCCTTTGCTGCTTCAATGTCACTGTCAGCGTATGCGTCGACACAGGGTTTAACTATAACATCATACTGTAATACGCTGATCTTGTTTTGAACAAAGCACAGTAGCTCATTCACTATCACGTTATTATTAGAAGCATCCCGATCCTTGCTGGAAGAGAGCCCAGTGAGTGGGTTTACACAAACATTTACACTGCCATCGCGCTGTCGGGGGGCGGCCATGACACCATTACTGATTCGAGTGCGGCAACTAGGAAACCTCTTTTTTCTCACATTTTGTACGTAGAAACACATCACCATGACAACATTTCACCCCCGCATTAGTTCCGGAATCTTCACATGCCATTGTACCCCGTAAGACTCACAAAGAAGAAATGAAAATACTAAACAAAAAATTGAAACCCCTACATGTAGTATATTTGCCCTGAGGGGTTTCAATTTTTTGTTTAGTATTATGATGTTATAGTTAACTGACAATAAACAGTACAAAACTAGATTTTAGCTATCGGAAGCGCTCTTGATTCTCAATGAGTCTTTGTCCAAAAATAAAAAATAAAACGAGCTGAATCTACAAACTTTTACGTGATTGTATGTCGAGCGACCAGCGAGACACCATAAGAACTTTTTCTGAATGAAAACTTCGGGTCGATAGAACCATCTCCTCAGAAGCAGGAGAGATAACAATTTTCAAGATGGCCGCAATGGATGTCAGATCGGAACCATTTTAATTTTTGACCAGCTAGTCACCATAAGATGTCTCTGAGTGAAAATCCCAAGAAGATATGACCATCCGTTCAAATGGAGTAGTGATAAGAACAGTTTGAAGATGGCCACTAAACTAAATGGAAGTAAAGCTTGCAAATGTTTGATGTTTCGTCTAGTTGGTTTCAACTTGACTGATGATATTGTAAACTAGTTGATATTGTTTGCTTTTGATATAAAGTCATCCAGATTTTCTCTTCCATGTAGCCACTTCATTTCTATATCATCTATGAAGCATTTCTATTGGTTTGGTGTACGTTCCACTGATGCTAAAAGTTGACCCTCGAGGGGGCCATTGTTCTACTCATTGCGGTTCCATTAATTTGGAGGTAGTTTTATTCATTAAATACATACATCTACTCATAACCAATTTAAAAACACTATTGTCTTCTCCCATCCAGCTGTCATTCAAAACATTGCATTCGGAACATCCCTTATAGCCAGACATTGAGGATACGCGGAATTTTCTCCGACGATGAAACATTTCATTTCAAAAAAGATGTGAAGAGTTATCTGAACATTTGATGAACCTAGGCTACGACAAAGACCTAATAGCGGAGGCAATACAAAGGGCTAAACAAAAAAAAAACCCGAAATGACGTACTAAAATACAGAGATAAGGAAATGGTTGATCGGATACCATTATCCCGACCTACCATCCAGAAAACCCCAGAGTAGTTCAAATCATCCAGAAACACTGGCCAATCGTGGAATCTTGTGACACACTAACGTTAATCCTCCCGAGCAACCACTATTAGCCTACTACACCGAAAAACCTCAAAGACATCCTAGTCAGAGCGAATCTAACGCCAATCACAAGCCGAGACCATCCTAGCAAATCTGGTCCCTGTGGTGATAAAAGGTACAAAACCTGTCGACATATGATAGAGACCAGCACATTTTCTAGCACAGCGATGAATGAAAAATTTAACATACATGATCCAAACAGAACATGCAATTTATCTCATCATATGTAAGATCTGCGGCCTTCAGTATATTGGAAAAACTGAAAAGCTACACAAAAGGATCAATCTTCACAGATTTGATTGAATGACAAAGATGCTGGACAGAAGTCTAGTTGCAGAACACGTCTCTTCCCCTGGCCACACTTTCAATGATGTAACACTGATTGCAATTGCTCACAACCTCAACTGGAGTTCCGAAACCGGGAAATAAAAGAAATCTTACTGGATACGCCGCATTAGAACACTAAAAAAAGCGGCTTAAACCAAGAAGACTAGAAAAAAGACAGCCACACGCAAATAAAATCATCATCTGTTTATAGCCACCACTTTTTCAATTAAATAATTCAGTTATTTTGCTCGTTACCCACTCACTCACCTTTAATTACTACTGTTTTTGTAGTTCTCCCTGGTGTTATTATTATTATGGTCATTACAAGCATTACAGAAATATCCGGGATATAATTTGCGGTTACACAACTTTACATTAAAAAACAGATGCCGCTATGGCCCCTCCTTTTGTAGGTCAATACCAACTAGTTTACAAGATCATCAGTCAAGTTGAAGCCAACTAGACGAAACATCAAACATTTTCAAGCTTTAATTCCATTTGAAATAGTTATGTAAACGTTTGTAATTTTAACGCTTTTTTGTGATTATTATTTGTCTTGTCTCTGTTTTGTGTTTGCCTTTGACAAAGACTCAGTGAGAGTGTAAAGCGCTTAGGCTAGTTAAAAACTAGTTTTGCACTGTTCGTTATCTGTTTATTGCATTTATCTTAATGAATCCGTGACAAACGCGATCCCTTGCTGAATCCAGTGCACTTGAAAGCGCTGTTATTCACCATATGATTTATATTATATATATATATATATTTTTGTGTGTGTGTCTGTGTGTGTGTGTGTGTGCAACATATGTACTCTATTCAGTAATACTTTCTGAGGATAAAAATCGGAGTATAGCCACTTTTGTTTTGTAGCACCAGACCCTCCCACACAACCCCTGTTCAAATCTACAGCTCAAGTGCCTGATCCAAAAAGACAGATTGCGGTTGATTTACCGGTGTCTGCTTTCCTGTGCAACACATCTTTTGGCTTTCCGGAACTTTGGGGTGTCGTCGTATCTCAATATTCTAAAGCTACAGGTTACATTAAATTTTATTTTCAGTGTGTATAAAATTATTTTCGAACACACGCTTTTTAATTATTTAGATCACAAGCCATAATTTAAGCTAGTAGTTCGGCATTTAGTACGACGCTAATTTTCACTTGAAATGAATCCAATCAATACATTAAAACAAAATATAATATAACTTTGCATTCTATTAGAAAAATAGAAAAAGAACATTGTCCACACGCGTTTGAGCAGTTGAGAGGGGGGGGGGGGATAAAAAAGGGAATTTCAGTATAAAAGTTATAAAAGTAACTTTCTCTACAAGTGTTAGCTACGTGCCTCTCTTTAACTACAAAATAAAGAAACGTTTGCCAAACATTTTTGCCTTTGATGTGCTGTTTCAGTAAACCTCCGTTGAAAAAGAGTTATGATATAAACATATGCTTTTGTTGTACCGAAATAAATATTCTTCTTTTCCTCCTTCTCCTTCTTCTTCTTCTTCTTCTTCTTCTTCTTCTTCTACTACTACAACTACTACTACTAATTTTCATTCTCCATTATTTTTAAATATGGTTATAATAATAGTCTGAAGATATAAAGTATATGGTATCCCAAAAGTTTGGAATATTTTAATGAATCATTCACCTCCATTTTCGTTTCAGGGTCATTTACCACGGGAAATTTTCCAAAAGGTCTTTACCAAATGCGCTGTTTAATTAGACAATTAGCAAACCTATAATCAAATTTAAAAAAAGAATGTTTCATAACTGCTATTTGCTGCAGGTAATTATGAAATCTATGTAAGAATACCTACATTTCTATTTCTTTTGTTCTAGATGATTCATTCAGAGGAAATGCATCAGATTTTCAAACAAAACTTAAATCAAAATACAAAAGTTGGAGAGACATAAGAAATGAAGACAATTTTCCACCTTATCGAGCAACGCATGATGAATGGAAACCAGTGGAGTCGTGTGGTGAGTACTTTGATCCTAAACACTTGTCTCGTTGATTCAATATTATGTAAGCATGTTAGATCGCCAGTTCTTCCTACATGCCAAGGAAAGTCTTGTATATCGCAAAATTCCAATAGTCGGCTGACAAATCCTGTTGCTGGCAAGTCGTTGGGTAATCGCAGTCGCGCGTTCCTGAAGGTTCTTGAAACGCACTGAGATCTGTATCATATGATAGACAATGCCACATACAATTGTCGTCCACAGGACAGATGAAGCTGAGTGTAAATTAATTATTTCACCATCACAATTACATGACAATTCTAAAATATATCGCTAGTGTCGCACAATTCACACAGATATGACGGTAAGCATCAAATGCTTTCCACATGGCAACAAGTTTACTTAGATGACTTTAGCTTGCCTAAAACACCCAATATAACGTTTATTTTCCCCCAAATCCCTTTATTGTAACCATTGGTCCTTATTTGCCTTAATTATATTGCTGTTACCTACTTTTCTTATAATATTTTGATCTCACATCTGCCTGTCTGCTTGCCTCTCTCTCTCTCTCTCTCTCTCTCTCTCTCTCTCTCTCTCTCTCTCTCTCTCTCTCTCTCTCTCTCTGTGATAGAGTAAATAAAAACCAGTTACCTTCTAATATTTCCATGTGTCAGTAATGGCAACTGCAAAATTAGAACAACACATATAATAGCAGTAAGCCTAGTTAATCTCACCAATACACAAAACACGCTAACCTTAAGAGTGTGTTCAAGATCGTTCAGATTTTCGATTCTTCAATTTATCTGCGGTTTCAGTACCTCATAATCCTCATTTCACCCATGATTGCCGGTCATCAAAGTTTGTAGATAACATGTACTTACGATACACAATGCATTATTCCACTAGGTTATAAGAATATGAGATGCATATAATTCTAGGCATTACGCCATTTGATAGATACATATCTTTTTATTATGCAGTAATTTAATTGACTAATTGTTTAAGGCAGATTTTACGATGTCAATATAATGGAAGAAATGCTTTATTTATCACATTGAAGATATGAACAGAAAATAATCACTTAGAAAACCAAATAAATAAATATAAGTTTTACTTTGTTAAACGTGATTTTAGGTTAAGCGACTAATTTTACGACATAACCTAAAATGGACTAGGGCGAGCGCGGCTCTTAGACCAGCATATTATTTTAACACAACAAATTTAAAGCTACGCAATCAGATTGAGTCAATTTGTGTAAATTTGTTTGGTAACCTAACTCATATAAAAAGTGAAATAACCTATGAGGTCACGTGAACTTGGAGAAATTAAGATAAGATTGCCACCTGCATTATGGTATCCTCCGGCCAGTATACTTTTTATTGAAGTTATCCATACAAGTAGATGCAGCATGTTTATTTCAAGAACAGTAACCTACACATTTTCTTTTTTTTTTTAAGCCACTATCTTCCGAAATATCTTTGCGAAATATTTTTAGATATATTCTAGATTTAAGGAAATAACAAATTATTTAAAAAAAAGCCTGATAGAGGCCGAAAAACAGATTGAATATGATGTAATTTCCTATCAAGAATGTCGTATTACGATCATGCGCATGGCGACAAAACCAGTTCTGGGATTCCCAAACTTTTTCTTTCACTTTGTGGGACTGAATACGGTCCAAGCGTCAGCATATTCCAATGTGAATAATTCAGGTAAATAGGAGAGCTGAGCAGTCTTTTACCTTGAAAGAGTGTTTCAATGCTGATCAACAAGACATTTGTCAGAACTTTACCATCAGAAACGCTAGTACTTGAGGCTCATCTACATAGGGTAAACACAAAAGCCAACTTAATTAAGGATATAGTACGAAAGTAGTCATGCATATTTCATATGAGATAAACTACAAAACAGATACAAAAGCAACTGTCATTTCACGCATAGCCCGTAATGTCCACTGTCATAAAAGAAAGTGTAACGGGCTTACAAATATAAAAACCTAAGACAATTTTTTTTAACAAAATAAACAAAAAAAAAAAAAAACAACAATTAAAGTATTTTAAAAGTTAGTGTACAATATGAATGATACAGCCAATTAAAAAAGAAATAAATACAAAAATAAAAAAGCAAAGGCAAACAATGATATACATAATGATATACATTGACAATTACTACATGGACAAAAATAAGATTCCAAATCTCAGCGCTTTTCATGTTTTGTAAAATCAGAAACAAACCGGTGATATAATTGTTTTTGTCAGTACATCCATATCACCAAAACTACACAGATACAGCATTCCTACTCAAAAGAGGCTTCCACAAGCACTAATTTTTCCACAAGCCTGCCAGAATTCGGAACAATGTATCCCCTAAGATATTGAACAGACAAGATCTTGCATCTTTCGTGGCATGGCTACTATTATAAATTATGTAACTCATTGCACTAATTACTAATTGATTGAATCACTTATTCATTAATTCATTCGTTTATTCATTCTTCAATTTTCAGTTCATTCACTTATTCCTTACATACTAACCATCTTATGCTTCTGATTGCACATCACTGCCAGCTAAACTTTTTCCTGCCATTCCGATTATTATCCCGTTGAATAACTGACTCTGCGTGCTAAAAATAAATACAAAATGTGTTAATACCTGATACGTCTGATTACGCACTCCATGTGATACTCTAACACTGGAGGGTTATTAGTAACAGGCAAATACAGATACAGACACGGAGTATTACATGGTTACGGAAATGAAAAGAGGGGTACATTCATGAATTAAGAATAATCAATTGTTCTAACGTTCATGATGATCACACCATTTTTTTTTATAAAAGCATCACCGGCAAGACGTTCGACCGAATCAGAGAATGGACCTGATTTTGTGAGCTTTTTAATAGGTCAAGATGCGGATTGTGCAGGCAGTGGTCAACATTTCTGTAATGGTTATTTAAAACCCAACACTGACTACAGGTAATGATTTATATATATATATATATATATATATATATATATATATATATATATATATATATATATATATATATATATACTGAAACAAAACACGAACGTACTGTTTAATTAGTATAGATGTTTTCATATTTACTGTTTGCAGATATCAGGCCTAGGAGTTTGAAAAAGCTATGCTTAGATTACTATGACGGTTATTTATGTGTAATCATAAGTCCATTACTGTTTTGACACTAATTTGTTGTTATTTACAATATGTCCAACTGCATGAATGAACTATGTTTACCTAGCGTTATTCACTTGTATGTTGTATTTTTATTGTACAGATGCGGAAATTTAAATAATGATAAAAGTCGGTTTCTTTATTTGTATCGTTTCAGCCGCATACTAATATCTCTCTCTACATTTTGATATGAATTCATTTGGAGAAATTATTGTAATTCATCAATATTGTCGGAACCTTTAAACTTTCTTGAAATTAATTTACTTGATTCTTTTACACAAATTCGATCTCTGTTTTTCTCCATAAATTTGTGTTAATTTTGTTTTCATGTTTTTTGTTTGAACAGCGTTAGGGTGTATGTTTGCACATCTGAAGGTTGCACAGAAAGTATGTGGTCCCCGCCCATTAAAACAGGTAATATCCCACACAGAAAGTATGTGGTCCCCGCCCATTAAAACAGGTAATATCCCAACAAATTATTATGTGGTCCCCGCCCATTAAAACAGGTAATATCCCAACAAATTATGAAGAAGATTGTATTGTCAAAATCACAACATCGTGGCACATTCAAAAAGTTTCCTGACATTAGACATACATCTTAGTAAACATTATATATGACTTGATTAAATGTTGCGTGAACTTTGAATAAAACCCGAGGAAACAGATTTAATTCATATATAAACAAAATATTTAAACTGCAGGGAATATATACTGTATAGTTACTTTTGAATCAATAATTCATACATTAAGCGAATACTTCTTGTGATGTAGGAGTCTAATTCTCTTGACCTTGTACATTCACACTCATGTCTTATGTATGCTGCGCGATTACCTACCTCTCAAACCCAATATATGATTCTTTTTTTTTCGTGGCTCATCATACCTACGTCTTTATTGTATATATTTCTTTTCCAGACAATGATTATACAGCGGTGATCATCGCGGTATCCGTAGTTTTATCATTGCTACTTCTGTTGGGCATAGTGGTCGCCATCGTTCTCAGAATGAGGAGGATGATGTAAGTGTACGATAGCGCGGATACATAAAACATTTCATACATCAACCATCATTAAATGGGATCACCCCCACCCCCGCCTTCTAAGTTTCAACATTTGGATGTTTCCAGGGCCGTGTAAATGATATGTTAATTGGGACAGCTGCTAAAGAAGCAGGAGGAGTTTGAAAAAAGGTGGTGTGGTCATTATTTTATGTATTAACAACTTGCAAAACAACTGGGCAGGCCATTACAGCCATTGTTGCCCCTTGTTTGAAGCATCCTTTCTTATATTGTTCATATGATGCACGAGTGTTTGCCATGTTCTTATATGACTGCTCATTTCAAATGAACTTTATGAGACGAGTTAATATTCTCACCATTTTTTGAACCTAGGAATCAAAAAGATTGAATTTATTCAACTCCGTTAGTAAATTCACTTTAATTAAGCACAAATGTAAGCGCTGTCTTATGACATGACGCAAATTACTGATTTTATTTACTCTAGGCCGTCTATTACTGGATTTTCCGATTGAAATAATTGTGATATCTCACTGGAGTTAAAAAATATCATTTTTTTTCCACCGGCCGTCAGTAGACGTTGATAACATTATGACTAAAATATTCATATTGTTCAAGACGCTTGCGTAGTTTAAAAATAAATATGGCCGCCTCGCAACCGGGTTCAAATACAGCAACGGGCGAATATTTTTTTTTCCTTCATTTTGTTTTTATCTGCTGTTTTACCTTGAATTGGGAAGGAGCATTATGTTACTACTGATATTTTATGTGCGAATACACAAAACAGAGCAGAATATAAACGGTAAGCCGCTGAGATTATCACGCGGGTTACAGTACGAAATTTACTACTTTTCAGTCTCTTATACAAATTGCTAGACAATACGTTGGTGAAAAACTTAAGTTTTTTCACTCACTCGATGAAATATATCCGTTATTCGCACATTTCAAGCAAATATTCTCTATTTATTAAATATAGTCGCAATAGAATCTAGTGAAGCGTACTCAGGTGCCTTGTGTTATATAACGTCTTGACGGCATTGACGACGTTATGATGTGTAATTACTTGATATAAAACAAACAAAACGATATGGATGTATTATTCTAGATAATACAAGAGTCAGTTGAATTTTTTTTATTAACTGTATATTACACATCTTAGTATTATTTGTACAGTCGAGTTTGGTGGTGGTGTGGAGGTCGAGGGATAATGGAACCTAAACATAAAACTTAGTATTGTAAGTTCACGAAAAGTAACAGTAACACAATGTTCAGCAGATTTTAGATTTTTTCTTTCCTTTCCTTTCGAATAGGAATTGTTCTAAAAATTAACATAAGTATTGCAATGAAATAAACGCAAAAATTGTTGGTTTTATTCAAACAGAAGGGAACCAAACAAAAGGAACTTCCAATGTGCTTGCGTACAAATCAGTCTTAATTCTTAAATGTTGTGTTGCACGAGATGAATCACAAATAAGTAGTTACTGTTGTGGCAACTGAACTTGTATAGTAGTAGTAGTAGTAGAAGTAGCAATACATTTTTAGTTGCTACACTAGCAGTGGGAGAAGGATTATGAGTATCAGTAGTACATTTAGTTGTAGTAGTAATAGCAGTAGGAAGAGGAGGAGGAAGAATAGTACATGTAGTACTCATAGTAGTGTTAGAAGCTGTGTAACCAGCAGTAGTTATGCTATTGCCATTTTGGTCGATATTATTAAAAGACTTACAGTTTACTTAGGCAGATAAAAAAATCTTGAGTATGTCTTGTGAGTTAATTTATGTAGTTCTGTCTGACCGATTCACATTTTTTTTAAAACTATAAAACTAGGTGCTTCAGAGGCTACAAGATAGAAGAGCCAGGACCAGTCATTGTAGACCCGATTAATTGGAAAATAAAAGTGCACAGGTAGGTAATTTCTGTTGCAGCTCCTCGAGAGTTTTCTGTTAATTGATGAATATAATTGACTGACGGAATGATTGGTTGGTGCTTATCGGCATATCAACACATGACAAGTTGTTTCGTGCCGAGGCAATTAAAATAAAGTGTCTTGCACAGAGACACACCACTCTGGCTGACCAGGTCTGGTATGGCCAGGGTTCTAACTCGCACCTTCTGTTTGCAAGTGCAGCACGCTAACCATTGAACCACCGCTGCTCCAACTGAAATTGAAATAAATTATGACGAATTTAGAGGGGGTTACGTCAGAAAAATTGAAACATAATATTATTTACAAGCCTGCATATGTCGTAGTTTTTGCGATTTTAGAACACGGTAAAATAGAAAGGCAAAATCATGCTATAGGTTCGACTAAAGTTAGGTGAAGTATAATTCAATAATTGAATACTACCTACATATGACTCAGTTATTATTCAGTGAATTATTTTGTGGATAGGACATATTTTGTCTATCTCTTTTTTTATTTTCAAACCGGCCGACTCTATATTTCTTCTTTTTAAAATTATTTTTTAATCGTTCCAGAGGCAAGGTTCAAATCAGTGAAGAGTATACTGTTACGATGAGGGGTAACGTAACAAAAGAACGAATTACTCAGACAAGCTTTCAAGATTTACAAACACAAATTTAATTTCTTAAAATATTAAAAATTTCAAACAAACAAAGTGAAAGAATTAAAATTAACTTATCGTTTAGAAATTCCTAAATAATCCTAAATTGTTCTATTGTTCACTGATCCAGAAGTTATCCAAAATATTCCGAATGAAGAATGTTCCGAATGAAAACACCACTGTGCTGATGTACTAACAAGAATCAGTTGTATCCAAATATTATTAATTCCAAATAAATCCTTGTGAATGTAGAATATCACACAAGTTCTAAAAAATGTTTCCAATAATTCCAACGGAGCTGAATAATTCTTAAATCTTTAAATGTCAGTACTTAATCCCAAAAATGTAGTCTGGAAATATTTCTGAAGTAGATAATCACACACAATGAACCAATCTCGTTTATGACCTCTCAAGCTGATGTAATTACAAAGAATCCAGAACGCATAGATTACATTTCTTTTATAGTATTCTATACTGCGTCTTTAAAACAAATAAAACCCATTTCCTAATTCCGTCTTAAATAAACATCTTATTACTACGATCTTACAATCTAACGTCTGATCAACAAATGAATCATTCTTTGAATTGCGAAATTCTGGTCAGAGCAATAGTACAAAAAGCTCATGCTTCAACCGACAATAATATTGATTTTCCCAGGACCAATGTACTGGGTCACATTGAAATACTGTATATGTGCACTATACAAAACAACGGCTATTAGATTATAATACAAATGTCATAAACTAAATAAAACTATATTATAATTTAAAAAGATGATACATAATTCCGTAACAAATACTGTTGTATATCCAGCAATAATTATTCAAAGGCTAGGGAGATCATATTTCATGCCTTTCAAAAAGGATGATTTGTGCCCTTTAGTTTTCGTTAGTGTTCCTTTCAATCATGAAAATCAGAAATGTTTAGTAGAACATATTTTATGCACGTTTTCATTTACTAAAACTCAGGATATTTAATTTACAGAAGCGGTAATTAGTTGTTAATTTGGCTTCGATTTTGTGTTTGTGATAGTGTATATATGCCTTTGAAAGTGGACTAACTATGTTACGCATATAAATATAACCTTAATGTGGTGCATTAAGTTTAGTTTATATATGTTAGGTGTTGTTCGCTACCTGTCATAGATTTTATTAAGGATAATGTTGTAAGAAAATTATACTATTAAATCCAGACCTTTGCTTTCTCTATATTAAATCTCATTATAGGAATTTAATTATATTGGTACATTTTATATAACATCAAAGGGGGATCTTTAGGAATCTGTATAAGACTTAAGAACACATTAACCTGCGGAAATAATGGCTTGGATATGGATTTACATGAAAGGTAAGTGCTCATGCATATTTCAGTATCCTGGTCGACGTTATCTCGACGAAATATATACGCACCAGACAATAGGTTATGATGTGATATGCTAACAAGTCACGTGTACATCATCACATTGAATTTAAAAAAAACAAAGCTAGGCACAGTCTATAGATTCTCGCAGGGAATGTAGATCACCGTTTAGGTATCGGACCACTAATTACTTTACAGCCAGAGAACCAGTCTACTGGCGAGTAGTGAATACAAAACAGAGTGCTAAATATTTTGAGATACACCTAGTGGCTAGTAAATGGATTTACTTTTCTTCCATTATACATTTCATAAACTTAAATCTATGAACTATAGTTGACAACAAATTATTTACTTTAATTTTGAAAGCCCGTGTTTAATTTCCTACTGACAAAATAGCATATGGGCTCTTGGTGCGAGGCCAAGTTATTAAATGCATAACAGGGAGTCACTTTGTAGGACTCGCGGTATTACTTCAGCTCTCACAGTAAACATATGGAAACACCGTATATTAAAAATTCAATAACTTTAAATTTCTGAATGCTCTTGATCAAACCTATATTTATCAGTATATGCATATCCTTGATGCAAGATTATGTGTAGAGAAAACCACATGAGCCGCTACATTTTTTTTTTGGGGGGGGGGATCTACACGTGTTTTGCAATTCATCGTCGAAGATGAGATGCTAATTTCAGTAATGAATTACTCAAGTCTGTAAAAGGACTGAAATTTCATCAATAAAACATTGTCTCTATTTTATTTCAGTTACAACTAGGATAAACTCTCAAAAGATTCTTTTTTACTAAAATTATACTTTCATTATCAACCAATCCTGGCCAGCCAAACCCATAAATACTCTATTTTATCTTCGCCCATTTCTAGTCTGGTTCCCATTTTTCCATATAATTGGTATCGCGAGTCCTGTATAGCAGCAGCACGAAGCTCAAAAACATGATGCGAAACGCCTGTTTTTCAAGGCTGAAAAAATTTCTCTAACTCTAATGAATGGAACCATGTGCTTTTGTATACAAATCGAATGAACTTTTTTTTAAATAAATTTATTGACGTTAAGTTCGGTGGGAAATGAATTAGAGGTTTGTTGTCTATTGGATGGGGGTAGCGTGTGTATCCATGACAAATATGCGCATCACTGCATTCCTTTTTTAGTAGCATTAGTTGATTGATGACAAGATGCAACACAATAGATAATTTATTTGAGTAATTTAGAGCAGACAGAAGTCAAAAATCGAAATAATTATGGAAAATAAACCTCCTGAAGCTTTACAGCTGCCCAATAGATACTACTATCTGGATCAACTGTCACATGTTTTACAGCCATGTAAGACTGAAGTTTAAATTCTAATAGACCAGTGGTTCCCAAACTTTTTTGATCGCGACCCTAAATACCATCTTTTGAGACCCAAAATGCAGTACTGGTATAGGGTCGCAAGGGTCCTCGCAATTGGAATAGACCCTCTAATGACAATGATTTTTCATCACCAATATCCATTTGAACAGTTATATTTGAACTACGGGGACAGTAAACAACTTCCTGACATGTATACAATTGACCATAGAGGTACAACTTGGTTTTTGTCACCACAATAATCGCCTTGTTATTTTTAGTTACATCGTCTACCTGAATGTAATAGCACCGTGTTGCGGGGTGGAACGGCGTTTTCCCAACTCCAACATTCACTGCTTTTTGTAACAGAATCGAAACCGAGTGGGCCTTGGATTAAATGAATACAACAAACACAATCTATGTGAATTACGATATTTATGTAATGCACGATATGTTGATGGCACACAAATAAAATAAATGAAACAAGCTATACAATATCAGACTCTTGCACAGGTCATACACACATTCACAAAAAAAGAATATATATATAATGATAATGACGAGTATAGTGATAATGGCGACACAGTACTGAAAATAATAATGATGATGATGACGGTTCATATAACCGATATGATACGGTTCATACAACCAAGAGGACAGTCTAAAAAAAACCCCAAAATATCACAGTTCCAAAACACTTTGTGGCTGCACTGCCTCAACCCACGCCAGGTTCACTCTGGTTCAACTTCCCAGTTCACTCTGGTTCAACTTCCCAGTTTCACTCCGGTTCAACTTCCCAGTTTTACTCCGGCAAGTTTACCTTCCACCAGTTTCAGCTACAAATAGATGAAACTGGTAGCGTATAATACAAAATACGCTATCACACAAAATACTAAAATATATCTATATGAAATATACGTATGGTCCTCTCAACAAATGTCTATAGTCCATTATATCAATATCTCTAATGAGTTATACAAAATACATTAAACCCGCACTATATGTGTAACTTTCTACTCGAATCCTACACGTGAAAAGGAAAAAAATTCTAACAGTGAATTGTCTGTTAAACGAGGTTATTTTCTCTATCGAAGCTTTATCCAATTTACGATAATAATAAAAATAAGAATGTCACGAATACAATAAAAAGCATAAATGTACAATGGAATCAAAGTTATCTTAACAGTTATCACTTACCCCTATGGCTGTAGTTTTGTGGTTCCAAACCGACACTCCGTGACAAGATCCAAGCGATGATGTACCGCTTATAGTAAAAGCCTACTATTTATACTATATAAAAAAACAAGTCGTTCAAGGCCCAAGGTAAAGTACCCGTGCATGTCGAGAAACATGGGCATCACGCTGCAAACGACCTACAACGAGATGTACTCATTCAGTAATTATATGTCAAATATACGTTATCATCGTTTAATGCAATACCAAATTATTTTCTTGCCTTATTCCGTGACAATCATCACATTTAATATAAAAATATTTTTTATCATCTCGCAACAAATTCACTTTTCTTATTTCATCTCGGACCTTTCCTGTAAATGCTCTTCTCACTGGACCTGACATGAAATTTATGAATGTATTACCTTTTTTGTCGCATAGAATCTAACATTTATCGTTTGTTATGTTGAACGGTGCTTTTTAGATGGCTTAATTTCTATCCAATTTGCAACTCTCTGTGCCAAGGTATTAGTTGAAATTGATAGGTTACCTCCCCTAGACCATTTGTCTAAACTTTAAAATGATCCATGTATTTTGCATTAAAATTACAATTAGGAACTGTGTGAGGAGCCCTGTCTCTGACAATAAATGATTTTTTGTACAATATCCAGTCAAATGTATTTTGGGTGATTTTTTTTCTTTCTTCGTATTTGAATTTTTATTATTTTTTATTATTGTTTTTATTTATTTATTTTTATTTTTTTATTTTGGCTTACATTACTTTCCTTCATGAATAAGTACACGCAAACTAAGAAAGAAATTGAATGTTACTGCTTTATTGTAAGACTGAATAATGATGAATTTCTATTTATCTTCCTTGTTCGGAGTCCCTGACATGCAGATCATTAGATCAACCTATAAATCTTTGGTGTTAGTCAGCCTAGGAAGTTGTATTGGACCAAAACTTCGTCTATCAGTACCAGAGTCTAAACCTATTTTTATTTTTTTCCAACAAGATTGTACTCTCCCTCCAAAATGTAATTTATTTTGTGTCTTTTGTGACATCCTTCTCTACATTTTTCTTACTTGTTACACTCTTGTTATCAGAAATATTTCCTGGTTTGAAACGAAAGTGTCTCCTATTAAGATAACATTTGTTTTTCCTCTTTATTTTTGTCAGTTTTGACACTGTAATACGACTGTAGTTTATGATTCGGGTCTGAAAATGTGACTGCAGTATCTATTTTGTACTGTTAGAATGATAGCTTGCACTGTTTATATTATTTCTCTGCATGACGGGGAGTTAGTGTCAGCTGATATTCTAAGCCACATCTATGTTTGGTTTTTGGTTGCATATCCCTACATTCATACATTTCGCTAGTGACAAGTGATGCAAAGCAAACTAAGCCTTTTTGCTGCCATAAACATTTCTTAATACGTGATTCAGTAAATCAAAAACTCTAATTAAGAACATTTTAGCCATCCAAAATATCATCTTTGTACCAGATTTTGATACAAAGTAAGGGTTGTGTAATTTGATAGTCTTATTACATAATGCCCATTGGTGTATATTTCATGCATCATCATCATCTTTATTTCCTTCCGTAGAAGATTGTATGATATAGCAATAAATCATCTGAATACAATCAATAAATAAGTACCAAAATAAAGAAGTGAATACAAAACAAACAAACACGAGTTAAAAAAAAAAAAAAAAAAAAAATTAAGCAAACTGTGAATCCGGGGCGCCGTAGAACCAACATCAATTACTTCGTGCATACAATAATGTCAAGAGATCTATAGTGTAAATATCATAACATTGTTCGTCTATGATATAAAATAGAATACTAGAATACCAATTCTTACAGTATATCCATCATAAAAGTGTTCCTCAGCTGCATAAGTTGCAAGTTTAAGTAGCTTATTTGCAGAAGATAGCTGCACACTGCATGACAAAGTATGCTGCATACAGGGTGAATAACTTGGAGTTTTCTTTGTCGATTACACCTGCTGGTAACCTTTTACCTAAAAGATATTGCAGTAGCAGCTCATCTTCAGCATTAAATAAGGTAATATGCAGGCTTAGTGGAAATTTATCAGTAAGGAAATCACAGAAAGAGTTTCTGGAATTTGACATATAAGGACAAGCAACACAACAATGAAGTACCAAGTCTGTATAAACATTCCCACATGGAATATACATATCGAGCTGTGTTTGAGGAACAGCAGCCCATAGTTTAGCTACATATGTAAATACCTTAGTGTGCTGTCTGGTTTTAGCCGACTGCCATACTGAGGCAGGTCGCAAGGATTCGTGTATCGAAGAGAATCTATCAAAATCTGCTTGATTAGACATACGAACTCTCCAGAGACTATTTTCAAGACCAGCAATTTTTGACCTTACAATTGCTTTCCAATTTTGTTTATCTGGAATTTCGGAATGATGCAAATAATCAGTTAGATACTCAAGCAGGTCAAACTTCTTTAACGTATAATATAGATTTGAAATTAACCCGTAGCTTGACATGCACCCGCTCAAAATGAAGTGAAATAACGCAACGTTAAACACACGTTTAGTATGTACGTTATTAGGCATCAAACACAATCTGTGTAAAAACATCAATTTTCTTCTATCAATTTCGGACTGAGCTGATTTTGATACAAAGTAGGGGTTGTGTAATTTGATAGTCTTATTACATAATGCCCATTGGTGTATATTTCATGCATGCACATGTATGGCAGCCTCATAGGGAATGAAGAAAAACATGAGACAACTGTTAAAATCAATGCATTTATTCAGTTATCTACATCTGTAATGTATGAACATGGTAAGCATTTCTTGCAATGCAACATTCACTCTTATCATCTGTCGGCATTACCTAAGTGTCAATTATTATCATTGTGTGTTCTTAGAATACCGCCCAGTGCATACTTGGTGTCTAAGGTTGTCAATACACGAAAATGTATAAAATTGATGTTCAGTATAGGCATAGGACCACTAATTATTTTATAGCCAGAGAACCAGTCTACTAGTGGGGGAATAAAAAATAGCTAGTAAATGGATTTAATTTTCTTCCATTATACATTTCATAAACTTCAATTTATGTGCTATAGTTGACAACCAAATATTTACTTTTATTTGGATATCCTGTATTTATTTCCTACTGACAAAATAACATATGGACTCTTGATAGAGGCTAAGTTATTAGGTGCAGACCATGGAGTCCTCCTGTATAGCTGTATGAGGCTCAAAAGACATGGTGGGAAGCACCTGTTTTTCAAGGCGGAAAAAATGTCTCTAACTCTAATGAATGGCAACATGTGTGTTTTCCATGCGAATCTAATGCATAACTTATTTGTATTTTTTAATATATTAACATTAAGTTCTATGGGATATGAATTAGTGGTCCGATCCCTTTATGACCTTGTTGAGATGTTTGGTTCCTGTAATCTCGTCTGCAAAAAAACAAACATGGCTCCTGGACGGAAGGAAGTGTCTAGTGCGTGCAGAGAAGCAATTGTACGACTGCAGGAGGAAAACTATTCAATACAGAAAATTGCAGAAATTATTAATGGACATTATTTCACAGTAACCAAGTTAATTAATTCATTACTGCTAGTCTAAATCACAGCTCGAAAGGTGCGGAGATGATTTAACTTTGTGGATGCAAAGTTAGAAAGACACTCCCTATTTCAGTTGCCGACACAACATTACAAAAGAACATAATAAACAGTTGTGGAGGTAGAGTAGTTGGTTTAGTTGATTGTATTGGAAAAGTCATATTTTCTGATATATTCATGGTTGTTATCAGTAGGGGTTTGTATGTATATGTTTGGGGAACAAGTGGTGAAGTTTGCGAGTTCGTCGTAGATGGAAAATATCAGTGATGTTTTACGCTTGCACTTCGTAAAATCGAGTCATACACTTTGCTGATATAGAGGGAAATATGAATTTGGCAAAGGTTATTAAAACATTAGATAACATCTAATGGACTCTTTTTACCAAGAAATTTCTCATGACGACAATGCGCATTGTCATAGATCATAGTGAGTGGTGGCGTGGAAATGACAAAATAATATCCATTGTTTAAGTTTATTATTTCAGTCCCCTGACAGTTACATATATAAAAATGTGTGAAGATCCAAAACAATTCAGCTTCAGAATAAGACAACACCAATGATGAATCACGTGCGTCTCGTGCAGGAGATTAAGTTCATTTTGGTTCAGTCTGAGTCAGGTCTACATTAGAAGCTTTTGAACGCACATGATTAAATGCCTTATGCATATTTTGATCTCAAAAGGACCAAGTACTGAAGTTAACTATTTTCAAATCTTACTGCGTTCGTCAATTTTCTCTCTAATCATGACGCTGTAAAATGTGTTGAAATATATCTGAACACATACTGTACTTGTAGGTTGCTTACCTGTTTGAAGCTATCGCCGTGAACATTGTCTACAATGCTCTGTGTTGATTAGCTGATATCATTCGTACATATTATTAATTTCTTATCTGTAATCATCTTTTAAATCGATATGCACTCAGAAGAAAATTATCTCTTACAGACCCATAAAATTATGTGATCTACAGATGCATGTGGAACAGATGCATAAGGACTCAAACATAGGTTTCTCATCGGAATATAAGGCAAGTGGGAAAAACAATTTTGTTAGTTTGATGTGTATTTAAATGGCTTCATTTTAAGTGTTCTTTTAAGAGACACATGGTTTCGAAAGTATTAAATGACCCATTGCAGAACTACAAGGATACTAAAAGTCGATTTAATAGTTAATGTTACAGTCCCCTGATTTTTATTTCTTGGTATGTTTCGATTCCACTCTTGTTTCAAACTCTGTATTGTTTTATATTTATTTATTCACTAAAATTGCATTTAATGGTAACCAAAATATATATATAAAATGAACGGAATGCAGATAGTCCAGTCTGGATAAGGAGCAAGTGCATATTTGGATCTCGAGTTGGGTTATACTAAAATGAGTTTTAAGTAATTTGTGTTCTCTGTTCGTTACAGTAGTTACCAAATAGTTAGAAAGAATAACAGGAATAGGACATTTTGAAAATATTTGACTTTTTATGTTTTAAAACGTCCATGACTATTCTGTCAAATAAATCATTTGCTAGATACGATGTAATGGGGCACACACTGATTTTACACACATACACACAATCGCTATCTCTCTCTCTCTCTCTCTCTCTCTCTCACACACACACACACAAATCTGACAAGACACGTTCATTGTTGTCACAAAGCGACACGTACTTTCATAAAACAATTGTATATGCAGATGTTCCATATATTAAGATATTAATTCTATATTTTAAATGTAATGATAATGACAGATAACCATTTGTCATTTAAAACTAAGCACTAACTATTTTTCTTCATCCGAATATTTGCTTGTAAGATGGATTTAATTTTTATCTTTGCTTTCAACTAGTGCATGAAAGAGATCGAGCCCAAGCACACAACAGAAGTGGCAGAGTCTGAATCTTGTAGATCTAAGAACAGATACACCAACATTCTTCCATGTGAGTGCTTTTACTTAGCTGTCATTGATGTATTTCTTCCTTTATATTGTTAATATGGCCTTTTGTCGTATTATTTTAAGCAAAATGCATGTATCATACATTTGCACCTGCTAATTATGAGCTCTTAATCTTTATTGAATTAATGTTGGTTATTGTAAATTCCAATATTCGACTTAACCCAGTTTTTGTGCACTAGATGTTTTAACCCTATTTATTTATTCTAAATACGATATTTTACCTGAGTAGTGCGATGCTTACGTTGTTTTGAGCTTCTCAGTCATTTTGGGAAGAGCTCATATACCCTAAAAGTGATAAATCAATGGCTGCGAATGTTTGAATATATATATATATATATATATATATATATATATATATATATATATATATATATATATATATATATATATATGGAATTCGCCGTGGTTATTTTCATCTTGAAAATTACAAAGTTGACCCGCGCCAGATGATCATTAATTTTAAGGATGTTTTCCAATTCATTTTGATCGCAATATTTAGTTTGGACAGCAGATGAGTTTTGTCTTCATCGATTGTAAACCGAACATATATTAAATGGATCGAAGAAGTAAATTTAAAAATGTTTGGTATTTTCCATTTTCAACTTTTACTGATTAGATTCACTTTAATTCGTAGGGTGATGCAAATTTCGTATCGTCACTGTAGTTGAAAGCAGTAAACTTAAAGATCCACTTTATATATATATATATATATATATATATATATATATATATATATATATATATATATATATATATATATACGAATAAATAACACAATCATACAGGTTACAGAACGTTTAATTCTTACTTCTACGGAGATTTGAACCCGGGTTCGCGGGTGACGACATCCATCGCCTTGCCTGCACGTATCAACCCCTATACCATTTCCACCATGCCCACATGACTGATGCTACAAAGTCGCCGGTATAGGTATTCATGCGTAGCAGATACACCCGCATGTCGACCAGCAATTAATTCTCATCTAAGTACACTATCACTCTGGATTCCTACTACATAAATCAAGGTATATAGAGGTTATTGCTATGGTCGAAATGGTATAGTGGGTGGTGCGTGCAGGCAAGGCTATGGTTGCCGTAACCCGCGGACCCAGGTTCAAATCTCCGTAGAGTACGAATTAAAAATTACCTAACCTGTATGATAATCTTTTTTATTTGTATTTAAAACTTCTGTTAATGTTATCAAGAATTCTCCTGTAGGATCCAGGGATAGCACTTTCCGCTCTGCTTGGTATATATTTGAATTTATATAAACTGTATCCAGAAACATTCAACCATAGGAAACTTTTGTTTTCAGATGATCATTCTCGAGTTAAATTGCTGCCCATAGACAATGAAGAAGGATCAGATTACATCAATGCAAATTACATACAGGTCTGTTATTAGATACTTTCAGATTTAAGGCAGTCATGTCGTTGTCCCCATCCTTTTTTGCAAGGAACATATGCATTAATATAAAAGGTACAAGTCTCATATATCAAGGATAGAACAAATGTTCCCATTTACAGTAAGGTTTTGGTTTGGTTTGGTGCTTTATGGCACAGCAACACAAGTAGGTTATTTAGTGCCGAGGCAATTGGAGTAAAGCACCTTGACCAAGGACACACCACGGTAGTTGACCCAGGCTGGTCCGGTGGTAGGATTCGAACCCGCACCCTTTCGGTCGTGATACAGTGAGGTACTATGTTTCATTCTACAATGGCCAAAATATTTCTCATTCGACTTTTTGAATGTACTGTCTTTAAGATATCATTATCATTGATATAATCCTAATTTCTCACTAGGGTTGTTTTAACTAAAATGTTAAAGACGCATACAATATTCAGGAAGAGATACGTTTATAATGACTGAACAGTCCATCAGGTTAGTTATATTGTATCATCACATAAATGATCTGCATGTATTATATCAGTGCAATATGGGAAAACTCTAGAACAGATAATGATTTTATATTTCCAGGGTTATAATTCTAAGAGGGAGTATATAGCTACCCAGGGTCCTTTACCAGGGACAAGGGATGACTTTTGGAGGATGATCTGGGAACAAAGTGCTGAAATCATCGTCATGCTTACTAAATGTACTGAAAAAGGAAAAGTAAGTGCGGACAATTTTGAAAAGAAGTGTACATAAAATATATCAAATGTTTCTCTAGTTCCAATATTTTTTTTTTATGTTGATTTGCAACTATGCAAAAGCATTAAAAGCCGAAATTTCTTTTTAAAGGATCAGTTACTTCTGCACATGTGTATCAAGGACGAAATATATGCATCTTTTCAAAGCACTAAAATTCATGAGTCCACGGAGAAGCAATATATGTTAAGGTCAATGTTCTGTGATGGTTACAGAAGACAACCGGATTTATAATTTTTTCATCTTCATGTGAGACATATTAAGTATAAAGACGCTTCTGAATGAAATCATAAATGATACGGAGGTATATATTTATTGAAAATGTGGGTCCGGTTCCCTGTGAAAAGTCGGAATTAATTATTTGAAAGCTAGAATTTGGTAACCCATTAACATAACACCTTAACTATAATATAAAATGCATAACTATGCAAGCAAGCTTATAACATGCAGTAATTATGAAGCGAATTGATGGTTCTCTCTGAACACCTAACACAAATGATTCCGGAATACCGGAAATCTTATGTATGTTTATATTACAGCTAACATAGAACCAGAACTATTTTGTCTAAATTCCACGCATTAGACCTTCATATCTTGCGATTCTAGAGTAGTATCCTTTCGCACAAGAGAAGAGAACAACGCTTGGTAGGAGTCTATTTACCTAGTCCTTTCTGACTTGGCCTTCATGCTGTAAAGCTTCGTTATACAGTTTTACCTTTGAACGATTTCTTCATTCTATATTTGCGGGCGAAAAATACCGCAAATAAATTTCAAAGTTTTATGATAAAAGACATACCATTTCCTGCGATAACATTATATTCGCGCATTTTTTCTGTAGCTGAATTTTCAAAATTAAAAAAAAAACACTGAGCCCGATTAGTAAGTGATCTTTCTATTTCTATCGTTCTAAATTTACAATGTCAGAATCATTTTATCAACATATGTCTTAAAGCTACGCCATGACATCAATACACGTGGTATCTTATGCCAGAAATTAACATAGACCCTGCCTGTATTCTAAAATGTTTGTGTCTATGGATTGTATCATGCATCATTGCATATTTTATTATAAAGGTGAAGTGCGACAAATACTGGCCAGATGTCAAGGAACCTGTTTACTATGGAGACCTGACAGTGGACGTCATCTCTGAATCTATACTTAGCGATTACATCATCAGAGTCATTCAGTTAGAACTGGCAAGTTTTTGCTGTTATCAAATTAAATGCATTCTTAAATGTAAGAGATCTATATCAAACTATGCATTTTTGTATTATGTATCAGTCTACTTAGAATCTAAGGATCATTGCTGAAAAGAAACCGCAATATTTATAAGACGTTAGCCTAGAATTTGACCCGAGATTTATCAATTTAGAGACATTATATATTCAAATTTTAATAAAGGTGCTACAACTTTTTGTTTTATTATCTTTAAAATACAAACTACATGAGAATCCATGTCAATGAGACATTTTTTTGATACACAAAATGGTGATTGGCGACCAATGAAAAATAAATAGGTTTATTATGCATATAAATTCAACATATATATATATATATATATATATATATATATGTGTGTGTGTGTGTGTGTGTGTGTTTGTATGTATGTATGTATGTATGTATGTATGTATGTATGTATGTGCGTGTTCTGCCCTAACCAATAAGAGTATAAATTGATTGCAGTAGCTGTGATGTATTACTTGCTTGAAGAGTCTATAGCTTCTCATTCTTATAGTTAGGTGATGGGCATCTTGCTCATCGCTTAAAGACCGCCGTCAGCAGTGCTCACTTTGCTAGTGAAGTATAATCAATTATGTTTCAGTCTAAGATAGATAATGCTCTATCTATTCACTTTATTCTCTTTCTTTACATTTATACACCCCACTAGTCTTGTTCTAGAAGACAGTCATATTAAAATATTTCAATATTTGCATTATTATTATTATTATTATTATTATTATTATTTTTATTATTATTATTAAAAATACAACTTCTTACTTACCCGCAAGTCACTGTAATTATATTTCTACTCTTTGCGTTTTAGAACTATCCCATGACGGCGCGATATATATCTAGCATATACCTAAAACTAACCTGAAGCTATACATTCTTATTTTTCAAATATTACCTAGCTTGGTTAAACATTTTTCTCTTTAAAAAACGGTTTTTTTTATTCATGTGTTAGAGAACGTGCATCATTTTATTTTAACTCCCATAATTGGTTTGGAAAGTAATCTATCTAACAATCGATTTTCCATTATTCAAAGAAATCAATTTTTTTCATAATCTTTGCTTTCTGTTTCCTTTTTAATTATCTTGGGCAAATAGAGTATATACTAGGCATCCCTGGCAAGAGCTTTTCCTATAAGAGCTAAGTTGTGTGGTGTTGTCCACGTTTTGCATTGTTTTATATATTAAATAAGTGATACTCTTTAATGAATACATACATGTATGTGTAACGGATGTTTTCAAGCTTAATTTGTTGTACTTTTTGGTAATAATTCCACAAACAATGACCGATGATCTTTGCAGAAAATACAGAAATACTTTAGGTTCTTAAAGATATAACATGCAGACATTTATATCCCCTTCGTTCGTATCAAATTTGCCTTTTTGACAAGTTGCGTGACCTTATTAAAGTCAGGAGACATTTATTGTTACAGGGGAATATGTTCAGAAAAGTTAAACAGTTCCACTTTCTGAAGTTGCAAGATTTTAGTAGAGCAGAGATTTTCCATTATTTGAAACTTTATATATTTGAGGAGACAACATCTAACCCCAAAGTCCCATTTGGGGGGGGGTTATAATCTGTCATTGCAGGTATACTGTTGTAAAAGACCTTACCTGCATGAAGTTACAAAAATGCATGGCAAGACCACTGATAAATGGAACACTTGAAAATGTAAGGTCAATGGACCACTACCACTATCCAAGAGTAAGGTCCCTTATCAACAGAACCGGTGGGTTCACTATTCTCGGTTTTTTCACTGGCATTAGGTAGTTCTGTTAGTGATCGCGCGTATTAAAGTGCGTAGAAACAGTCGAGAAGAAACTGAAACACTTATTTATTCTACGGAGTATCAGGTAATACAATTTTCATATGACGTTGGTAGAATCAGGGAAAAAATAGTGTATTCATAGAACTGAGAAAATACGTTTTAACTAAGAAATGAACCACCGATGTGTATAACTTAATATATTTATCTCAGATGTGAAAGTTACACTGACAACGGTTATAGCTGAACAGTTTGGCATAAGAATAAATATATATTGTAGATGACTGCATTAACAAACATTTCAGTTTTTTAGCAGTCTAATTTCTGGAGAATATTCAAGACAGAGCTTTGCATAATTACAGATATATCTTTTGAAAATTATTGTCTCACATTGGTTTTTCATACAGTAGGTTACGTCGTCTGCTTGGTCAAAGCATAGTTTCTCATCGCTATTATACATTTAAAACTATATAAGCAAATGATTTGATTGTTGACATAATCATTTGTTCGAGATAAAATGAATGCTAAATTCATGTGTAGAAAACAATTTTGCAGATGTCAGAATCTTTGTGGGTCACCGTCGATCCAACACATTAAACAGATGCATGTTTAAAGTAGGCAGTAAATGGGAACTACCGGGCGCCTAATCGATGCAGTCGCCATCTAGCGGTTAAGTGCATTCACTCTGGATAGCGGTAGAAGTTCACTGATTTTGTTCTTACTCTGCTAACAATATGAAATGACGGTAAGCCTGTAAAAAAATAAGTCATTCGCGCAACAACAACAGCAACAACAGCAAAAAAAAAAAAAAGAGATAGCAAACGAACTTTTCTCAGCTTTTTAGTTACAAGAAAGATGTATTTCCACGTCATACAAAGAGAATAGTATTGGAAACTTACAAGGTATTATATATTCTTCTAAGGAGGCCGATATGAGCTTTTTTTGGGTGATGGGAGGACATTCTGTCTTTTCCACCTCTTTTCAGAAGCTTTTCTTAAAATGTTAAATAAGAGAATGGCGGCATTCTAAGCTGTCCATTGTTTTACACCATTTTATAATTCACGTTTATTTAGCCTCCAATATAACTTCTAGGGAACGGTTTGCATTTTATCACGTTTGTGCTGTTAAGTTATATCATAGCAACTCTTTGATACACTGAGGTTAAGATTTTATCTGATACATTTACATTAATTGCTGCTTTTGTGCAACGGAAACCATTGACCTATTTGAAGTATTGTTTATCGTGCAAAAACATAAGTGTTACATATATTGTGTCTGAAGATGAAATGCCACCAAAGATACTGGAAGAACACATGTTACATACAAATATTAGCGAAATACATTTTTCTATTTTGTTTTGAAAGTCAGGTTTATACTACTATATATACGATTTGTGCTATTTACATGTGTTTCATTCTCTTGATATTTCGGTGTTTACCATTATCTTGTGTCGTTTCGAACTAGCATGATCTTTTCTTCATCATGCATAATTTCCTACTAGCGTCTTTCCATTTTACAGTACTTAAAATTGACATGTACCTTTAGAAACAATATATAGCGAAAAACATGTTTGTACCTTGAACCTTGCTTGATATAATTCCATGTAAAACCATGCATTACATCGTACATGAAGTACCAAATCTATGTGATATTCTACTCATTTTAGACCCAGACGACCAAGAAAGTTTACCACTTTTCCTTCCTGAACTGGCCTGACATGGGCTGTCCAAAGGACCCAGCAGCTCTTTTGAACTTTGTTACCTCTGTAAGAACGTATGTGAAACCTAATTTCCAGTCTCCCATAGTTGTACATTGCAGGTATGTTATTCCATGCATCATACACTCCATTATTTACAAGTTAAATGTGCATCGATCCTGTTATATTATCACAACTGCATTTCATCAGAAAACGAAAGTTAAATCTGTATAACTGCCACGTTCTTCGTCGTTTGGTTCTACTTTTCAAGCTAATTATTACCTCCACAATTTATTTTGTGAGTTTGAAATCCAGTCCTTCATATACGTTATTGTGGGAAATACTGTTCTAAGGTCTCATATACGTTATTGTGGGAAATACTGTTCTAAGGTCTTCCCTCTTAAGTAGATTATGCAGATATTATCTTGTTGCGAAAGTGCGCAACATTAAAATAGTTTTTAAAAGCCACAAAGGTCGAGTAGCAACCTTAAACGTCTATAAAGGTTACATAACCAATATCGTTATTAAAAATGGTAAAAAAAATTAAACAAAGATTGCAATGAACAATGAATAGAATATTTTCAGCTATTGTGCAAGAGAACAAGTTTACGAAATCAGCTTGAGTTTATGGAGTGTACTTAAAACTAACGACTCAAGTTTTCAATGCAAAATATTTACACAATAGTTGAATCATTATCGATACAGCAAATCTTCTACGAAAACATGGTTTATATTAATGACACCAAACATATACAAATCTCATAGTTATATAGAAACTTGAATAAAAATATGTACAATTCATTCATTTTAGTGTTCCCTATTTACAAGGCAACAATCTTTCTGAAAATAGTGTTAATAACTTATTCACATATCCTGGTAATCGCTTTCTAAACTTGGAACCACCATTTATCTACAAGACAGTAATTGATATTTGATCAACAAATGCTATGAAATGTAACATTTAACACGACAGTGCTGGCGTTGGACGCACCGGAACCTACATTGCCATTGACCACCTAATGCAGCGCGTGAGAGATTCTGTTGAAATAGACATCTTCAACCTGGTGTACGAGATGAGAAACCAGCGTTGTAATATGGTGCAAACAGAGGTAACAAACGATAAACACATTCTAAGCATTGTAATTATCAATAATTAATCAGTAAAGACGAAGTGTCTCCAAATATGGTTGAGCGGCTTGTAAGAATACGATATTCTCGGAAACAACGTTGTTTCCACAACTTTAGATAAAGAGAAAGAAACAAAAAGGACATAAATGAGAAAGACACTTGTATGAAGCTCCATTGGGCAAAGTTTTACCGCTGATGGAGAAACATACTTGATAGCAGTGCGCAAATGCTCAACTGTCTAGAAATCATGTTACATGTACGTGTAAATTTTATGGATTTCAATATTAAAACATGTGTGGGTCTGATCTTGTCAACTATTGTCAAGACCCAGGCTCAAAGTTAAGAAGATTACTTTCGAATACTACATTGATATAATAGATATACTTTCAGTTTTTGACGAATGATGCCCTTTTCTATGGCGGTGGTATAGACATGTCTAAATTTCTCTACATAAGCGTATTCTCAAACAATCGTTGATAAACCAAAGCGCTTTGTAAATACAATTAATGACGGATAGACTCCATAATGAATTTGATCAGGTAACTAAAGACTGCAACATTCCATTTTCAGGACCAGTATGTTTTCATACATGACAGCATTCTTGAATTCATTACAGAGGATGATGACGCTGAAGAAGAAGAGCGTAAGTAAAAAATAGTGGCCTGCATCTCAATGCACCCATATTGAAGGATCTTTTTCTCTAAAATATGTATTAAATCGTTTCTGTATTGTAGTCAATAGGTTGTCCAAATAGTACTAAAGTGTTGGTCTACATGCGTACCATTATCATCATGTTAACGGTATATGTGTACTAGCTAACCTAAAGACATACAGACAACATAACAATGATATGTATATGACGGTACCTTCAGCACTTTATTGTATCATGATTCGTAAATCTTCTATAAGGAAAGACAAATTAAATAGCACTGTTGATAGAAAACACCATACGTAGTCTGACGATTCAAAAGAAAATGGAATACTCTACTTTTGCTTTTAATTTGCACAAAAACAATTTTATAAAAGAAAATAACAACGAAAAAACCTCACTTTTGCGTGAAGTTCTTGGAAATTATTGAAATTCTTAACTCGGTATCAATTCTTGATTTATTCATTATGTGAGCTAATGTTCCTCTTATAGGCTTGCAAAGATGTAAACATAATTGCAGATTGAGAAATTACCAAACAATCGCACAAAATGCACTTAATTATATTCTTAATATATCACTGACAATTAATGTTTTAGAACAGTAAACTCCATAGAGACTTCAAAAGAAAAATGGATTCTCTTTATGAAATTTTAAAAAAAGTTTGAGAATTTATGTTATTAAGAAAAGTATAAATATTTACTTCACTTCCTTCCATAATTATTGACCTGGATTAAGTCTAACATTAAGGCACATCCCAGCAAAGATCTGTCAGATCCATATGCATAAAGTTGATTATCACATTATAAAAGATTTTCCAGCAACAAAAAAAAAAAAATAAAAAGAAAGAAAAGAAACAAAAAACAAAAAAAAAACAAAAATCAAACTGTAAGGTTTTTATGGTGAGCAATAAATACGTTCACTGCCTGGAAGGGTTTTATATGAAACTGATTTCTGTTTAAAACCAACACAAAGAGGAAAAAAATAATATTCAACCCAATTAATAGAGTCAGGAAAAAAATGTCAAATTTTTATTGTGACAAAACTGGCTGGCCAAAGTTTGATTTAAAGAGCGTTTGGAGCATCTTCAATAAACCCATTAAGCCATTTGTCAACATAACTGTTACATCTCTTCTTCATATTTTTCTTTATCTTCTAGCATTATTTAGTACTTATTGCTTGCGTTATTATTGCAGATAACCTCGATAAATAACGAACGGAATAAAAACAGAATTAAAGGATTAAAAAATTTGAGATGATAAATTTTACTCAATATCTTGATTTCAATGTCGTATTCTGCGCTTAGCGTCTCTAGGACACTATTATTTGTCATTGTAAGTAGAGATATATAGCTCCATTAGAAAAGAAGAATCCACGCCAGTTTTAAATTTTACAATGAATCCAGCATTTAAATGGATATTACTTGCTTCTTATATCAAGACTTCTCCATTTATGTTTTTCTTCCTCCTAGCCAAATTTACTTAAACTCAATAATTAGCTATAACAATCATTAAAAGAGGCGTATATTTTTCTTTAAGAAGAAACTTTAAATATTTTTATTTCATAGTAGTATTGCAGTGTCATTTGAAATGCCTGCAATCAAGTTTTTCCAGATGCGAGCAGATTAGAAGGCTTTCAATTGTTTTACATTTCAGCTATTTACCAGAACAAACCTATGGATGACGATAATGTCTACGAAAACACAGCATTTATCCAATAGTAATATGATGGGAAGAAGCATGCATCCGTTTTGATATACTGCAAATGTATTGATACAACGAATCACGAGTTTATTTTATTTGTACATTTTCTTATTTTTCCACTTTCATAAATATATGTGATTCAGAGACCTTCTTTTGTACCAGTTCAATCATTTGTTTCTAAAATAGATTGTACTCACAATCTTTGGATCATTTGTTTCTAAAATAGATTGTACTCACAATCTTTGGATCATTTGTTTCTAAAATAGATTGTACTCACAATCTTTGGATCATTTGTTTCTAAAATAGATTGTACTCACAATCTTTGGATCATTTGTTTCTAAAAGAGATTGTACTCACAATCTTTGGATCATTTGTTTCTAAAAGAGATTGTACTCACAATCTTTGGATCATTTGTTTCTAAAATAGATTGTACTCACAATCTTTGGATCATTTGTTTCTAACATAGATTGTACTCACAATCTTTGGATCATTTGTTTCTAAAATAGATTGTACTCACAATCTTTGGATCATTTGTTTCTAAAATAGATTGTACTCACAATCTTTGGATCATTTGTTTCTAAAAGAGATTGTACTCACAATCTTTGGATCATTTGTTTCTAAAATAGATTGTACTCACAATCTTTGGATCATTTGTTTCTAAAATAGATTGTACTCACAATCTTTGGATCATTTGTTTCTAAAATAGATTGTACTCACAATCTTTGGATCATTTGTTTCTAAAATAGATTGTACTCACAATCTTTGGATCAT
Source organism: Margaritifera margaritifera (assembly GCA_029931535.1). Lineage (NCBI taxonomy): Eukaryota > Metazoa > Mollusca > Bivalvia > Unionida > Margaritiferidae > Margaritifera > Margaritifera margaritifera. Next base: position 561,565 of record JAQPZY010000966.1, read on the forward strand.
TTGTTTCTAAAATAGATTGTACTCACAATCTTTGGATCATTTGTTTCTAAAAGAGATTGTACTCACAATCTTTGGATCATTTGTTTCTAAAATAGATTGTACTCACAATCTTTGGATCATTTGTTTCTAAAATAGATTGTACTCACAATCTTTGGATTTCATATCCAAGAGTTTAAAATGAAAATTCAATCTATAATTTAAGCAGAGTCATATTTAATACGTTTTCAACGACAGCTGGGCTATTCAACTGAACCATACATCTTCCATACATTACCCCACTTTATGGTCTATACAGTAGCAGCAACACAGGATATACACATGCAAAGGAAATTTAGACTAGTTAAGCTGATAATCCAAATATAATTTAATAAACTAATTTTTTTCTTATAGCACTGGGACATCGCATAGTCTAACGTGTACATACTATATGATATTAACATTTTGAAAGAAACATATACTTCACATTGTAATAGCCATGATACTCGCTTGTTCAAAGGTTCTAAATGTATTTGTAGTATTGTGTCTACCATTTCCTAACGTTCTAATATCAATAATTTGGTAACACAAGTATTTCATTTTGTCTTAAATCTATGACCGAATGTTGTAAATGACTATATTTTCTCTATTGGACAATAAGGTTATTTAGATTTCATACAATTCATGCCATTATGCAAGTAATTAGATAAGCAAGCAAGAACTACCTATTCGGATTGAAAAAAGCTTGAGAATATGTCACCCCATCTGAACACAGTATACTCTTCGGTTAGTTTCATCATATGCAAGTATGACTTTTTGTGATCAGTCGTTGACTTTGATAATCCCTCCTCCCCCCTCTCTTTGTCCCTGTCTCTGTCTCTCTCTTGAGAACGCTGTATTCAATAATTACTAGGCGAATGTTGCCTGGAGCTGTCACTTTCTCAGTTGACAAAGATATTTACTAATACGCTAAACCCAAAACATTTGTTAGAAATTAAGAAGCTAGAATTGAACACTATAATGTATGCAATTGTAATGAAAATGCAATTAAAATATGTCTATTATCAATAATTAATTTGGTCCTTGATGAAGATATACATTTCACAATTTATAATTATGTTTAACATTATCATGATGCTTAGCATCCTACGTCTATGGCCTATTTGTTTCTTTGCCGACATGATGGAAAAGGGTAAATGCCATTCTTCTAGGCTGTTTTGTTTTATTGCTCCAGACATATAATGGTGCCAAGGCTGGTAACCCTTGGTCCTACATCTTAGAAAGAAATGAATATTGAAAATCACTTCAACAGTGTAAATTGTAAGTTAAACTACAGTTCATCAAATTTGCCTGTACTATTTTCTGCGGCTTAACAGAATACTAAAATAAAAGAAAAAGGAAAGAAAGCATAAAGAAAACAGTTGGAGGTATCTAATTGTTATATACAATATCCTTTTTAGCAAAAACAATAGTTATATCTTTATCAATTATTTAAAACAATATATATGCAACTAAATGGTTTATCTGTATCATATCCTGTTTCTCTGCCTGTTTTGTATTTATCTGTGTATCTTACATACATACGTACATGCATGTTCATGCAGAAGTTTTAAAAATGTTTCTTCGAAACTAATGACTGACATTGCAATTTTCGAAGCTATTATTGTTTCTTCATCATAGTATCGCACTTTTGTCGTAAATAAACAAAGTCAGGTAATATTGGGACAACAATAACTTTTAAAAAATATCTATGTCTTTCAGGTGTACTGATGACCTTTCATATGTAAGACAAAGACTATTATATTTTGGCTATGCACTTTTGCATTAGCTATGTTGAAAACAGTTGTAATTTTTACAGTTATATGTTGTGAATATTAAATATTACTCTTACAGCTGAATGTCTTGTGTTTAATTCTTATTCAATTATATAGGTTTTGATATCAGATTTGTCGCGAAGAAGGGGATTTTTATGTCATTCTTTCATTGCAAAGAATATATAAACATATACAGTTGTATGAAATTGATAGAATGGACAGATAGATTCATTCGGTTGTAAACCTTTAGCTTGGATCTAAATGATCTATATGTCTGTATATTGAGATTTTCAGTCAAAAAGGATACCTGTAATTTTCAACGCTTAAGTAGTGGGTTTTTATATTTTGGAATACGATACACATAAACTTCATAACGGTACTATGTAAATAATTAGGCAGTTTGATTCCAACCAACTAAGAATCAAGAATATAACTTCATACACACATATGCAAAATAGCTAACCTCCTCAAATGATAATAAGAGTTGTATTTAAGAATAGATATGTGAAATAAAAGACAAAATAATTATTTTGAGAACGTCTCTGAATGTTTCCTTTACTCTGGCTTTCTTCAAGAACATTCGCATAATCGACTCGTAGTACTGAGAAGTGGTTATGATAGTGTCGCACATGTCAGAAAGATGCTTAGCGAAGTTGAGGTCCATGGTTGTGATGCCAACAGATTATGTGAACCGATCGTTTCATACAAACTTTGTGTCTAGTTTTAAAAAATATTGAATATCGAATATTCTAACATGGACTCTTTTCTGCGTCGTTTGCAGCTTATGGTGAAAAACATGTATTTATCTTGCACAATATATACCTCGCATCAACAACAGTAATACTCAGCATGATTTAATACTGCCATGTCATCACACGAGTCATCAGCTTATGGTCCAAAAAGACGCTCGTCTGCTGTAGTAAAGTAAAAACTGTCTTGAGAGAAGATCCATTCTGCAAACAAAATTGAGTTCTAAAGACAGGTGGCATAGTAGGGTCAAATGAATCGGTGCATTTAGAACATCATCTGTCAATATACCTCTCCTGAAGTCCTTATTTCTTAACTTGAGTTACATTTTCTTTTAAATTCTAAATTAGTATTTATGACATTAACACGATTTTAGTATCGAAAATGCTCACAACTTTTGCCTAACATTTATTTCCATGGAATATTGTGCAAGAATTGTGCTATGCCAGTGGCATATGCAATATTTATCGACGTTGTCTAAAAACCACATAAACGACGCTTCTGCAAAGTTTATAAAGTCAATCATGCATTTGATGCCAAGCTTTCTAATATAAAAGTCTGTACATGCAGTCAATTATTTTTGACTGGCAGTTTTGGAGACTTGGTTGTGGTCCTTTGTTGTTTCTGTTCTGACCGAATTGTAATGGTAGTCTCATAAAAAAAAATCAAAATCATGATTAAGTGTTGCTGTTCTTTTAAAAGCATGCTTTAATGCTAAAAGCTAGATGCCGAATCACGTAAATAATATCTACCTTCTGATTCAATGTTAATCATGCGTTTTGTATAATGCAGGCTGGTTCCAAATCATGATTTTAAAAATACATGCAGCCGAAACCTTAGCCTATGTTATGAAAACGTGGCAAGATGGTGCCAAGGCGATAGTGCCTGGATATAGACACAATGCATGTCACAAGAAAGAAATTTAAAAACTAAATAAAGCTATAACAAAAGTTATTAAAAAAAACAAGTTTCCCCAACTTCTTTTCTACTTAGACATGATATATAAAGATTTTTAGTTAGAAATACATTTATGACAACTGTAGTTCTGTCTCGTTCGATCTAGTCTGTTTTCGCACGTAAAGAAGAATATAATTTGTGTCATGAAATTTTGGTCGGAACAGGCTTCCTTGGTCAGACCGATTAAAAGCACCCCTGATGGTTCATGAAGCGGAACAAGATTTTGATGTTTGCATGAGAGTACGTTTCCAGATAAATATGATTCATTCATACTAATGGCAAATATATTACCTAACAGATTTCTCAAAAAATGCACGAGGATCAAGTGGACGCCCACTGGTACCAGGCTTTCCGGGTTCTTCGTATTCCAAAATATCAGCAACCACCTCCCACCACCACACTGATCTTCCAAAATAGTTAATGTTAGCATATAGAACATGCTGGCAATTCTTAAATGCTGCTGGTGCTCGACTGTACCTTATACTTAAATGTAGCTATAATCTATTCTAAATGTAGAATGAATTTACAAATGTGCTTCTCTTGTTGGAGATGTGCATAATGATTATTCCTTTTTAACTTTTAGGTTGTCTATATTTCTTTCCTTTTTACCTATTATTTCTTCGACAAAAATTTTAGCAGATGGGAAGAACTAAGTGAAAAGTAGAAAGGAAAAGAAGGAGGCAAGGTGATAGAAAACTCCCAGTGTTTGTCTATTCCAATTGTTTATCAATTGTGTCGGATCTATTTGTAAGGGTCCTTGATCGATTTCTCTCCAATTGTACGCATAGTAATTATGTCTCTCATGGTTCCGGACTTGAATTTTACCGACATAACCTAAGTCAAGCAATATAATTCGAACTAATTTGTAAGTACGACTTGAGGTCAGCCCACCAACTTGCTAAAGTTAATACTCAATATTTAAAACAATTTGGTGAAATATGGGCAAGGGCCGTCACCAAATGTCGTTGCGCTTAAATGTCACCTCGACTGTTACTAAATGTCACCGTATTTAAATATCTCCGAAATCGAAACGGAATGACTCTGGGAATAGATCAACAATGTGTTTTATTTTATTTCAGCTATTCTTCCTTTTTCATATATGTCTTTCATGCTTCTTTCTCTCAGCAAAGGTTTTATGCAAGAATCAAGAAACAAAAAGAAAAAGAAAAATAAAAGAGATGAATCTAATTTAAGAAGAAAGATGTTAGCGGCATTTATAAATGGCGACAGTGGAGAGACCAATGACTACTGTTATGTTATGGAAACCAGAAGGGCAAGGAAACGTGGACGACCAAAGTTGACCTGGAAGAAATTGGCGAAGATGGAAATGAAAACAAAAGGGTCTGGAGCACGTGGGAAAAGGTCCGAAACGAAGCCATTGACAGAAGAAAGTGGAAAAATAAATTATTGGCCTCATTTGCCAGCGGGCAAGAAGGGTCTTAAAGAAGAAATAAGAACATTTAGTATGTACCGTAATGAGATTTGGCGACTTTTAAGGACCAGTGACATATAAACACCAACGACATTTAAGAACGTAACACAAGTTGGATAATCCTCCCGCAATAAATTAAGTTTGAAAGCTTCATTTCATGATCATCTTTTAATATGTTAAGTTATGCACACTTTCTTTCTTGCACGACGGTTGTATATGCCATATGAACCCCATGTTGAGAGCACTAACAGTATTCATAGTAGTACCATCAATAATTGATATTAAATATTGTATCCAGTTACATTTTTTGTATTGTGGCAATTTATAAAATAATAAAATGAAAATTAAATAAACATTTTAATACTTACAAAAGATCTAACAATAACATTTAGTTATTTATTCATTATATTATTTCAAGCCTAATGTTCCAAAACTATATGATAAGTATGGCCTAATGAATAGTTGCTTCATTCTGAAAAGTTGTATTTGCCCAATCTTAGTTTAGTATTTGAAAGCGACCGTTTAAAAACACATGATAATAATGTAAATGAGTAACAGTTATATTTCACAAATGGTGCCGTGTTTTATTTCTTTTCTTTTGCCTCAGCTTAGTGCGCAAGCATGGAGAGATATAACACCGCCAGTGAAAACGTGGGTTGATATGGTCCTCTACGGGAATTAACATTATGCCTTAGGTTTACATTATGGGGCTTTATGGTCCTCTAAGGGAATTTAACATTGTGGAGCTTTATGGTGCTTACCTTACAAATGGGGCGTAATGGTGCTGGTGGTGGTGACGATGGTGGTAGCTGAGGTAACTCCTCTCTTCCTTCTTCTTCCCTCTGTGGCAATCTCTCTCGTTCCCTAATCCAAGTGTTGCTAAAGCGCTGTAATTTGATCTTCTGAATCTCTCTTTCCACATCCCTCTTCTTTTGCACCCAAGCCCTCTTTATCTTGTCCACTTCTTCATCCAGATATTCTCGGATGAATCCATTCTGAATGCGACCATTTGTATCTTGATGTGACGCCTGTTCGGATAGGACTCCATTTCCTTCGTCCGACCAAGAATATGTACCACTCTATTAAGCAAGCACATAGTCTTGTTTAACTTTCCGACATGCAATGGTCTGTTAATTGTTTTCTTCGTGAACAAGTCAAAGATGGATGGCAAGACTGAGAGAGAGAGAGAGAGAGAGAGAGAGAGAGAGAGAGAGAGAGAGAGAGAGAGAGAGAGAGAATTTGAATTTAACACGTGTTCGGTTATTCAACCATGTACGTCTATTTACGATGTGTGCACAGCACACTGTTTAATTGTGGTCAAGTGTGTTGCTAGCTTGCAACACCTTTGACACGTTACTGACACACCCCTCCATCACTGCAAGGTTTCCCCCCTAAGAGGGTTCATTGAAGGCGCGATATTGGGGTGTGAGTATAATTGTTTATACCTGTACATAGGATTAGAGCCACAATGTTTTCAGGTATACAGGTGTGCGCGAAGCGCACTTAATTATTAATTACTCTGTTGATGTCTGGAGTGGCAGGCGCACGGGCTAGGCAAGGGAGTCGCGAAGCGTGACGGAAACTGCAACGCCATGAACGTACATGATCAAATTCTGCCCAGTTAACTAAGTCGGGCTGTCCCTATTGCCAATTGTGTGTTAGCCACATATTGTAATTACGGTCACATTTAATCAAGTTTTATCAAGTTTCCTATTCTCCTATCAATTATAAAATTTTGTGTACAAATTGTACATATATTTTCCGAAAATAATGAATAAATTTTGGTTTAAGTAACCCATTCAAATTTTGTGATCTTAATCAGCTATTAACAAGTTAGCATTTGATTCGGTGGATAATTGATCATATTTGTGTCAAGATTTAGTTATATTCGAAAAGGTTTTCAAGCCAAAGTGAAAACCACTAGGCATTAAGAAAACTCCTGTTAGCCCTTAAAAGGACTGAGGTAGCTTCTGCTGGTAGAAAGACCTCAGGTGTTCCGGCACGACTTGCATGGTTGTCAGTCTATTTCGCTCTTTTGGGCTGTTTGGATCTATATAGTCTGCCATGTCATAGTCCCTCATGGATGGTCCAATGAGGAATGTTGCTCTCTCGAGTCCGTGGTATGTTGCCAGATGGTTACTTATATAGATCGCTATTGTTGCTGGGCAGTCGGCAAACTTTTTTCCCCATATTTTAAGAGACTCGGCTGCTTTTTTGGCCCGTGTTTTGCTGACTTTCGATTGTCTGCCAGCACCCACTGATTGGATTTTTGATTGAATGACCAATCTGAAGTCTTCAATGTATTTTGTGGCTGCCTTCTTATCAAGCCACAAGTCATTCTGCCCCATTTGGTATGACGTGTCATATAAAAATTGTCCAGACTGACACCTCACCTCGAGGTCACTCAATTCCGGTGATGGAGTTGGTTTTGAGGAGGGTGGGGGTGACTTACACTCTTCCGCCGTTGCCTGCATTTCCGACTGTTTTTCTGGAGGTTTTATTTGGTGACTTCGGTGTTGAAGAGGCTGGTGATGCTGTGGGGTGACTTGGGTTCCTTTTCTTTCCTTTGGCTTGACTGCTGGTGGTGCCGTGGGGGTAACTTGAGTCCCTTTTGTTTCCTTTGGTTTTATTACCTCTGGAGTTTTAATCCTACCGTCAACAACTGCATTTGAAGAAGTTGTTGTTGTTGTTGTTGTGGTAGGTGACGGTGTTGGGGTCGATGTTTCCTTAGGTCCCTTGGGAGGGGCAGGTTGCGTGGGTTGACTCTGCCTCTGTTGTGTGGGCGGCGTCTGCCTATAACGCTCCCACTGTAGGTTTCTTCGTCCTCCCTGTCCCAGTCTTCTATTGGGTATGGGTATATTCCTTTCCCATGTACTTCTTTCAATTGGGTTTCTTCTTTCTTTCTCTTCCCAAATAAGGAGAAGCGTTGTTCTCTTCTCTTGAGCCCGAATGCTCCACCCTGTTGCTACTTCGAGGCCTAAGCCTTTCAGAGCTTTCAGGGCGTGCTCAGGGATTAGTAATTCCATCGCTAGCAATTTTATAACGTCTAATTACTTCTGTATTCGCTGCTGACTATGGCAAGACTGGCAAACGCACTGCTTTAGATGTTAGAGGTGCGGACGTGAAGAAAAACATCCTCCAGATTTGGTAAGCGGAAGTGAGAGAAGTGTTATTCCCAACAACATGGAAAAATACATGACGTTTATGCTGGGCCAGCTGCATATCATTAATTCGCTGCAGTTTCGGAACTCCCGTCTCGGTAAACTAGTAAACAACCTTGCAGCTGTAGGAAGCTAAGTTTCCCTATGTTGATTTGAGATTACTCGCCAATACGGTCGTGCTGATAATGAAACGTTTAAATTGCATACTCGTAAAGGTGTGTATCCTTACGAGTACATGAGCGACTGAGGAAAGTTTGCCGAAACTCAGTTGTCGCCAATTGAGACATTTTATTTGTCATTGTCTCGCGAGGGAATTTCTGGCCATGACTACGCGCACGTGACCAACGTTTGGTCTAAATTTAGTTGTAAACATTTAGGTGACTATCACGATTTATATTTACAAACTGACGTGCTTCTCCTTGGGGAATCCTTTGAGGCATTCCTACACACGGCCATGCACGTGTATAAACTTGACCCCTCACATTACTTCTCATCTCCTGGAATGTCTTGGGACTCATTATTATCAAAAACAAATATCGAGTTAATATTGTTCACTGACATCGATCAACATTTATTTATCGATAAATACTTCTACCGCAACGCTTGCTTGGCCAGCCACGCTCTGGCAACATTCGAGGTAATTTTTTCCGCACTCGCTAACTTCACCCTTCCAATAACCGCGCGGAGAGAAGTATATCGCGGACAGTTTTGCGTACACGTTTGCTATATCGAGGCTTTGCCTCCAATGAATGGACTTTGTCCACTGAGTACAATTATGACCTTCATACCTCCTTTGACAATCCATCTGGCTATTTTTTCTCTAATGGCTGGTCCTGCAATTGCATTCAAGTCATGGATGAGATCCACGTCAGTTTGTTGACGCGCACGTATATCACTTGATGTCTTATACGCGCTATCATGTCGGTAACATGCAGCATCGACGCGGTTGACAGGTTCTTCTCCGGGTGCTGGTCAGTTATTGCGCAGTCGAATGTCTACCCGTGTTCCTCGCCCACTGTAATTGTATACAGGAATAAACTTTTGACCAGGATATTTCCTCCACGATACCCCCGGTAGCTTTGGTAGCGCGGTAGCGATATCACCGCCAAGATCTTTTAACCCTGGAAGGTCACAAACGTAAATTTCTTTGCTCAACGTCGGACGCAAATTCCAGCGATTGCGGCTCTGTTATTACGCGTCCAAACCTGAGTTATATTTGCGGAACTAGTTTTATGTGGCATCGTACGCAATGTGAAGGCATGATGATAAGTTATACAACAACTGACTTTTAACATGGCATCACGAAAGAGAATAGATTTTTCCGTCATTGACTTCTCTGCGTTGGCAAAGCCCAGACCATCCAAACATAGCGATGAATTTCCAAACTTGGTTCGCGAGTTAATTAGTGGCTAATTCCCTCTGAATCTGATCATGTGATAATTAACGTGGGATCGGTTGTACGTGATTGCACCATCCGAGAACCATCAGACGTGCTATGATGTACTTAGGAATTTCACGGAAGAGCTTGCATCGTCAGAGACGTCTTCATCGTCCACCATTGAATTCTTTTCTAAAATTGATGAAGCCCATGCGATTGACAACCTCAACCCGGGGCATAATAATCTTGTCGTGTGCGATGATGTGATGTTTGACCGGCAAGATAACCCAGCGATAATATTTTACCGGGGCCGGCACAAAAACACGGAAATGATCTATGCAACTCAACGATACGCACACTTGTCAATTCACAGAGAAGACCTCACACAGTGTGTTTTGGACAAACGTTTGCACCACTGCTCAAACCCACGCGGGAAACAGCAGAACGCGTCCAAGATATCAAGGAAGCCACGAGAACAACAGCGAAGACTATTGGACGCTTGCCAGAGGCGATTGCGGGAATCAAAAAGGTATCGTGGAAATCGGAGAGAACGTTGATGTGGTCGCAAAAGGCACCCATGTATTCGACAAAGGCGTTGGAGATGCACTTGCAAATATTTCAAAACCGCCACCCGAGTATAAGTTAGAGATGGAAACAACGCCTCAGTTATTTAATGAAAAAGGTTGCTAGTGGATTTTTGAAAATTCTATCAATGCCGCTCTTAACATAATCCCTAAACTCTTGTTCAAACGACCATCGAAGACAAATGTTGCAGAGAGGAACAAAGTATGGCCCAGGTGGGTATTCAGAGAGTTTACTGGAATAAAACAAGCCAGAACTAATGTGCGGAATCTTTTCGCAAGCTTACTTAATGAATCAGTAAAGAAAAACGTTCAAGAAGTCTGGGAATTGTGGCCAAACTTTCTAAAACCAGTCAGAGAACAAAGAAAGAGTATAATTCTCTTGTGGCATGCACTTTCACCAAAACCTAGACTATCATACGAACCCGGACTATCATACAAACCTGGACTTTCATACGAACCCCAACCAGCATACGAACCCGAACCATCATACGAACACCAACCCAGACCATCATTAGAACCTGGACCCTCCTACGGACCCGAACAATCATATGATCCCCAACCCGACCTCGAACACAACCCCCCGAGCAGACGTAGATCTTTAGTTCCAATATTTTTTCCAGCTCAAAAAAGCTGTTCTCAAACAACGAAAACAGGACGAAACGCAGAAATCAAAACAGAAAAAAGCGCAGAAAACGAAAGCAAACCACAAGCCCGCACTATCATACGAACCAGAATCTACACCTACACCTGAACATACACCTCCAGGATATATTAGCTTGCAAGGAGAACTTATAAAAATTCGGAAGGAGCCAGTAAAATGTCCACCTAAACGTGCACCCCCATACAAATCCGAACTTCTATATCCATTCGAATATTCACCTGCACCCGAACTCGAACCCACGAGGGAAGAATAAATTGCCAGGTTGTAAGAGAAGCTGAAACAATGGGAATGCGGCTAGAGAAAAAACAACCACCTGTAGGAAAAGGTCCTGGTGGACCGTGTGATTCGCAACAGGTCTATGAACTTATAGAGCGACTGGAAACGCTCGTGGGGTCGGTTCGTGCCACTCAACAACGTGCCAGAAGTCATCAATGAGGCCACGTCGATTTGTCAGCGGTTGCTCACCGACAGCATTATCGGCCCGGATAAGTTTCGCTCCTTGAAGACATCGATAATGAATATAACACCGATGATGAGTTCTGAGGAGACACTTGGTGTCTTTCGAGAAATCAATGCTGCTGTGCAGCGTGTCGTTGCAAATACAACCCCGAGCTTCATCTCGATGATTACAATCTCGTTAACGAAACAGGAATTCTACGTTATTTTCCAGAGACCAATCATCGCGGGGAAATCCCGCGCACTCATGATCGCACCAGCGTCGCTGCTTGTTTATCGCAGTTGGTCTAACATCCGGTCGGTCGCAGCCGTTCGGGGCCTCCCCGCAAATAACTCTCTCGTGTTTTCGGCAGAGGATGGTCTAGAAGGTACCTGGAACGTTGTTGGGCTTCCCACGGGTGCGTACAAGATTGAATCGATCAATGATGAGATACGACGAAGAATCGCATTGTAACCGAAAAAGACCCTAACATACATGAGCCCACACTCATCTCTGCCATCTCGATTAAATCTCCAGAGTAGTACGTGATTGATATTGTACAGTCATCGCTCAGAACATTTCTTGGTTGGCCAGAAGATATTAATGAGATTTCCCCAAACTAACAACCCGCCAGTACTAGTTACAATATTGCCCCAGACGTTTTCAGGATCACCTCTACAATTTGAACTGTGATGCAATCAGTGGCAATTCAGAGCCTTAGCCTCAACAACGCAAGCGTTTCAAGGTTACATATTGTTCTGATTCTCCCCGAATGTGCCCCCAGGTGTTCTGATATCGATTACTTCCGCGGTTCTTGTGTATCTTCCATGTAACCATCCCCTATTAGCACATGTACGTTTCCCATTGTGGATCAGGACGGGCACGTGTTGGACCTCCAGGAGAAGACTCTGACGATACAACTATATACATTAGAGATCGACCGGATATTTAATACAGTGAGAGTCGTACGCGGACATGTAACACCCATTCATGTTATCATGTTAGAAAACCTGTTTACGCGACATATTATGGAAATCGTCTTTGCAATATCGTTCGGGGGATTGTTAACAGGTGCACCAAAGGTTCTCGCGGCCCTGACATCGCGCGCTGCACCGATCGCTAAACAAGTTGCAATGAAAGTCGTTGACAGCATTAAACGCCCCCTTGTTGATCGGTTAAAAAATCTGGAATCGCAGGCGGTTCAATCGATTCGAGATCGACTACGACGATTAGTGACTCGACAACCAAAGACTGTTACGCTTCCATGGACAGGAACAATGCCAGCGCAGGTCGGTAAAATCATCAATGATGGCGCTCAACAACGTCAGGGTTAAATCAATACAGATTCGATGATTGCAAATCTGGCAATGGGAAGCGAATTTGGAAAGCGGAGCTTTCTAAACGTTATTAAACAAAACCGATAATTCATAAAGTTTCACCATGGCAAACTTCAAAGATACACCCTATTCCGCGTATGACATCGACACACTTGTGATGATAGATCGAAGCGTCTGGGATTTTCAGTATTATTCGTACCCAGCTAGGGACCCCAATCAAGAACATCGAATAGAATAACAAGTGCAGGACACGTCTAGGTTTCTTCTTCCGAGTGAGGCCTTCCTGGAAATTGAGGGAAAACTTGTACAGACCTTCAATGTCAATTACGCCGCAGGTGCCCGGTTGGATTTATCAACAACGGCATCATGGCGTTGTTCAATAGCTTACTATATCTCATTGAAGGAAAGAAAATAGAAGCATGTTTAGACCGTCGGCATTGATACTATGATTCTCAAACTCGTCAGATACAGCAACGATTATGGGAAATCGGGTGGACTAACTATGATGTTTGTTAATGATACATCCGATCATGCAGATCGTATACTGTATATCTTTAATCAATTTATACAGGCTTCTTTTGTGGACCCTCAGCCTGCCGGTATGCATGCCAGATTTGTTGGCGCCGGCGGCCCGACACTGTTTAGCATTAATAATAATTTCAATGGTGGATTCCAGCAGCGTCAATAACAACTTCATGGAGACTCATTGGTGTTTTCATGTGCGATTCCTCTCAGTCATATATTCGGGTTTTGCATAGATGTTCGCAAGGTTAATTTTGGAGAAAAAACACACAGTCATGTTACACCGAAAGGGCGACGAGAACGATGCAATTTGGCGTGGCGTCGGCGTTGCTAATGATGGTATGGTTGTGTTGTTAAAATTGACATTATGGATGTGTGTGCTAATCCCTTCGCTGACCACAGAATTGCGTTTGTTGTAGTTTATTTTATCTGGAGGCACGTCAACGCTGTTGTTTCTCGCAATGACCATATACATCTACTAGCCGGCCCTCAGGGGCAGATTTTATGGCAAATAAGTACACAACAAGATGTTAACGCACCGAAACACGTGTTCGTGTCATTTCAAAATATAAATCGAGAAGCTGTCAGGCAAGAGCATAGTGCAATGATATTTAATAAGTTAGGAGTGTCTAAAGTTTCTCTGCAATTAAAGGGCCATCAGAAACCATCTGAGGAAATTTTGCTTGACTCCAAAGCCAATCAAGTCGCACGTACGTATCACAAGCTGAGGTCGTACATGTACCGACATGAAAACATTTACACGGGTCTGCATATTTCCCAGCATGACTTCACCACGTTGTACCCAAAGGCTCTCAGGCGATGATCCCCCGCACGTGAGAAATTGTCTACCGCTGTTTTATTCAACGCTACTCTTGCAAACTCGGATGGACAGCCCAATATGTGGACATAATGGTGTTCAAGCACTGCATGCACTCACCGGTAGCAAATCTTCCTCAAGCCCAACCCTGCAAGCATTTGTTGATTTTACATTGTCGCTTAGAAACTACACTTAATAGTATACAAAATGCCTGTTGACATTTAATGTCGCGACAGCGCAGCGACTCGACGCGGCGCCGATGTAGATCTGACCAGGTTTGCTACCAAAGCCGATTGAACTGAATTTACCAGCTGGGTTGTTGTTGGCGCCGACCCTGGCGAGCTTGTGATGTTTCAAGATCAAACTGGAAAACTTAAAACGTAAGACATGAGCTTCATCAAGTTTGCTTTGTGCCCGGAAGAATTCAATCCCAAAAACCTGTCCGAGTTCAATGAAGCCGGGAGAATCAGCGATTCGGGCATATCGGTTGTTTCTATCAAAGACTATGTTAATAATGCTGATACTGAGACAAAACAATATGTGAATGTAAAGGCCGCCAAAGTGCTATCAGCTGTACCCTTACGAATAAATATAGAAACGTCATGGGATTATTTTAATGGAATATTAACCAGAGAAGGAGAGAAAAAAATTAACTTTGAGGACACAAAATGTGGTTGACTTATTTTCACTCGTATTGGAACTGTGTTTTATAAATATAAACATCACATCTTAAAATGCGCAAGTCCGGATCGTATTTGTTCATCTTAACCGGATTTAAATGCAGATGGGGTTTAATGCTAATTTTGTTAAATAGTCAGCAACGTATCAGATCACCAGATCTAATGAATTTAATGCGTAACATCGAAGGCAGCAATGTTCAATATTTGACGTATGTAATATCAATATTATTTGCCGATGCAGATGAAATTGACTTTGAAGAATTCAACGTCCATCCGAGCGGGTACTTAACCGTCTTTTACTGTATGTATTTAAGATTTATCGTTACGTATTCGTGATGAATTTTGAACAGCCACGCGATGGCGATGTTACCGACGGGGTGTTGGGCCATCTGACAGCGGATGCTACCATCGATAGCAATTTTGTTCCATTTGTCCACGAATATCTGCTTCAGAGTGGTGATACCAAGCCCTCATATACACTCAAATATAATCTACGCAAAGGCAAGATAGAAATTGACCGCTGGAACCACCCTGATGTGCCACCGCCAAATCGAGGCCAGCTTGGAATCATTGCATTAGTGCGCGAAAACACCTGGCAGAAAGATACGTCACCGTTAGACGTGAAATCACCAAAGAATGTTTCTCTAACGACGACGTGAGATTCACCGACGAATCCACACCGGTTATATTTATCGAAAGGTATGGCGAACCAATATTGACTCGGCCAGGAAAAGAAAGACCTAGTCCACTAATATTTGCTAAAGACACACTTGTCCGCGCAACAGTTCTAGGACGAAAACGATACTTAGAGGCGCAAATCAAAGACGTAATCAGCATAGTTTTAGCCGAACGTGGTGCTAAATCCCCGGAACGCAAAATCACTGCACTGGAGACTTAAACATTACACAGGAAGATATTTTCAAGAAAACCGTTTTACTCACAAAGTACAAATGCGTGTGTGTTGTCGTGGATGCTATTTGTGTGCTAGCCGTCGCAGCAACTGTTGGCCTTGGCGTGTCAGGAATCGCGATCACTACAACTATTATAGCCACGCCAATCGACATTTTGTCGGAGCCATATCGATAGTAACCGGTGTGGCAGGCGGCACCAGACAAATAATTTCAATACGGTTACATTCGCGAATACGTATCTATTCGGAAATTCTCGCGACTGCCAAAAGTAGTATCTGCACATTTGCCAAACTGTACTCGGTGGCCAAAGAAGATAAAACGATTACTATGTTGACGTGTGAGACGGTGCTGGTCCAAATGGAAAACCACCGACGACTCCCCGCACAAATACGAAATCGGGGAGAACCAGAACAGGTAAATGATCTACAGGCAGTAAAAATCAAGTAACCCTATAGCTGGAACTTATTTTGTTTTCGTGAGTAGTATCATAATGGGCGTGCATGCGACCACGCATACCTGTCACAGCTCCCCAATCCCTCAACCCCTGACGTGGACTTTACAAGCGAAGCTTCCACACAAATGCACGCGCGTGCCAAACATCCCCAGTGGGAAAAAGAAGGGATTCTGGGTTGGGGGACGTGATAGTTAAGTGTGGTCTGAAACGCCCATTATGATATTACTTAATTTACTATTTGATCGTGTTTTTCATGGCATAACACTGAAATGAATAGTATTGTAACAGCTGTAGGGAGCTGAGGGGTTGGCAAGGGAATATCATTTGCTTTACTAGTTATATACAAATATAATCAATCATATAATATGAGAGAGAGAGAGAGAGAGAGAGAGAGAGAGAGAGAGAGAGAGAGAGAGAGAGAGAGAGAGAGAGAAAATGCAACCTCGCTATTTTTGTTACATACCTACGTTTGGTGTGCATAACGGTGAAGGTGAATACTACGTATGTATGTTTGTATGTAGTATATATGTCCATAGGTCTATCTGTCTGTTTATGTCATTTAGTTCTCGCCACCCACCCCTCTCTAATTCGGACTCATTGAGGTAAATGATTGTGATGAATATCTGACACGCGTAGCATGCATATACATTTATCCACGTTGACCTGAAGTGGAATGGGAAGTTGTCTCAGACAGGCGGGGTAAATCGTCGAGGGTGAGTCTCTTAATATTAATTGGCCTCAACCTTCGAAAGTGCATGTAACACTTTGTCATAAATAATAGTGTAAATAACCACTTTGGGTTTTACGACATATATTTGTCTCTACTTACTTCTACCGTAGACTACAGGTTAACCGTCCTATGTTACAGCATAATTTAACACTGTCATCTGCCACATGAATTTACATGTAGCTACCAAGGCGAAAGTTTTATGGGAGGTTTTATTAAACTCTAATATATAGCAATACTCATATATAGTGCAACATGTATAGGTAAATGATTTTATCCTGAGTCTGGAGTCCAAATATTGGGGTCTGAAATTTATTTTAAGCAATATTATACCATATTATGAAGGGAAGGGCCCCTTTTGACCTTCCCCTATATACCCGAATACAATGATTATTTTGTGCGTTTCTGTTCACTTGTGCAATCCTATTATCCATGGTCGAATCTGTAAGAGTAGCGAATCTTCAAAAATAGCACGAAATTAAAACTCACATACGCAAAGAGATAATTTCGTTTCGCACAGCAAATGGTCAGTAAAGGAGTTATTCTGTGAGAAGAATACAGATTATTTTGCTACGATTTGTAGCCTATAGAGTTTAGATTCTCAAAACGTTAATGTCGAAAACGATGTGTGTACTTTGGCCACTCAGACATGTCATAAAAACAGATGGATTGTATGTCAAAAAATTTCTGAAAATTTGCGTAGAGAATACATCCTCTTTTGAAGTAATGTAGCTGTAACTCTACGCAAAAATATTATTATGAAGAAAACATAACATTTGATCAAGAGGAGCACGCTTGCTTCAAAGTGTTCTTAATTCACTAAATAGGGGCATTATTTGCAGAAACAGTGAATTCATTTATGATGCAGCAAAATCTTTGCAAACTATACATATGTCGTCACTGAGAAATTGAAGATTTTAATAACAATGCTAATTTGTTGGTGAGTGAAAGTAAAATCCTTTTCATAATTTTTTGTTCAGAAGGCTTGTTCTAAATAGTCTTTGCGAAGGAAGTAGCACTTTCAATGACGAAATTAAAAACTGTATTCACTTACTTTATTATCCACTTGTTTTCTTATTGTTATCATTTTTGATACAATTAGCTTCTATGATGCCTTATCCAGATTATTGTTATCATTTTTGATACAATTAGCTTCTATGATGCCTTATCCAGATTATTGTTATCATTTTTGATACAATTAGCTTCTATGATGCCTTATCCAGATTATTGTTATCATTTTTGATACAATTAGCTTCTATGATGCCTTATCCAGATTATTGTTATCATTTTTGATACAATTAGCTTCTATGATGCCTTATCCAGATTATTGTTATCATTTTTGATACAATTAGCTTCTATGATGCCTTATCCAGATTATTGTTATCATTTTTGATACAATTAGCTTCTATGATGCCTTATCCAGATTATTGTTATCATTTTTGATACAATTAGCTTCTATGATGCCTTATCCAGATTATTATTATCATTTTTGATACAATTAGCTTCTATGATGCCTTATCCAGATTATTGTTATCATTTTTGATACAATTAGCTTCTATGATGCCTTATCCAGATTATTGTTATCATTTTTTGATACAATTAGCTTCTATGATGCCTTATCCAGATTATTATTATCATTTTTGATACAATTAGCTTCTATGATGCCTTATCCAGATTATTATTATCATTTTTGATACAATTAGCTTCTATGATGCCTTATCCAGATATACAAATTATCTTGCGTTTTGCTCTCAATCGCAAGAGTTTACACAGTTAATGCAAGCACAATATTTATGATAGACTTATTATTTTAGCGCATGCGGTACTTTTGGTGCTTTCTTTTAGTTTTTATCTCATAATTTCTATCAATCAAAATGTTTTGACTACTCTACCAAGTATGTTCCCCCAAACAATAATAGGACGCTAGATCCTCGCTCAAAATCCATTAGAATATTGTGTATTTTAATGGAGAGTGCAATAATTGTCCTGATATACAAAACAGTATCCGTTTTTTAAGCAAGATTAAAGAAACATCATCAATCCCCGAATTATGTTATAAGAGAGAGAGAGAGAGAGAGAGAGAGAGAGAGAGAGAGAGAGAGAGAGAGAATGTGTTTCTCACAATATTTATTTATCCATGTAAAAACATACACAAGTCTATATTTCACGCAGAATCAGATTACAGGTACCCGACTCTGCTTAAGATCTGTCTATGAAAGGCAATATATGTTGTTTATTTATATACTCTGATATTTGCACGTAAACTGAATGACACCCTCTCTCTTTATCAACTATACTTTCAGAACTGCTCACCTATTCCCTGTTCAGTAAAGAGGTAATATTGTTCACTGAAGAAAGAGATATATCGATTACAAGTCATACAAAGTGGTTATTGTTTACAAACGTGATGCATGTCAATTTACCAGTGCAGTAAAATAGCTAGTGTATACAACACTTTAAGACACGCAAAATCGGTTTAACACAGAAGGGATCATTATTTGAAACGTAAATTATACATTATGTCTACAATTATTTATAACTGTGTACATTGTGCAAACTGTAGTTAATCTATTCCAATTATGAAATATGTATACTTATTTACATTAATTTTTATGTGTTACGATACTTACGATTTGATATCAGTTCGATGACAGCTCACACGGAGTGTCAATTATTTCAACAGGATGTATATCAAATTACATCCCGACAATAGATTTTTCACAGTGTACAGTTTGCCGAGATCTTAAAATAAAAAAAGTCAATGAGGGTTTGAAAACAATCGAATTGATTTACCACTAAAGTATTTTCCCGTTCATCATTAGTACAACCTCGAAAATGCGTTTCACTTGTGGTTGTCAGTGCCTTTCCACGGCAAAATTAAATGTCGATAGTATAATCCTCAAAAATGTCGTACTTTTAATTGAAACTAATCGCCAGCAGTAATTTGGATCAACTTTTGCGATTTTAGAGAGTGGTAGCCGAACATAGAGTTCGATGTGCTGCTTGTGAGTATGTTAGTATGATTTCCCTTAATTTGATGAATGGGCTCACTTTCGTTACACAAAGACTGCATTTTTAGAAGACGTTGATAATAATTGGTAACTTAATAACATTTACATCTCGGACGACTTGTAGAAGCACGCGCAGTCTAAACACAATAATAACGTTAGCTCGTTTCTGACTCTATGATATTGTTACCCGAGGCTTTTGTTTAAAAAAACGTTGATCAAACCCGGTACGTAAATTTATTGTTATTAGACTTAATTATTTCAACAATTTGAACGTCGCGTCCCTGGTACATCTTTTGCGTCCAAAATACACAAAAATGATCCTATGGTCTACTGCTAAATTAAGAGGGCCAAACTGCAAATTGCGCTGGGAAAGAAAGCAACTAATAAAAATGAAATGGAAAAAAAAATAAGAAAAGAAAAACAAAACAGATGCAAACTAATGAGAAAAATTAGTAAATATAGGAGGAGGGAAGGAGATCGAATCTGGATCCTAAATATATTCAGATGTCGAAGAAAACGTGCAGGAACAATGATTGGACATCTTTCACTCGTGTTTCAAGTTAGGGCTTAAAACTACAAATTCAGTTAATGTTTGTGTTATAACCCGACACAATATATAGTCAGTTTAATTTAGGCAGTCCTATACGATGCTTTAGGTGTTATCTTTATGACGTCAAAATCGCTCGAGCGTTGGAACGGCCATCCGCTGCAATGTAAAGCAATGTGATATGTTATCATATTTAGGGCCTAGTATATATATATATATAATAGCAAGTAATGTCTAAATATTATTTCTGATAGCTCTTTTATCACTTATACAAACTTATACAAAAAATGTGAAGCAGTAGTTAAAAGGCATGAAATATGGTAAAACAGAGCTCGTCGTACTTATCGACAATCCACCTCAGTCAGTTCAAGGCTGAATGTTTAGTATTTTCTTTTCTCCCCGATTTCATCACATTTCGTTTGTAAAGTGAGTTTTGTTTTTAATACCAATGATCGATTTAGCCTAATGAGGTAAACTTTTAATATAAAACAACACCTCCACTGACTATGCTTAAATGACAATTCACTTCGCCCAGAAAAGTGGTCGATGTAAAGGGTACATCGAAAGTGTTGGCAAATTAAACTTTTATTGAGTTAACATTATCCCAGAATATTTATTGAAATAAATATCATATAAATAATCCCTTTTCTGTTTAACAGAAGCGCTATCTAAAAATGATTAAAACCACACTGGTTCTTGCTTAGATTTCTCGCTATCGCCAAGATTAAGCTCTCCGATTCCATTCAAATACATCTATCCCACTTCTAGAAACTTAAAAGAGATATCCAACGTATATTATGCATGTAAATTCTCCATGGAAATTACGTCTAGAAGCTTAGACAAGTGAAAATCTCTGAGTGTATTTTTGTTTGCGTCTTCTTTTATTTATTGCATATGTATATGTGCGTTTACGTCCAATTTCGTATTCCAGGACCTATATATCTTTTTCATGTTTAAAAAACAGCAAAAAAGCACTTTATGACAATTAAGGACCTTTTTCGAGTTATCACTTTCTTATTGCTCTTGCCGTCTTCTCCTGACTCACACCAGCTAGATAGGATGAGGATTCGAGATTCGTCCAAAAGGTCTAAAAGACGTATTCCTCTATGTGCTTGCAAATATAAAGTCTTCTCTTTCTATGCAAAGTATCTTTTACTTGGATTATGATATAAATTCAATCACTCATTCACACACATAAAATAAAGTATCAGTATGACATAGGAGCATGTTTGCGTATTTGTGACCCTCTTCGGGATTCATCAGGCACGCTATCTGTGTATATGCCGTATAATTATGAACAAGATCAAAGAAGGGTCTTCGCCTTTATATGCTAATCACGTAAGTAAATACATGATGAAGGTTTTGTTTCGTGCTGACGGCACAGCAATATAAGTAGGTTTTTTAGTGCCGAGTCAATTGAAATAAAGTGCCTTGCTCAATGACAAGACAATATAGCCAACCGGGACTGATACGATTCGAACCCGCACCCTTTCGGTCGCGAATTTTCCAATCTAACGAATGAGCCTTCGCAGCTCTTGCCTCCGTTGGTCAACTCTTAGGACATACAGGTGGGCGCATGAGGCATGCAGGGTGTTGAGTTTTTATAGTTATTAGGCGCTGTTATTTTGGACATCAAAATAGGAGCAATCGACCGTTTATTTAGGTCCCGTAATGAATATCATGTGACCACCATATTCTCTATTACAGCTAGTTACTTCAGACGAGTTATCACAAAATGGCCCTTGATTCTTAGAAAAGTTGAGTCTGGATATACTTGCTACACCCTTGTAAAATGACAAATACTGGATATGCAAACCCTCCAAAAATGATCAACAATCAGCATGTTTCACAGCTACCATAATCAAAATCAATTAGTTGACGAGCATTATCTCTGTCTAGTTTGGTTTGAAAAGATTTCCTGAGTCAACCCTTCTGTTTTACAAATTTTTTTTACTACAACAATATGGTCATCAGAGAACTCATAAAAAAATAGCTTATATAAATAAGCTACCGAATGGTGACAGATTCGAATTCAGTCTTTAAAGTCTGGTAAAAATAAAATATTTATTTTCTGAATGTGCCTAAAGCATTTGTAGAAACGCAAACAACGATTCTATTTGTGGATTTTTTTTACATGTTTCTCACTGTTGGCGCATGTTTACCCCGATCTTTTTCATTTGGCTGAGGATATTTACACTTGCAATATAATTTTTGCTGATTTCCTGTGGCTTGTTTTTCAACACACAGAAACACGTTGTGAGGTCGCTAATTATCCTGGCAAACAGAATTATTCCGTTTGTTGTGATGATCGAAAACCATCTGCACTCACTGCAGAAGATCATAGCTGATTCAGGAGCACGTAACTTGATGGATATGAATCGTGCTATTTACCTGAGGACCACGGCTTTGCTTCGGCTATTAAAGAAATGCGGTACTCTTAGGGAAAACAGGAAATCCAATTAAAACTCGATGATTTCCTCTAATAGCCCAGTAGACTCTTGTGTATAAGGACCGTGAGTGTACAAATCGTCGCAAACAACATCTGTGCATAACAAGTAGAATCAAATACTGCTTTGGATTATTTTTATGTTCATTGTTGTGTTTATTTAGTGGGAATATAATTTCACTAGGCTAATTCTCTGTAGAGAAGGTAAGGCAAGAATTTCATGCACTGTAGATCCATTTATAACAAACTGAATACATGAGAATTTAACAGCCTGATTATTCCATGCTGTGTGTAATCTTCCAGTGAAAGTAAACGAGACGTAAGATAAAATCACCAGCATTGTTACCTAGAAGGTACATCTGTCATATCGGTTTAAAGGTATTTTTAGAACAATAAATGCATGATATGATAGTGACGTTGTGCGAGGAAAAACGTAGATACATAACTATTTGATCTTCCTCGTAACTCTTTAAAACAATCTGGGGTCCTTTATTTTTTTATTCTTTAATATCCTTCATCTCCAAAACTGTGTTTTTGTTTGATCGACTGCAGCCACAGAAGGGAGATATAGTGATCAGGAAAGAGTTAACATCGCAAGTTGATAGCAATAATTTTGAAATATCTTCAGCCAAGAAACAATGACTTGCATGAGGTTCGTAAAGCATTACGAAGTAAACAGCAAAAAACTCACAGAAAAAGCAACATGCCATTAATCTCGACAGCAAAAACAAAACTATATCAGTTAACAAAGATATTGATCGGCTTGTTTTGTTCTACCTTCACATTTCTATGCGAAAGAGTTAGAAGAGGCTTTTCTTATTCTCAAGACGTCTCTCTGCATAACAAAAGATCAAGACTTGTTACATTAGTATATTAAAAGGATATTTGTCATGTTCATCGTTTTTCCTGAAAGGCAAGATTAATGTAGGCAAGCTCTATATCCTTATAATTTACTCACGCATATATCTGGGTTAAGTCAAACCTGATTTATTGACACATCTGTTTAAAGGCGCCTGTACATAAAGGACACCCTGATTAAAATGTTGCTGAAATAGAGAACACATGTCTAGAGTGAACTGATAACACTGATTTATTCCTGAAGATTTCCAGTCTCATTAAATACAAAAGACATTCTACCCTGGCAAATAAATAATAATAATGAAATTCCATAATATTTGTTTAATTTCCACAGTTCAATAAACTATACAGATGGGAAAGACTGCATAACAGATTTAATTATAATAACTCATTTTGATTTGAAACTATACTACTTTTCGCTTAAAAACAAGTAGATATAAATGTAGCATTATACACGTAGGGGCTTCTAGAAAATGATTACTATACAAACGACGTCCCCCTATAAAAGACGTATTGGTATGTTTCTGAGGTGTCTATGATAGGCAGGTATCACAGCATCATTGGCTGAATTCTCACAATAGATATAGCGCAAATCAAACCTTGGAAGGGAACATGTGAGTTATTGTTAACTTCGCCAATTTTTGCATGAGGTCCTAATATTTTTATTACCCTAAAACACATCAAGAGTCGTATTTGATGACTGCAATCTTTACAATTCTCAACAGTATGTAATATTTTTTAGTCTTTGATTTACTCGACTGCATGACATGTATGTACCTGCGTGGTTCCTTAGTGATTGTGCTACGTGCAATAGTTTTACTTGTGTTGTGTAGTTTTATAGTTTGCAGTTTGCGCTTCAAGCCGTGCTTTGTAGACATAAACAATATGTTTCAGCTGAAATGCTTTATTTTCTTGTTCGTAAATACATGTTAGGACGATATTATGCTCAACGCATGACACAGGCAGTCAATTGTTCAATGTTTATCAGAAAGCATACCAGGATTTTGTATTTTAAGTATCATTTGCAAACTAAGAAGAAAATTTGAACCTGACAAGACAAGGTACACTGGACAAATGCTATAATTAATGTAATTGTTTACATTTCTTTATTTCTGCTTCCTTTTCTTTGTTTAATTGTATTTTTTACAATAGGAATTATAAAGTAATTTAAATAATATGTAGACATGTCGATTATATATATATATATATATATATATATATATATATAAAGTAGATTCACCCTCTGACACGTTCCAAATGCTGCACTAGAATATTGAGATACAGCCTTGTTATGGGGATATAAATGCACTGTGCCAGCAATGTAATGATAAGGGCATTACACTATTTGTTTTCGTTTCCGCTTTGAAGTACATGCAGTTTGTAATTTTGATCCATTGTTCTCTCTCTCTCTCTCTCTCTCCTGTATGCAAAACATATTCGCCCGTAGATAAATAGACTGTATGAAGATATGCATGGAATGTCAGGCATATACCACTTCCATTTGTCTGTATTTGATATTGAAATTAATTAAATCACTTTACGTGAAACAACGTTGGTTTCTCTATTAACAACTAATCCATGTGTATACATTAATCTTGGCAAAGGTCTTTCTAGAGCGCCTTCAAAGAAAGACTTAGTGATAGAAATACATGTACATGTAGAATCTAAAATTGCTATACTAGGCCAAATAATATACGCGGATAAGCACTGGACCCAGTTTCGAATACATTCGATCAAGAAGTGTGTGTATCATGTACAAGGTTACGGACAAGCGAGTCGAAAAAAAACTCCAACATAATTCAGACATGGAACATTTTCGTAGAGGTTTACATGGAGGTATTATTTTCTGCCTAATGATGTATCAGCTGTTAAAGGTCGTAACTTCTTGCAAGTGAAGCAATACAACTTCTTGGTTTTTACAATACTTAACTATGACTGAGATATTTTATTTGCATTTACTATCCTGCCCCAGCATATTTGTTTTTGTCCTACACTGTATCTGGAATGAAACGTTCCGAATTTCTACTGATACAAGGCACAGGTGGTTGACGCAAGCTTAATGTTAAAAACAAGCATAAACCTGAAGAAAACTAAATCATAACTCTTCATACTCCGCTATATACTGGAGCAATATAGTAAATTAGACAGGAATAGAAAACAAATATGCCAGGAGTAATATGAGCTATAGATTATGACTGAGTACTTTCATGGATGGGAATAGCAGCCAGAGATCGAGGGTCAGGTTTGGAACGGAGTGTTTCGAAGTTACTAACCTTGTCTCTTATACAGTAGAGTAGGCAAGGTCCAGTGTCAAAGCGATTCATAGCATTGATCTGAGAAACTTCTGTGACTTTTTTTCTTCTGGCTATTGCTTATTTTCAACATTAAGTTTGTATCCACCTGTGATACAAAGTATTCGCTTAAACAGAAGCATTATAACTCTAAAGTACAATGATTACATGTACTGTAAAAGTTCAGAGTTTAGCATACATACACGCATACATACATGCATATATGGGACAAATATGGACAGACGCAAGAACGTACAGATATACTGAACTATTAATTCTTCAGCCCTTCTAAATTCTTTTGTGCACACATGATCGGTGCTCAACATTATTATAAATCAGATATTTGCGATGTTTTGTTTTGCTTATAAAATTGCCTTTAACTCGGTAAAACGATATCTATCTTTTGCAAGTATTGTCATACGATAATTCATTTTTTTCAGACCCCGGACTTCATCGAGATCTTAAAAATCCTCGTACTCTGTATTATAGTGGACAAAGACTACAACCAAAAATGTATATTTTTCGTCTAGTCATTCCTGTATTTTCCGTAAGTATTTGATCCGGATTTTCAAAAATAGTGTTCACTGAAATTACTTGCCTAAATAAAGACTTTGAAACCAATTAACATAATATAATTCCTACAGATTTTGTTTCAATCAGTAAATGAATGGATATACGGATCGTTCAATGCATGCATGTATATATGTATGTAGATTGGTAGGTGGGTAGGTATGTGGTGTACATTTAGTGAGTTTTAGACCATAGCACAATTTAATAACGGATATATGGAGAAATTCCATCTCCAGAACTCGGGGCATGTACACTACTCTAAAATAAACAAGACCAGCTTGACTGAAAATTAGTGGAGTTGCTTTGCTTTGTTTTCGGCGAACACAAAATAATATGAAATATTAACCACATCATAAATAATTGCACAAAGCTACATTGTACTGAATTCAACAGTTTTCGGAGAGGTGATGGAACTATTTCTGGAGTTTAACACGAGAGCCACACTGTCGGTATCAATAGATGATGCCCATTTGCTTACAATCCACACTAGGACAACAGTTTGGTCAAAGCTGCTGGTATCGATGATTAGCCTTAACGATAATAAAAGTGTTAATTTGTCGATCACAAGCATAAAAAGATATTTCAGAAAAGATACAGATTTACGGATCCATTTATTGATAGCAACATTAAATTAGACAGCACAAGTCCTGATAGCATGATGGTTTAAACAGTGCAGCATGAAGGAGGAACAAATTACGTATTTAATGTAGGTAAATGCACAGGCTTGTGTTTAGTTGTATTAACGGTACAATCAAGTAATCTCGTAGACTTTACCAAATCAGTCTACAACGATACCAGAAACGAAATGAAATAGAATTTTTGCTCTATAACAACACATGGTGACTCACTGCATTTGGAAGTTCTCCACTCTGAACTTTTTCATGGTAGTCACAGAATGAAACGATCTTTGTTTACATATATTCTTTCTTCGTGCTTTTTAAACTTTAGCCAACTATGGTAAAACTCAATTAATGGAACACATAACATTTTCAGTGTTGTACTTGATTTAATGTTTAATTTTAGTGCTTGTAATATTGTACTTCTTGTTCATGCAAATTAATGTGAAGTTTTGTTACTGTGGTATCCTGTCGACAGTATCAATTTACACGTTACATGTGCTACGTTTCCAGGTTTCACTTTTTAACGTATTTGGTTCTACAGTGTTTAAAGTTATTTCATTTTTAATGAAACTGTATTTAAATTCTTAACATTCAGAACATTTCTTTGTCTTCATTTATTTAAACTGTATTTACAAGGGGTACAATTTGACGTGATTACATTTCTATTTTAGAGATCAAGCCAAAGAAAAATGTAACCATCATATATACAATAGTACAACCTAAAACATTAATATTGTCAGTAAAATAGTGTCAGTGAGATAAGGTTTGCTGTAGGTGCAGAGCATGAACACAATCAGTTACCACTCCAAAGTCCAAGCATCCTCTTTTTTCAACGAAATTAAAACCATTATTATCCATCCTGCACTGCCAATATATAATAAGGAATTAATTTGGTTAAAAAAATAACAAGATTTAAAATGATGTCGTCAGTGAAAATGAATGCCGTAGATCTGTGAGAAGGGAATACAAAGTAGCATATACAGTTTTATATACAAAGTAGCATATACAGTTTTATATACAAAGTAGCATATACAGTTTTATATACAAAGTAGCATATACAGTTTTATATACAAAGTAGCATATACAGTTTTATATACAAAGTAGCATATACAGTTTTATATACAAAGTAGCATATACAGTTTTATATACAAAGTAGCATATACAGTTTTATATACAAAGTAGCATATACAGTTTTATATACAAAGTAGCATATACAGTTTTATATACAAAGTAGCATATACAGTTTTATATACAAAGTAGCATATACAGTTTTATATACAAAGTAGCATATACAGTTTTATATTGGGTGGAAGCAAGATTTGCTATAGTCTAAGGTACCATATTGGTGGGATTTGCTGCAAAAGCTTTCAAGGAGAAGTTAATCTATAACAAAGTTTTAAAAAAAGATGAAATAGTAACATCTGCCATTAGTGAATTGAAAAGTATCCATGAGATGATAAGCGAAGCACTAAGTGACAACGAATCAAACATGAAGAGTTTATTTTGATTATCAACGAGCGCAACAGATACAAGAAGTAGCAAATGAAATTAACAACTATGAAATAATACAGAAATCCAAAACAGAGTGGACTTGAAAAATGAAAAATAAAACGGAGGAGAGGAAATAATTAATAAATATTGAGATTTTGGACATGTTTAGAGCAAACAGAAAGTTCATACTCATGTAGCGGTTACTAGAGGTACAATAGTTACAACGAATGATTGAACAGAAAATCATTACCTCTTGGATGTTAAATTTATACCATACAGATTGACAGTTATAGTATAATTGACAGACTCCCGGAAAAAAAGTCTTTCTCAACGATCCAACTCATAGTGGAATTGAGAATCTATTGATGTCGTTGAAAAAATCGATTTTTTTGCTGAGTAAGACAATATTTGCCATAAATTTAAAGAAATATGTTTAAAAAATTCAATAGCACATATTTAAAATTTTTAGATGTATAATGAAAAAGTCCAAGAGGGAGTGATTGTCAGTTGTGGCAAGGATGAAAATATTGATGTCGAATGTTCGAGTAGTATCAGTGTTTATCACCAGCTACAATGGCAAATTGTTAGGAATCTATGGCCAGATAACTGTTAGCATATGATATATCTAGTATTTAAAGTTATCATTTAAATAACGTTCGGTGTTATTGATTTGATCAAGGCACATTTATAAGGTTTGAGATTTCAAATATCTACATATATTTATACAGCGGAAATGTCTTTCAGCTTTGTATACATAAACACAGTCGTTTCCTCCGTACAATATTGGTTGATATGTCTTGCGGACTGATAAAAGTAAATGCAAAAGTTCGATGGAATGTGTTTTTTATTGTCTTGGATACCGTTGCTTGTCAATTTCGCTCATCACTGGTAAATGGTGCTTAGCATAAGAACCAATTAATTGGCATTGATAGTTGTTTCAATTTTATATCTGATTCTTCCTCAAACATGATATATACACTTCAATATAGTATTTTGTGTTATCATAATTTTTCTGGTGTATAAAAATAAAAATCAATCATTCTTCACAGATATGTTTCTGTCAGTGATATCTGCTTATCTGTGATGACAGTACTCTTGAAATTTGTTTTTATTCTGACTTAATGGTGCTTTCCATCATAATTGTCATTACGACCATCATATTGAAGTATGATTAAAGTGTCAGCAGTGTGCCTTTCCATAACAATTATTCTCACAGATTGAATGTAGATTTTCTTATTTTCTACTCTTGTGCACGTCAATCCTGACACCGTTGTGATATGCACAGACTTCACCATTCTGCCATCTTTCCATTCCAATATT
Organism: Margaritifera margaritifera; assembly: GCA_029931535.1. Classification (NCBI taxonomy): domain Eukaryota; kingdom Metazoa; phylum Mollusca; class Bivalvia; order Unionida; family Margaritiferidae; genus Margaritifera; species Margaritifera margaritifera. Next base: position 591,313 of record JAQPZY010000966.1, read on the forward strand.
TCATACACATTCGCAGATATATCAAAATCATTTTCAAACTTGTTAAATATGCTCTGTTTACGCAGGACATTTATCAAACCATTGACAATATCTATCTAAACTGTAATTTTTTTTGTCTATATATGTGATTATATGGTATATTTAAGACTGAATCCACGTCATACAGGGAACATATACCGTCATTATTGTCCATATTTACACACGTTTATTTGTGTTCTTCATTCATTCCGGCAAGTGTATGCATGAATTACCTCTGAGCGATTGAGACCTATCTATGTGCAATGTTAAATATTATATACTATCAAACAGCCAGATTACACTTTCGCTTATTACTTTTCCACATTTGGTATGTAAATATCGAATAAACGTTCAGCGACATGATCCTTTTCTGTTCCTCATATTAATGGCTCAAGTTGTGTGGTAAGATTTGTTATGGTTACTTGGTCTCTATCATGAGTGGGTAGTTTCATAAGTCTGGTCATTTTGTCTAATTGAACTTCATGGAAAATGTAAATGCACAATTACATTTTAAGTCTTTCAATATATTAATTTTATGTTCCTAAAAATACGTGTCACAATTGTAATATTTTGTGCTATGAAGCTGCAGATGAATGATGATAAAACTGAAGCCATTCTGATTACAACATAAAGACTTTCTAATTCACATCCTTTACCTCAAACAATAAATATCAGCAACATTAACATTAAATTCACACAGTCAGTACGAAACGTAGGTGTTACTCTAGATAGTACTCTCTCATTGCACCAACATGTCATGAACATATGCAAGGCTGCATATCTTGAGCTGAGACGCATCAGCTCCATTCGCAATTATCTTTCAGTTGATGCCACTAAAACAATTGTGTGTTCCTTAGTACTTTCAAGACTGGACTATTGTAACTCAATTCTATCTGATTCGTCTCAGTATCTACTCCAGAAACTTCAAAAAGTTCAAAACACAGCTGCTCGGATCATTCTTAGAGTACCACGAACAGAGCACACCTCCCCCCTGCTCTGTACCCTACACTGGCTACCCATTAGATCCAGAATCAAACACAAAATTTGTTCTCTGTGCTACGTTTCATTGACTGGCTCCAGTCCAACATACCTATCTCATCTCACCTATGTGTACACACCAGCAAGATACTTACGCTCCTCTTCCGACACTCGTATTCTCATTATTCCCACTACCAAAATGAAGTCATACGGACAACGTTCTTTTGCATACCAGGGCCCAGCAACGTAGAACGAATTGCCCACTGAACTTAGACACAAAGACACAGTGATCTCATTCAAGAGCGCTCTTAAAACTCACCTATTTCGACTGCAAGAATAGACCTAAAGACTTAATAATGTTTCCTTACCTTAACTATTTTCAGCATGTTTTTGTTTTCTAATCTCATGGTGTTTGTTTCTCGTAATCATATCATTATATATGTTTTTAGGTGTTATCTAATGTTGTAAAGCGCTTAGAGCTTCTCAAGATTAGGTGCTATACAAAGTACTCATTATTATTATCATTATTATTATTAAATGGAAAAAATATTAGGCAAGCGATTGTTTCATGCTCCTGTACACGATGCAATGGTTTATACTTCTTTTGTTATTACTATTATTATTATTATTATTATTATTATTATTATTATACAGATAGGTAGGTACTCTATGAACTATAGTGGAAGTGTTGTAAGTTCTTTAAATATTTCAGATAATGTTAGTTGAAGTACGAAAGTGTTCATTAACAACAATCTCAACGAGTAGTACAACAACATCAACAGTAGAAAGAACAACAATTACAGCAACAACAGATGCAACATTAGCAGCAAATACATCAACAGCGACTACAATAACAACAATAGCAGCAGCAAAACCAACATCAAAAAGAACAACTGCAGCAACGACAAGAACAACAGAAACAACAGCAACAACTATAACAACACCAGATTCAGGTATATCTGAGTGAGAAAATATCAAACAACAAGTGCGACAATAATATTTTTTAATATTCGTTTTGGTTTAGGAAATATAATGGCGAAAACTCACTCACTTTCTCTCTGGCTCTGTCTCACTCTACCTTGTTGATAGAAAACGGATTCTAAAGTTTGACAGGTCCGAAAGCACGATTAAAGTTCGAAATGACGATTTGCTTGAACTGTAAATATTTTTAAAGAAAATAAAATTAAACTACACATCTATCGAATTAAATGTATTACCGCTATATCGAACTACATTCATAAGAATTGTACAAATATATTTATTTTACCCGAGTGGCTTGCACACTGCGTAAAAACGATTTGGCAAAATTATCAAATGCATTTTTCCAAACCTTCTACAATCTGACTAAAAAGTATGTAAATAACCACACAACATCTAGCTGCAAGAAAAAAGTGCTTCTGCTTCAATCAGTTTGATGATAGCTTACATAAGAAGTTTTTAATCTTGTCTGGTACACAATTCTTCATATTCCGGCAGACTTTATCAAAGCTGCTATTCATTCGGTATTACTTGAAATCTGACAAAGTTCTGAAAAGATACAGAATAATGTAATAGCTATCATCATGATACATTTTGATAAAGACTTTACAAAGATGTCCATTAAAAAGTCTTTTTTGTTGAACATGATAGATTTTCTGCATGATCATTGAACGTTATAATTAGATGATGGCTTTCAGTCCATACTATGCTATGTTATTGTCAGAGGCGAAAAGGTGAATTTCTAGACGAGTTAAAATCTCGTTGCACTAATTAACGTCTGAAGTCCCCTTCAATAATTATTGTACTGTCTTCGCATACTCCTGAGAAAGATATGTTGTACAGACCTACATTAGTATAAGCAGGGAAACACCACTGGTATACCTGGTGGACTGTGCTGAATTCATCTTACATCCCCGTAAGGACTCTCATTGCTATTTTGAAATACAGTTAATAAGCAGCATTGAGAGCTTCCGTTTACAATGGACTATACTGTAGAATATGGCTGTCGGAGGAAGGTTTCCCTTCAATTGTAGTTAGAAACGACCATCAATTTAGTTTAGTGCTGGTTGTATGAAGAAATGCAGCTTTACTGTGACAATTGTATAGCAAGGTTGACCTAGCTGTTCTAATAATAGCACAAATTTAAATAAAACAAATGTTATACCAGTAAGATCTGTTCGTAGAGGGGTCTAAAGGATTTTTCCTTCTTCAGTGCTCAAAACACCTAACTGTACAAGCACATCAGCAGTGAATACTACGGCTTTTCAAGTCAATTGGCAACATGACAATACTGGAGAAGCGATTCAATTTCTCATTCAAGTGGATAAAAGTGACAGTAACATTAATGTTTCCAGAAATACTGCATGTTATTCCTCGCCAATGTGCAATTACATTGTAACGGGACTGAATCCAGGGTCGAGACATGACATCGAGATATTCGCATCGTCAAATGGAGTTCTGAATAATGAGTCATGCAAAATATATGGTGCAACGAGTATGTATCTTATAAATTATATTATACCCTATATAATATAAATTATAAAGTAAAGTCACAGGATGAGGAAATGACTATAAGATGCAAATATACCAAACATTTTGTTGTATTGGGTTCTTAATTATGCCTTGATTGTATAGAATGTATGCGTCACGTGAATAGCAGTCATTTTTATGTATGCCTGGCCAAACCGAATTGTCTCCGTGAACGTTTCTTTCCTACCAGTATCAATGCAAAGATTGCTAACTTAAAGAGAGTCATGGAAGTCTGTTGGGCCCCTATGTTTTAGGTTTGGGGGAATAGAAAATCAATACCTGAAAACTACAAATTAATCTACTTTAAAATATTGTTTACATATCAACAATCACAAATTTCATATCATCCCATCTACTTTACATTATTGTAGGAAAAGTACCATTAGAAACTTATAACAAGCAGAGTTTCAAGGTTTTCAAAACAATTGAAGTAGATAACTACGACACTGATCTTGAACAACTAAGAACATACGCTTCTAATTCATTCAGTTACAGGATAGCAACTGCCTGAAACGTTTCTTCTTGATTTGCCTTATCGTTGATCTAGCTTAAGATTTTATCAAAATCAAATGACCAGCATGCTTTTAGAGTGGGTGGTTAAACCTCATCTAATTAAGGCCTTAGTCTATACAGATTACTGATGTTCCTTTGGGTAGGAATCAAGAGGGAAGACAACTCTCTATCTTCATTGCATTTTCCATCCGTGTGCACAAAACAATGAAACCGTCGTCATGTAGATTGTGATTGTGATAATCCGTTTGAACACAACACATGAAATCTCGTTTAGATACAAAAATAAATATTATCGTTTTTCACACGCGTTTACATTATTTTTTAAATGTAACCAATTAATAATGTTACAAACATATTTCGTTCCGTATTTCCAGTATTTCAAAAATAAAAATGTTATTAGCACATTGCAACCGTATTTATATTGTGTTACTCTTTTAATATACCATTGTGTATTGAGGTTATTGTTCTTGGATTAAACTGTAACTGTCCTTTAAGCTATAAATTACATTTTATATTTTTGTCATAACATCGATAGACGATACAATGTTAACGAGACATTAAACAGAAGTAATTTCAATAATTAATTTTGAATGCTAAACTTCAAATGTATTGCACTCAATATACTAGTTACTGCATTGTGGCATAATCCTAATGTCCAATGATTATTAAACGGGCCAATATCCACAAGAAATAACAGGAAGACGACGTTAGAAACTTAACCAATAATATTCCATGCATATATGTATAGATATATATTATTTTTAAAATTCCAATTTATTATATGGCATATATTACTTGAATTCTCAACTGTTTTTCAATGGGATGTGTAACATGAATAATACAATTCTCTTTCAAGAACAAAATTACATTGATATTATCAGGACAAAGACATACATCGCCTTGTATCTCATTTGTAAGATATATATGGCAGGCCATATAATACAGTCTTTTTTTTCTTCAGTGCCAGAAGCACCTATCTGTTTGAACGTGACATCACTTAGTCCGAAATCTATACACGTATACTGGCAAATAAACGATACAGGAGGTACAACATACTTCCAAATCAGTTATAATGGCTCTAACAATTATATCAGTGTATCAAGGGATAGTGCCTGTACACGAAACTCCACAATATGCAACCACAGTATTTCGGACCTGAAACCTGGCAAAGCATATGACATACAGATATTTGCCTCTGCTCATGGGATTCAGAGTACTAAGTGTTGGATTGCAGTGATTACAAGTGAGTTCAATATTTGTTGATTTATTGTCGGATCAAGAGTAAAAAGAACAATTTAGTGATGTAGAAAATGCTTTCTCAAACGAAATTATTAGAAAACTAATACCTTTGTTATTTTGTTAAACTTTAAAAATCTAGTTTTGCACTATTATTGGGCTTCTATGGTGAAAACAAACAAACAAACAAACTTTTGTGAAAACAAAGTGTGAGAGGTGTTGTGTGCAAAATAACTAAACCATCTGCTTGAATCATATTGGTTATGAAAAACATTCACAAATCATTCAACATCATTCATTTGGAGAATACATTAAACTAGGACAAATAGGCGAAATACTGCTATGTTCCTAACTAAATGGAAACCATCTTCATGAGTGGATGTAGAAGACGGTTTTGCTGAATAGTAGAGATACAACAGATATAATTTGATAGAATGAGATATCCATATCGTCTGTGTCAATTACAAAGTTGTGTAAACTCTATTACTGATGTCAAAGGGTTTTCAACTAAGCCAAGCTCTCCAAATTGTTCGGAGCTAAAATGTGGAGCTGCAAATAAATTCTCCAAACTTTTAAATACTTGAATGTATCGTCTCAAAAAACGGGAGCGAAGTAGGTTATGGTGTTTTGAGAGTGCCAGAATGGAAAGAAGATAATTTAACCTACATTTATCAAAGCTATTAACCTGCATCAATCTACCTTCTTCGAGAATTATTTTCACTGCTTATCTATAAATCCTGACATTTTAAACCCGTTTAAATACATTTTTTTTCCTCACAAAGATCAATGACAGTTCTTACAGAATTTACAATCAATTACGAAAACGCTTGATGACAGTATTCTCATGCATAACACTCTTGATGAGAAAATAATTGGGCGCAAATATTTAACTGAGCATTCAGTATCAAAAGTTTACTTCTCGATTAGCCGTTCGGGAAATATGAAACTTGAATATTGAAATATCATCACTAATAATAGTCAGCATGTTGAAAAGGACAACAAGCTTGACTTTTGGTAACATTTAGCAGTATACAGCCATCACCTAGCAGATCTCATCAATTTTGCTTTATATGCCTTGTAATATAGTTTTATTATTTTCAGTGCCAGAGAAGCCTATATGCTTGAACATGACAACACTTAATACCTCATCTGTACAAGTGTACTGGCAGATACAAAATCGACCAGGTGCAACATACTTCCAAATCAGTCATAATGGCTCTGGAAATCCTTCCAATATATCGAAGGATAGTGCCTGCTCAAACAACTCAAAATGGTGTACCCACGCTATTACAGACCTGGAGCCAGGCACAACTTATGACGTACATATATTTGCCTCTGTTTATGGAGTTCTGAGTGAGAAGTGCTCGTTAGCGGGAAATACGAGTGAGTTCAATACGTGTTGATTTACTTTCAGATCAAGTGCACACAGAGCAAATAAATTAGTATTGAAAATTATTTCTCGCAGCGAAATGATTGAAGATATTAAAATTTTGTAAAATCTCTATACACTAAAGATCGAGTTATTTATTTTTCTTAGTAATTGATTATGAAATACTGTTGGAAACCTAAATATTTTCTAACAAATGGATTGTTTACAACATATTAAAACGATATGCTTGACAACATATTGGTTATCAATTAATTGAAGAAGATTCGCAGATCATGCCACATCATTCTTTCGTAGAATACAAGACACAAAGAAAAATAAAAGGAAACAATGTTTCATTCCTTTTTAGACGGAAATTATCTTGATGACTGATTGTAGAAGGTTGTCTACTTGAAAAATATACACATTAGACTAGAGAATGCGGTAACCATATCGTCTTTATCCATTAGAAGCTGAACAAATCCTATTGTCGCTGTCATATCTCTTCAACAAAGCCAAACTCCCCAACATGTTCCGAATCTAATACCTGGAGTTTCAAATACGGTCTTTAAACTTGTATGTACCTTAATGTACCTTCGCAAAAAGAACAGTATTGGAGAAGGGCGTAGTGTTCCGGAAATGCCAGTGTAGAAAGATTCTATCTTTACTTTAATTTGTCAAAGTTGTTATTGTTCATTAATCTCCACTAATCATGAATCATTGATACTGCCTATTTATAACTTCATGAAAATTGAAAACAGTTGTAGCAACTTTAGTTTCATTCATGTCTAGCCCACACACCCCGTGCGGATTTTGAAAGGAAGTATAAGTCTCTGTGACGCCATCATTCTAAAACATAGCGAACCACATAAGGTAATAGGAATCATCGCAAAAGGTTTGCTGAGCTTTTAGTATCAGAACTGTAAATCTTGGTAATCATCTCGAGAATTAAGAAACCTGAATAATTACTTAATTAATTATTTTATTCATTCATTATTATTATTATTATTATTATTATTATTATTATTATTTCCTATATGCAGTATATTCAAACTGTAGGAAATGTTCCGAGTTTTGGCAGTATTTACTTGTATATATAATGTTTTATGTGGTTTGTGAGACATTAGTGGCATTCAATCGACAACAGGGAACTCCCTTTTTCAGTGCCAGAGACACCTATATGTTTGAACACGACAGCATTGAATACTACATATTTGAGAGTGAGCTGGCAGATACAAAATACATCAGGTGCAACATACTTCCATATCAACCATAATGGCTCTGCAAATTTTTACAATATATTGAAGGAGAACGCCTGTCCATCCAACTCGAAATTGTGTATCCACGCTATTACAGATTTGGAACCAGGCACGAGTTATGCTATACAGATATTTGCCTCTGCTCATGGTGTTCAGAGTGGCAAGTGTTTCCTATCTGGGATTACAAGTGAGCTCAATATTTATTGATTTATGTTCAGATGCAGTGGACGTAGAACACATTTGTTGATATATAAAATGACTTCCTGCAACGAAATGATCAAACATATCAAAATCTCGTATTTATATGTTTTAAAGCTCGAGTAATGAACTATTTGGTATGATTCGATTGTGAATTAAGTATAGTAAACCGTGATCGTTCTGAAAATATAGGAACTCACATGTCTCGGTTACAATACAACTGAAGAATATTTGGAAATCATGCCACCTCATCCCGCTGTAGTGCACAACAAAAAAAAAAAAATTAACGAAGCGATGCTATATTCCTTTGAAGACGGGCATCATCTTGATGGCTGGTTGTATAGGGTTGTCTTCCTAATAGTATACAGCCTAGATCACAGAATGCGATAATCTTAACTTATCTCTTAATTACAAATTTGCATAAACCCTATTACTGGTGTCAAATCTCTTCAACAAAGTCAATCGCTCTAATTTGTTATGAAGGTCTACCTCTTGTTTCAAAAAAGTTCTGTAAACTTTTACACTTGAATGTACCTTCGCTAAACAAGCACGACCAGAAAAAGGTTGTTGTTTCTGAGAGAACTGGTGTGAAAAAGGATATATTTAATTTAA